>CM076570.1:25180464-25780464 GCA_034641835.2 Pinus albicaulis | reverse complement strand
AGGGCTTTGAGATGTGCTCAGAACTCAAGAGAAAGAGGAACTCAAGGGAGGGCGTAGGGCACATGTCTGAATAATGAAGTATGTGACTTCAGGATTCCCAAGTGTGTTGTATGCACAAGGGAGAACAGGAGGGCACATGGCACAAAGCTTAAGGCTGAAGTTGATGGCTTCAGAGCTTTAGGATGCACTCATGCACTCAAGAAGGAAAATGAGGGTGCATGGCATAGTGTCAAAGGACGAAGGATTGGGCTTTACGGCTTCAGAGTGTGTTGATGTGCTCAAATAGGTCAAGGAGGGCACATGACGCATTTATGAAGGATAAAACAATTAATCTCCAGGCCTTCATGGTGTGCCTATACACTCAAGTAGGGTGTACTTCTTTGAGTCAAAGGAATGCGCTCAAGGAAGGCTTCATTCTTCAAGGGCGCATTTCATAACAAGGAAATGGGAAAGACACTTAGGAGTGTGTTATGCGCTCTTGGAGGGTGCAAGGAGTAATTTTGAGTAGTGAAGGGTTCTCGATCAAGGCTCAAGAGTGTGCTCATGCGATTCTTGCCCTAATGGTTTCACTTTGCAACCAAAATTTTCCTAAGTCTTTAATATAGAACAAGGGGTGAACATGATGGGTTTATACATGAAATCATGGGGTGAACGCAATGAGTTTAAACATGAAATCATGTGTGACACATACCAACTCATCAAAAAAAATTAGGCCAGCTTGAACAATGATTAATAGACATACAAATGCCACTTTTCATACATTCCCCAACTAAAACAAATAAAGTGTGTGCAACTATGAACAAAAATGTCGTTTTACAAAAACAAAGGTGTTAGGACCATGAAATGCACTAGAGATGTTCTAATCAATTCAATGACACATAAAGATCATTAATAATACTTGAAATAGATAGAATGACTTGAAAAGGCACTCGACGACCAAGGTGACACTACATACGACAGTGAAGTAGGCTCTAAATTTTGAATGTTGTGAAAATTTTGGAGGGTTTTGTAGCAATAAAAACACTTGGTGAAACGTTGGGTGGAATTTAACTTCTCTACTTAGGAATAGATTTCAGTTTAAGGGTCATACATTTAGAAAGTATTGATTCACTAATCATATTTTCTTTATTTCTCCTTTTGACCCGGCCATATACATAATACCTCACTTCCTTTCACTTGGTTCAAACAACAAAATATATCCTAAATCATAGTTGTTTCAATCTAGGAAAGGGTAATATGCTCGGCAATTTTAATATACTCATTTTATGAGTTTCATCCTTGGTGTTGCTCCGCTACTAGCTAGCCTGGACAGTACCCCGATGGAGTCACTACAGGGGCACAAGTGTTGCTTCCCTACCAGCTGGCTTGGATAGTACCCTGACGAAGTCGCTTGCTTCACCTCCATGCATAGGAAACCTTTCTCTTCTTTCACCATTTATTTATTTATTTAATAGGATTGTGCTTCGACACTTGCTATTTTTAATGGGTGGAAGAGGGATCCCAACTTATTGTGAGAAGAGGAGGTTTCACCTTCAGAGAATAATTTTTATAACCTTTGATATTGCTTTGCTCACTTTATATCTTCCCCTTATCTTTTCCCTACTAGATTAGATAAGCATGTAACACACTAGTATATTCATACCAAGTTGAGTATTTTGGATACTAGCATAGGCACAAATCCAATAGGTTCTCTCAAGGTTATCCTTTTGAATTTTTCATAGTTTCCATATATACCTAGCTCAACCTATGGCATCATCCCAAAGAAAGAAGAATAAAAAATAGATAACCAAGCTTTGTGGTTTTCACATTTTCTCTTTTATTCCACTACAAAGTCTTTCTAGGCCATGCATTTTCACACTGGGTCTTATTTATGTACAATGAACAAAACACAAAAACAATATAGGACCCACTTTGACAAGACACACATACGACTAACACAAACAAAAAAGAAAACAAAGAAAATATAGTACAAGGAATTCAGCTTAAAGTTTCTTTTGAAAATAATGCTTTAAATCTCAGCCTTGTGGGAAGAGGGCTAGTCCTCCCATCTAAATATTTCAGCTTGAAATTGTTATGATCGAGCTTCTCTTAGATGGTAAATGGGCTAATCCATAGAGGTTGGAATTTCGTGTGTTTTTATTTCTCCTTTATGGATTTTTCCTACTACAATACTAAGTCACCCACCTCGAAATTCTTGGACCCTGCAAATTTATTATCGAACCAACACTTAATGCAGTTTTGATGCATGACAAATATTTATTTGGCTTTAAGCCTCTCTTCCTCAACCTTGAGCAAAGTATATGTCCTTCTCTGAAATTAAAGGTAAGAACTATATTAGGACTCTTGGGAGAGTTGTAAGGCTGTGAGATATAGGTTTGGGGGCAATATAGATACTTTACCATAAACCATAAATTACGATGAGGTTTTGAGGGAAGGATTAGGGGTTACATGGTCAACCCATAAAGCATTTTTCAAAGTGTTATTTCAGTTCATTTACTTGGAGAAAATCATTTTCTAGATTATGTGGATAATGTTTTTATTTGTTGATTCAACCAAACCATTTCCATGCGAGTTATAGTTAGATGCATGCTTTAACACAATACTATTTTATAATGTGAATTCTTAAAGTTTCAACGAAGAAAAAGGAGTCACATTATCAAATATAAGTGATGAACTCCAAACCTGGTTATGATTTTCTACTTCGAGAAGTGGATGACTTCTTGATTATTTACTTGCCTTAAAGGAACTGCTTCCGTCCACCAAGAAAAATAACTTATCATTGTTAAAATATATCAGTGTTTCTTTGACAAATGTGGAAATATTTCTCTGATAACATCTAGTCCCCATTGTTGAAATGTGTTTAAATTGGAAAATAGGGCCATATTCCACTTTGGATAACTCAGTTGATGGATATGATTTTTGCATTGAATTCCTCTTTTCGAGATGACCAAAATTGACCTAAATATCATCAAATTTGGACAAGGAGAAATATGTTTTTGAGGTCAAGCCCACACGTACAAATTTTCAAGGTCGGCCACACCATCATGTATGCTCATGAATCCCAATGGACATGTCTCTTGACCCTAAATGACTTGTATAAGTAAGAGATACCTCCACCCTCACGTGTCATCATCACAACTCATCACTTATCTCTCCTCGTCTGATTTGGTCATACAAATTACAGGAGAAGTTCTTCTTCTCTCACACATGTGGCTGAAAGAGGACGAATTATAGGGTCAATTTTGAGGATTTTTTATAGGGTTTGACTATCGTTTACGATGCCTATTTTGACCTCCTTTGACTGTGTTTTTTTTCTTTCCAGAATCTATGTTTTGGAAGGCTGCATTAATTGGCATAGAAACTGAGGTTTTTTAGGCTTCTTGACCAGCCTGACCACGGGATAGAAGTGCAAAATTTGACAAAGTTTTACTAACTATTTTGAGACCATTTTATACTAAATTTAACCAGCAAGAGATGTTTAGTTTCTCTCTCCTTTGACCAAGCGGTTGTGGAAGGATTTTACTGGACTTTTGTTGATCAACAGTTGTCATTGATGTCAACCCAAGAAGCACTAGGGGCTAACCCAATATTGCATGGGAATTTTGACCTACAAAATTAATATATTCTGGGTCAATAATTCTTTTGATGGTTTCTACTTGTCAATATGTTTCTATTGATATATGGCACGCCATGTAATTCTTTACGGTTTCAGAGATATTAATGTTTGAAGTTTGTACCCCCAGTTAGTGGGTTAAAACCCCATGGGGTTGGGGCATGGGTCATTGAAAAGTCATAATTAATATTTTTTAAGCTCCTAAAATCCCTCCCACGTTCACTTGTTGAAGCCCCTCTCAACTTAAGCATTTATATAAATTGTGATCTTCATTTCCTCCTTATGCAAGGGATTCAGCCATCTGAGACAGGTCATCGTGGAATTTTCACTCTAAATTTTTGTCTACAAAGGTTTAGAAGCTGAAATTTTTATGAGGCAAAGTTGAAATCCTGAGGAAGCTTTTGTAAAAATTTTAGATCAAGGTGCGCAACATTTTTGGAGATATGATCTGTGGAAGTTAGGGTTTTTTCAGGCTCCTGAAATTCATCTCAAAGAAGTGACCTTGGTAAAATCGTCATAACTCTCTCTCTGAGTATGGGATTGAAATTATGTAAAAATTGGAAGATAGTGCACAGTCTACAATTTTCACTCTATCAATTTTAGAGCCAAATGAATAAACAGTGACATGTGGCATGTCGTACAAGTGCGCTCTGTTGAAACAGTCCAGAATTAGGGCATTGTGAGAGATTGGGTATAACTCTCTCTTGAAGAATCCAAATTGAGTTAGACTTATGGAATTGGAAAGAAAATTCATAGGAATACTACAGAACCAAAAATTAGATGTTGAGGATCTGAAATTACAGAGATACACCAGATTCAATATCGAGCTCCTAGAAGGCAAGAAAAAGCTAGATCATGTGTTGTCAAGGGTTGCAAAGGACCAGAATTTCTACAGCAGAAAAGAAAAGTAAGGTGCAGCAGAGGGTAGCATGACAAGAGCAGCAACCAAGGTGCATAACAGCAACAAGAATTTCATCATATGAAGTCTTCAAGTGGGCAACACTGCATATAATAATTGTAAAGGTATCATTGTACTAAGTCATTGTAAATACATTATTGTAAAAATTGTACTAGTGTCTATCTGCCAAGGGTTGAAGAGGCAGTGTTGGGAGGTCTAGGATCATCATTAGGTGTTTGTGTCAAATTTGGGGTTATGGTCTAGTATATCTTCTTCTTCTGCATCATTCTATATCATTGTAAAGTGGACCATTTTCCCTAGTATGGGAGTCCATTCTTCTTTTATTCTTCTATAGGGTGCTAGGGTGGTGATAGGGTGAGTTGTAGCTCATTGGGTGTTGGGGCATCCATTAAGTTGACTAATGAAGAATCTCAGGCGTTGGAGCGTCCATCCAGTGGGAGCTAGAGAAGAATGCTTTTCTAGATTCTAGGAAGTTGGAGCTTTATTTTCAATTGGAATTGAATATTAAAGAATTATTAGAAAAGCATTAGGTGGTTTTTGTCCCAGAGTGGGTTTCCACCTTAAAGACTGTGTGCATTTGTGTTCCTCTTGTTTGCTGCTATCATTGTACAAACACTGATAATAATTGAATATTAACTAATTCTCTAATTGAAAGGAATACTGATTCACCCCTCCTCTCAGTATTTCCAACAACTTTGACTATTGTTGACTGTAGATTTGACAAGGTTATTTTCACAATGATTTGGCAAGTCAATTTTGACTTTAAATTTGAACTATTTTAATATCTCTCTCTATTGAACATTTGATATAATAATAAGAAGAATTGATCAAAGGATTTTCCCCATATTGAGGTCTTTCCCTAGCATTTTCCAAATACTGGTGTTCTCTTGTCTTGGATTATCTTCTACATTTACTGTTTATGTTCTATATACAGTTGTTGTCAATGTGATTTAATGGTTTATATGTTTGCTATTAATTGAAAATTTGATCTGATTAAAATGATATTGAAGTAATTGTTGCAATAATATATCATACCATTGTTAACTAAAACTAACATGATATCAATTCCCAAGTGAAGACAAATCCCAAGCAAGAGAGAGAAAATCAATCATTAAGAGATTTGTTGGACAAGACTATTAGACAAGTCTCCATGGCATCTACATCTTACTTCAATACTGAGGATAGCCTCAATGACAAATCTGACTATCATGCATGGAAGATGACTTTGGATCTGACTTTGGAAGAGCATGAAGTATTGGACTATGTGTAGGGAAAAGTGGTTGAGCCTCCTTCAAATGCACTAGTTGCTGCTAAGACGAAGTATAGAAAAGGTGAGGTAAAATCTAAGAAAATTATTATTGGCTCCATTCAGAATAATTTGGTTGCCTATATTTCTAATTTGGAAACATATGAGGAGATGTATAATAAGGTGGTTGGGATCTTCAAAGTGAACATTGTGAATCAAATTCTCTTTTTCATTAACAAGTTGAAGGATATCAAGATGGATAAAAGGGAATCTATTCAATCCTACTTCATGAGAATAACTTAAATCAAGAATAAAATACTATCTATCGGAGAATTTATTGCTGACAGGGAGCTAACTCTCATTGCACTTTGAGGTATTTCAAGACCATGGGATGTATTTACCACCACCATTCTAAACAATGACAAGATACCCGGTTAAGATGATTTATTAGTTAGATGCACTCAAGATGAAATAAGGATGATGGAGAGAGATAAGCCCTCCAATGGAAAATAACCTACTTCCTTCTTCTCTCATGAAAAAAGGAAGAATAATGTTGGTCCAAGGAGACAGGGTCAAGGATCTAGGAAGGGAAGAAAAGGAAGGTGCTACAATTTTAACAAGTTCAGACACTATGCTAGAGAATGCCCTCACAAGAATTCAAAGGAAATGGAAATCAAAGGAACAACAAGTTCAACAACAAAAGGAAAGATAAATTCTCCTACTACTCGAAATGTAAATGGTTGACCTCCCAATGGGACAAGAAATGCTAGGTATGATGAAAGTAATGTTGTAGAAAAACAAGATGACTTTTATATTATTTTCATTCTATCTACTTCCTCTCCCCCAGACACTTTGGATCATTGGCTGATTGATAGTGGAGCCTCAAGGAACTTCACTGGATATAAGGAGGCCCTCTAAAATTTGATTGAAAAGAATACTAATATAAATATCATACTTGGAGATAATGCCACCTACCCTGTGAAAGGAATAGGTGTTAGGTGCCAGTTTTTCACACTTTTCCTACATTTGTTTTCCCTATTTTTCCTCATGAATACAACCAATGGGACTCTCTTTGCTTTTTTTTCCCACCTTTATATCCTAACTTGTGTTGTTTCACCTTATTTTCATTACTCTGCCATTTCATCAATTATTATGATATATCGTGCCTTTTTTTATGACTAATTGAGGATGAACGTTTGGAGAAGATCTATGGTCTTTGTGTTGTCTTTCCAGATGTCATTTGTAGCGCCAAAGATCCTGAGCATGAGGTATACAAGAGAAGTTAAGGGTCTGTTGTTACAGTGATATTTTTACACCATGATGCTGTTACACTTTGTTGTTACAGACCCGCCGACAAATTGTTGTTACACTTTGTTGTTACAGACCTGTTGGTGAACTACTGATACAGTTGTACCGTTGATTGGATCTCGTCAACTCCTATTGCTGACATGTCCTTTAGCTGTTATGATACAGTTGTGGTTTATTGCAATAGCTGTAGAAGTTATTTAGCATTTTATTTTTGGATAATATCCTATGGGCGGTTTTGATTGTAATCTATAATTTTCTAGTGAGACTTTTATTAAGAAGTGGTTATAATCATATGTATTCTATTTCGATCAGCATGAGAATCATAATATTCTCACGACTCATCCATCCCTTGATTTTCTGAGATGTAACCACTATATAGTTCTTGACCCTAGAGGTTAAAAGGTTAGCTGAGAACAACATTATTTTGGCTCTGTAATTTTGCTCATAATAATACAGATTATCATGTTATTGTTGTTACATGCATTATTCAATTTGGTTTCCATTAAGTTCTTTCTCTACCTGCACCCTGCTAGGGAGGAAGGGCCCTCCTTCTTAGCAGGGATTGCAATGATTAAGGTAGTTGTGTATATGTGTTTGTATTTCATTTTATGTATCTGTAGAGGTGTTTTTGCTACTATTTCAGCTATGAATATATCCGCTTTAATTTCAATATTTTGTATCTTGTTTCACATATGAAATTAGAGAGACCAACTGGATAATTGTTGTGTGGCATGCTAGAGCAGATTAATTGAAGTGTGATTACTGTCTTGTAGATCATTTTATTTCTTCATGAGTGATTTACTTCCAAAGTTTACTTTAGCAATGATTTCTTTTACTTGGAATTGCTTCTGGTTGAGTGTATTGACACAGATAGTGCAAATTTCATTGACATAAAAGATGTCCCTATATTGATCATTTATGTGTATTTTTTTAGTCATTTGATAGTGACTAATACAATTCAACATTTTTGCATAGTTTCCGGGGATGGCAGTGACGATCTAATCAATCAGAGCTGTTTATTAAAGGTGAAATTTCCATGTGTTTTTAGAGTGTCCCCAGCGACATAATTGTTAGGCAGTAAGACGAGAGGTAGGAACCTATGCAGCGCTCTAACAAAATTGAGCGGGCTCACCAATTTCTTGTTGGGACACTTAGGAGAGTAAATTATAAGCATTTTTTTTTTATTATACTATCTCTAGCGACACAATTTCCGAGCGGTAAGACGAGAGGTAAGAACCTGTGAATCGCTCTAACGAACTTGAGCGGGCTCACTAATGTCTTGATGGGACACTTAGAAGTTGAATTTTAGGGTGTTCTATGAGGGTGTCTTCAACTATACAGTCGTTGGGTGGTAAGACGAGAGGTAAGAACCTACGCATCACTCTAACGAACTTGAGCGGCCTCACTACTATTGAAATTGGAGCACTTATAGGATGAACTGATACACATAGGGCCCATGTGTGCCGGTAGGATGAAATCAACATCTACAAACACCCCCCACTCTACTAAATACAAGAAAGATGGGTCATAAGAAGGAAAAGAAGAGTGCAGATTTGGGAAGAAGGACATTCTTTGGAGATTTGATCTCAAGGGAAGAAAATGAACAATCTACATCATACAGAGATAATATGAAGATAGGACCATAAAAAATACCTACCATATCAAAGCCTGGGCCATCGGTGTCTTCCATGTCCAGACCTCACCACCCTTCAAACAATATATCCACTCCTGATATCAAGACTCCAGATTCAAAACAGTAGTGGAGAATCATTCATCAAGATCTGAGAATTAAAGGACATGGAGAGACCAATGGGAAGCATCAGGGACCTAAGGAACATCATTTAATTGATCATCATTTGGCCATTGGTAGTGTTGTTAAAAAGTTGGTCCTAGAACAACCTGATCCTTTTATTTGTCAATCTCCAGTACACTCCGAGTTCAGTTCATTCCATCAGGAAGAATCATCCATGGGGGACAAGAATTTCAAGATAGATAGCTCTATTACTCTTGAATTCCAAATAGTAGTAACATGGGATGAGGCTCCTATGAAAAATATTCCTTTATCATCCCTATCATCCTTTCAAGGGATGGTTTTTGAAGACCCTGATACATTTTTGTTTGAAATCAATGTGATGTGTAGAGGTTATGAATACACTTTAGATGCCAAGAAGCTAAAACTATTCCCTGCTACTCTGAAAGGAGCAACATTAAGATGGTTAATGAGACTAGGTGCTAGCATGATTCGAACCTAGAATGACAAGAGAGATGCCTTCCTCTTTAAGCACCAGGATTACTGTCAAACTAGGGATTTGAAGGATGATATTTTTATAATTGCACAGAAGGAGGAGGAGAGCCTGGAAGACTATATGGAGCAATTTCACTACAATTTAAAAAGGTCTAAGTTCAGTAACTTAGACCCATAAATTATAAAGATAATATTCTTAAGAGGTATAAGAGATGATTATTTGGAGCATATGATCCTATTGGGAAAAGGAGACATATCGCAAGGATCACTTGATGAAATAATGAAGCTTTTCCTACGTAGCTCAAGAGGATCTGTCAAAGGGAAAGTTTCAATTAGGGATCCTTCAGTCAGTCGGATACAGAAGTCCACGGGTGAAGGAGTAACCAGATTAGATATTGGGAACTTATTTGAGGATTTTAAAACCGACCTCCTTAGCACTCTCTCTGCCCAAATCACTGCGGTATAAGTCAATAAAGCACAAGCATAAGTTGAAGTAGACTTAGCAATATTCTGTCCCTGATGCAAAAAGAAAAATTTGGAAAGAGAATGTGGACTGAATAGTGGCAGCCTGTGCAACATCTGTGAGTTGGCATATTCTACGAATCAATGTCCTAAATTTCCCAGAATGAAGGCAGTACTTCGAGAATCAAGAGAGGATGTTCAATCTTCTTATTTCATCGGATCAAAGAGATCATGGCCGCCGCGACCTACAATAATTCCCTCAGATTTTTCCTCTTTTTATCCTTGGAATAATGTTTATAATAGTCAGCAATATCCATGGCAGTATCCTACTCCTTCCTCAACACAATTTCCTTCACCATGGAACTAGTGGTCGTATCCTCCACCAATGCAATATCATCCATCACAACCCAATCCTTGGGGTTAGAACTAGAGAAGTAATGGCCAAGGTCCAGTACCCCCTCCAATATCAATACAGTAGTAGCAGTTACAATTTCCTTCCATTCAAAATCCTACACCTTCTGTCTCACCCCAATTACCTGTGCAACCTAACCCTAATCCAAATAATAAGGCATCCAGAGCGTGGATGCTCCGGTTACCCTCCAGACTTATCACATTACTCCTATTGGACTTAACGAGGTTCAGCTTCGATCAGGGAAAGTAATCAAATCTGAGCATACTCCAATTATTACCAAAGAATGTGAATCACCTAGAAAGGATATGGAATATTTTGAGGAAGTTGTTAGACATATAACAACTGATACAACACCTATTGTTACATCTGTAGCAACCAGCTTGGGAGGTTTTGTTGTTCCTACAATAGCCAATTTGAGCAAGGTTGGTGCATTTGTGATAGTTGACTCAGCTGTTAGCATTTAGAATCCTCCATACCCTCAATTATTAAATAAAACTGGGCTGGTCTCACAACCTGAATCCGAATTCCTCAAGGAATTGAAAATTTTGTGCATGAATTCTGCTGTTACAAGCTCTTAAGGAAGTACCTATATATGCTAAAACAATGAGGGGTGTGTGTGTCAAAAGGCCTGGAAGGAAACCTAAAGACCTTGCTACTATCCATGTCATGGGGAAAGTGTCTGATCGCATGATTGATCAACATTTTTTGACTAAATATAATGACCCAGGGAACCCTACAGTGACTGTCCATATTGACAATCAGCCTATAAACAAAATTTTTATTGATCTAGGGGCATCCATTAATTTCATGACTAAAGACCTCTTCATCTTCCTAGGACTTCATGAAATTAAAACTACACCCACAGTGTTTGAATTAGCAGATAGGTCCCGTGTCAAACCCGAGGGAATGATAGAAGATGTGGTTGTCACTATGGCTTCCTCGAATTATCCGGTTGATTTTCTCATTTTACAAACCAAATCCAACCTGGGGGGTCATCCTTTAATCTTGGGAAGATCGTGGCTGGCCACTATAGACACATATATCAGATGTAGGTCTATATCTATGGTGATCTCAGATGGACAGGCCTCTCAGAACCTGAATCTTTATCCCCTAGAAAAACCTCATATGGATTCGATTAGTCCTTGGTGGGATGAATTTGCACATGAATCAATATTTCCCTGCCTCTTCTCATGCTTGGAAAAGTACAATACTTTAAGGATGAAACATAGGACAATATCATTAATGGCTTTATTAGTAATTCACTCTCTGTTGCCTCCATTAGATATCTAGGGGAAGAATATGAGATAGATGATGCAATTATTGAACATTTGAAAAAAACTCTGCATACTATTAGTCCCATTGAAATCGAACCTGGGAAATGTTTAAACATCAATCCTAACTTGACAGCTGAACAAAACAGATTGCTGATATAGCTTTTATAGAAATACAAAAAGGTATTTTCATGGTACTATATGGATATGAAAGGAATCCATCCTGGCCTATGCACTCACCTCATTTACCTTAAAGAGGACTGCAAACCAGTTAGACAACCGCAACACCGAATGAACCCTGCACTTAAGGAGATAGTGAAAGAAGAATTGTAGAAAATCCTTAATGCTAATTTCATCTACCCCATTTCTGATAGCTAGTGGTTGTCTATAGAGAAACGAAAAATTGAGAGTATGTGTTGACTATAGAGAACTTAACAAGGCCACTCAAAAGGACCATTTTCCTTTACCATTCATTGATCAGGTCTTGGATACTCTCTTGGAAAAAAATTATTTTCATTTCTAGATGGGTTTAGTGGCTATAATAAAATATAGATTTCCCCGAAAGACCAAGAAAAGACAGCCTTCACTTTCCCATGGGGTACGTTTGCATACACAGTACTTCCCTTTGGCCTCTGTAATGCACCAGCAACCTTTCAGAGGGAAATATTGGGTATTTTTTCTAATATTTTTAATGTCTGCCTTGAAATATTTATGGATGATTTTACACCCTACTGGGATGCCTTTGAGAGAGAATTAGCTAACTTGGAAAAAGTGCTAGAACGTTGTGAACAAACTAATTTTTCTTTGAGCACGGAAAAATGTCACATGATGATGATTGAGGGAATTGTGTTGGGACATTTCATTTCGACAGATGGAATTAAGGTAGATCCTGCAAAAATTGAGGTAATCTCCAAAATCCCTACCCCTAAGACTCCAAAATACGTGTGTAGTTTTTTGGGACATGCAAGATACTATAGGAGATTTATATAGAACTTTTCAAATATTGCATCTCCAATTTTTTTATTACTCATGAAATATGTAGAATTTGTGTGGATAGGAAAGTGTGAGCAGGCCTTATTAAATTTAAAAAAAATTGTAACAACAACACCTGTTGTACGAGGACCAAACTGGGAATTGCCTTTTCATATTGCTATGAACGCATATGAAATAGTTGTGGGTGTTGTGCAGGGGAAACTGGAGGAGAAGAAACCTTATGTCATTTATTACATCAGTAAGAACTTAACTCCAGCAGAACTCAACTACACTATTACTGAGAAGGAATTCCTAGCAGTAGTGCATGATATCAACAAATTTCAGCACTACATCACTAGGTATCAAGTGTTTGTATAGATTAACCATGCTGCAATTTGATTTTTGATGAACAAACCTGTTACTAATGGTAGAGTTACAAGATGGTTATTGTTGTTACAATAATTTGATATTACTATTTTAGATAAACCCGGAAAAGATAATGTAGTTGCCGATTTTATTTCTAGTTTAATTATAGGTGATGATTGCACTGCCACTTAGCATTATTTTCCAGATGAATATATTTTTTCCATCTCTACTCACTCACCATGGTATGCAGATATAGGAAATTACCTTGCTATAGGAAAATTCCCACACCAATTGTCTTCCAAGGAAAGAAGGAAGATTATACAACAGAGTGCTACCTACTCCTAGATAGAAGGAAATCTCTATCACACTGGGCCAAATTTTTAGATTAGGCAATGTGTTAGAGAAGATGAGGTATTTGAGATCTTGAAGGCTTGTCATGAGGGACTTTGTGGAGGGTACTTCATTGAAAAGAGGACAGGATATAAATTACTCTCAACTGGGTACTACTGGCCAACTATATTCTAGGATGCCAAGAAGTTTGTGAAAGGATGTGATAGCTGCCAAAGGATGGGCCAGCCTCTAAAATCAGATGAGATGTTGTTACAGCCTCAAATAGTGATAGAAACATTTGAAAAATGGGCCCTAGATTTTTTGGGGCCAATTAATCCTTCATTATAGCAAAATTCATATATATTGGTCTTCACCGATTATGTCACAAAGTGGGTTGAAGCAAAGGCACTAATTAGAGCAACAAAGCAGGTTGTTTCAGAATTCATGTTTGAAGATATTTTTGTTCACTTCGAGATACCCAGAGAGATAGTGACAGATGGGGGGCCTTAGTTCACATCTCATTTGATCAAGAAGATGGTTGAAAAGTATGGAATTCATCACAGAATCACTTCACCGTATCATCCACAAGCAAATGGTCAAGTGGAAAGAACCAATAAAGTCATTGAGGGAATCTTAACAAAGACAGTAGCCAGCCACCGAAGAAACTGGGCTGAGAAACTTCCAAAGGTACTGTGGGCTTATAGGACAACATGGAGGAATATTGTAGGCTTCTCACCATATGAATTGGTGTATGATAAGAATACTCTATTCCCCGTAGAGTTTGAAATAAAGACATTAAGAACAACATTGCAGGTCGATCTAGATTTGAGTATGACACAGACACAAAGACTAAACCAGCTCAATGAGCTAGAAGAGAAACGATTGGCTACTATTCAGCAGAAAAATATCATTCAGTAGCAAATATCTAGGTGGCATGATGGGTTTATTAAGAATAAAAATTTCCAGAAAGGATATTGGGCTCTTTTGTATGATTCAAGATTCAAGGATTTCAAAGGCAAGCTCTGCACCAGATGGCTAGGTCCTTACGAAGTGGACACGGTCTTCGAAAATGGGACTATACAATTGGTCACCATCGACAGTGCTAAGACACCGTTACTAGTTAACGAGCACAATCTAAGGTTGTATCATCAACCCGCTTTGAAGGAATCATTTGTTAACATTGTCGCAAATTTCGATATTCATGTTACAACAACAAGGGAACATTCTCCTATGCAGGCTGAAAATTAAAATTCCAATAAGTGCAGCAGCTGAAACCACCCTTGTGGAAGTTGTTACACCTGTTCAAAAAAAAAAAAATAACAAAAAAATAATAAATCTAACTGTGAAAACCTCTTTTCGGGGAGCAGTCAGACAGTTTGTAACAGCTGAAAACCACTCATGTGGCGGCTTTTATACCCATATTTTTCTCCCCGGAACATCATCTTCCCTTCCTGATCCATTTTATAGGATGATTGTATTTATTTGGTTTTCTTTTCTGTACCAATTTCTCCTAATTATTATGTTTTTTGAAGAATAATCTAAGGGTTTTCTTGGTTGTTACACATGTAACAACCGATAGCCACGACCATTGTTTCTTATGTTTCATCCCTGAACAACAATAATCGTGCCAGAAAAATGCAACAACACAAGCGCTGAAAGTAATACATTGCCAATTTGAAATCTTCCTCCACGCCACCTTAGGTATGTCATTCAAAAGGTAACATTATCATTTATGATTTTGTGATTATTGGCATAAGTAATGATATTCCCATGACGGTTGTGGGCGACCGTCACCATTAAGGCAGGGGAGGGGATATGTCTTGAAATCTATAATATTCCCAAATGAGAAAATCAAGAATATAGTGCAAAATGTTGGAACAATGTTGCAGATCATCATTTATAAAGAAAGTGCCCAATATGGAGACCTTTAATGTGTTATTACAACAGAAAAATATGTGTAAGGAATGGCCCATAAGATGCATAATAAGAAATACAAGCCTCCAATGAACAAAATACCTCAATAAGAGGTGTTGCAATCATGTAGAAAAGTTGGAAGACCCTTACATCGTTATTTTATTAACTCTAATACATAAAATGATTATACATCAGATCTAGAGCTGATATGTGCCTAAAAATATAGATATATATTAGATCCATGCACTATACAAGCTCCTCTATAGAACCCCTCAAGGGTTTTCAGCAAAACACCAAGTACAAGTTGTAGATCTGAGATACAATACTGCAGATCTACTAAAAAATATAGATCTAGAAAGTGTGGCTGATCTGATATGATAAATACAATAGCCTCCTCCAATAGATCCTCAAAGTGAAAGGGAGATCCCCTTCACTAGAAAATCAGCTCTCCAAATGGTGTGCCAAACCACCCTGCAACTCCTATAGAAATAACACAAATCTGGAAGTAAATTGCACTATAGGGATAAACATATGGTTGGCCTAATGCCAAGATCTGAAAATAAGCTCAAATCCCTTCAATATTGTCCTCCCAATGAAGTGGAAACCTCCTCCACTGAAAATGAGCAATGAAATGGCCTAGATCTAGAGATCTAGTCTCCACTTGTTGCAGCTTGCAAAAACAACCAAACCCTCAATAGGAACTACACTGTAGTTGAAAGGAGAAGTTTGGCCTTAAGCCAAGTAATGGAAAATGTAGTACAAACTCTCCCAAGAGCTCCTTAATGGAAGAGGTTGGATTCTCGATTAGGAACACCGTGTGCTAAACAACACTCTATCTCAGCTAAAAAGTAAGAGAAAGATATATGTCTAAAAAGACCATATAATCAGAAAATCATATATCAACATACATACATAATGAAAAATGGCTTCCATCCTCTTCCTTTTATAAGTTATGAGCTTGCAAACCCTAAGTCCCATCCAAAAATATTACTACATTCACACAAAGAATCTCCATCTAAAACTGCGCTATCCCTCATTGATGGCCACTCCTCCATGACAACGTTGTTGATTTGGTCAAGGTTGACCAAGTCAAAGTGATCCATCACCTTTCACACCAAGGATGCTTTAATTAAGCTACCAATATTTTTCTCTTTCATATTTGGAATTGATTTATTCATTATTAAGGAGAATTATGGACCTCCTTTGCCCTCTTATTCTTTAAACAAAGCAATAAAACAAAATTGAATATTCCAATTAGCTCATGACTAATTGGGAATATTATAGTCCTCCCTTCCCATATGTTGCTTGTCTTGAAGCAAGTGACAAGGTGAGTACTACAACTCTTCTCCTCCTCCATTGGTGACACCAACATGTGATAAGCTTCCTTCATAAGCTAAGTGTTCACTAATCCATCCCTCCATGAATTGCTCCTCCAAATTTCTCATGATATGCAAATAATCCATCCCATAAGGAGACAATAGTTCAAATGAAACAAACATGGTTTTCCCAATGTTCTCCCTGACACATGTATCATAGTGAACATGGAGAATATCCATCCCATAGGGCACATACATACCTCCCATCCTCCCTCAATACATTCCCATAAAAAGTACAAGTATATCATCAATGTATGGGATCAAAATTAAGTACATACAAACAGAAATTTGTGCATATGGAGGTGGGTCATAGTCCCACATGTGCAACCAGTGTAGTAAATCTACTAACTTCATCATATCATGATGTGTTAAGTGGTTTCCCCACCACTTACTTGTTGTCCAAGTCATCTCACCATGGCTGAAAATGTGAGATATATTTGGTGCCTTAGGAATGCACCCACAATGATACATTTTCTCTCTTTGATCTCGAATGGAGTGGCCATGAAGTTTATATGGAATAGTGCTCCTCCTTGGAGCTATGGCCTATATAAACATGGTAAATGAATGCATATCTTCATCAAATAAAACATTATTTAAATGAGCATATTCTTCACCAAAATTCCTCCTTAAACAAATGGAGTGGTGCATAGATATATCTCCTCTCTCAAAAGAAGAAAGAGGTGGCTGAATTAACTCTTTTATAGAGTTATGTTGCTGTCCCAACTCCACATGGTTCATGCATCTTTGAAAATGCTGATATAGTTCTCCTTCAAATCCCTTCCAAGTGTAGCTTCTCATGATAATGTTTTATAATTTCATGGAATATGTGTGGTTGAAAAAGAACTCTTCATAGGCTCTTTGTAGAAACTTCTCCTTGAGCTTGGAGGCTCTAGATAAGAAGATCCTACCATGATAATAGATGAATCCCTCTTGAACTGAATAGCCCTCTTCATGTAGCTAGTCATCAAGTATCATGCATGTGTGAAGATCCTTGGAATAATCCACCAACAGTTGGAATTTCCAATATGGATCAATCTCCCAGAGTGACAGCACTGATGATCTATCACAAAGAATGTCTGTCATATGGATTTTCTCCTCCTTGACATCTCCCATGCCAAAGGTACATGTTGGAAGGTCATTCCTTCCATGCTTCTCCTCCCACAGCACATAATCTGAAATGAGAGTGGGTAATGATGATGTTGGGAGAATATCTCCCTCCTCCTGAGCCTACCCAAGACTCTCAGCGTTGTATTTTGGTTTTCTAATGCTCCCATCCTTCTTGGATCTATGAATGGGGCATCAAGATGTAGACATATTTCACCAAATCTGGATCAGGTGGTCTCCCATTTGGTTTACGACAAGATAATGATGTCTCATGGATAATCCTCATGTGCATAATAGATGGGATCTTCATATCCTTTCTTCCACTACACAAATTAATCTCTGTTTCTTATGTGGAAGTTTCATGACAGTTGGGTATCACTCTTAATGATGCAAGAGTGCCTCTAATTGGAGAAATTTCTCCATTCTAACCTCCGGGTGGATCATATCTTGCTACTCCAGTGCTGTGACCCCTCTCTTCTTCTTCTTCTTCTTCCTCCTCGTCATCTGAGAATACCTCTATGTAATGTGTTTTTCCGGCTGCATATCTATGTCTAGGTGCCCAAGCTTCTTGGCAAGTGAAGAAAAGATTCCTCCTCCTTGAATATTTTCGAACATCATCATCAAGAGGTTTTTTATATTGGCTTTCCTTTGAAGGAGGAGCCTTCTCTTCTTTTCCTTTTGATGGAAAAGAGGCCTTATGCTGAAATGTTGCCTTTGCTTTTGGAAAGGCATATTGAAGGTCTCTAGCCCTTTCAATGGCATCTTATAGGGTAGTGGGCTTGGTAGAATTAACCAACCCATGAAGAGGTTCATCTAACCCATCAATGAACATGTACACCCTTCTTGCTGCAGATAAATCAAGGACCATGACAGAAATTCTTAAAAATTCAGATTTGTAAGTTTATGCATTACCTGATTGTTTTAGCTTTGTAAGCCCCATGAATGGTGCTTCAGGATATCCTCTTTCAAATATTTCCACCAGCCTTCTAGTGAACTATGAATATGCAATTACATTGGCATAACCCAATGTAGACAAGCCATGGAACCACCAGTCATGTGATTCACCTTCAAGGTGTAGCGTTGCAATCTTAATGGCTTCCATTTTTGAAACCTTATTCAACTAAAAGCAGATGTCAATTTTTTCTACCCAATATTGGTAGTACACTTGGATGACCCATCAAAATTGGGTAAAAAGAACCTGCCCATAGTGTGATGTCAATCATGATTCTAAATGAATTCACCACTTCTATGATGATGCCTTGGTCTTCTATTGTACTTTATTTGAAAAAAATCCTGAAAACTCAAGTGATCTTTGAACCTCTGAGTTTGAGATTCATACTCCATAAAATAGTCTTTAAGGGATTCTTTTTCTTGAAAACCTTCATTTCCCACAGCCAGAAATGTAGGCATGGTAGAGCATTGGGAAACTTGTGGTTGATGCATTGGTTGATCATTCCAGTGATGAGACATGGCAGAGCCTTCTCCATTATGAAATCCTCTAGGCGATTCCTTGAATCTATCTATTCTCATCTCCTTGATCTCTCTTGCAATGTCTTGCATGGCTCTAAGAAGGATATTAGGGAACTCCTCTTCATCTTCACCTCCAGATAAAGGGGTTTTACCCTTGTCTTTTTTGTCATTTTTATAATCAAATTTTCTGTGGCTTCTTATTTGATACCTCCTCTCTCTATCAGTAAGAGGATCTTCTTCTTCAGATGACATATTGGCTTTTAGAATGCACAGGTTGTGCCAAGATTATGCTATGACACCACTGCAATATTCCCAAATGGGAAAAGCAGGAATATAGTGCAAAATTTTGGAACAATGTTGTAGATAATCATTCATAAATCTAGATTCTAATATGGAGACCTTTCATATGTTATTACAGCAGAAAAATATGTGTAAGTAATGGCCCATAAAATTCATAATAAGAAATACAAGCCTCCAATGAACAAAATTCCTTAATAAGAGGTGCTTCAATCATGTAGAAAATTTGGGAGACCCTTACAATGTTATTTTATTAGCTCTACTACAACAAATGATTATACATAAGATCTAGAGCTGATATGTGCCTCAAAATTTAGATCTATATCAGATCCATGCACTATACAAGCTCCTCTATAGAACCCCTCAAAGGTTTTTAGCAAAACAAAAAGTACAAGTTGTAGATCTAAGTTCTAAGATAGTAGATCTACTAAAAAATATAGATCTAGAAAGTGTGGCTTATTTGATATGATCAATGCAATAGCCTCCTCCAATAGATCCTCAAAGTGAAAGGTAGATCCCCTTCACTAGAAAATCAGCTCTCCAAATGGTGTGCCAAACCACCCTGCAACTCCTCCTACATAAATAACATAGATCTGGAAGTAAATTGCATTGTAGGGATCAAAATATGGTTGACCTGATGCCAATATCTGAAAATAAGCTCAAATCCCTTCAATACTTTCCTCAAAATGAAGTGGAAACCTCCTCCACTGAAAATGAGAAATGAAATGACCTAGATCTAGAGATCTAGTCTCCACTTGATGTAGCTTGCAAAAGAACCAAACCCTCAACAGGACCTACGTTGTAGTTGAAAGAAGAAGCTTGGCCTTAAGCTAGATAGTGGAAAATGTAGTACAAACTCTCCCAAGATCTCCTCAATGGAAGAGGTGGGATTCTCGATCAGGAACACCCTGTGCTAAGAAACACTCTATCTCAGCTAAACAACAAGAGAAAGATATATGTCTAAACAAACCATATATTCAAAAAATCATATCTCAACATACATAATAATGAAAAATGGCTTCCATCCTCTTCCTTTTATAAGTTATGAGCTTGCAAACCCTAAGTCCCATCCAAAAATATCACTACATTCACACAAAGCATCTCCATCTAAAACTATGTTGTCCCTCATTGATGGCCACTCCTCCATGACAGTGTTAGTGATTTGGTCAAGGTTGACCCAGTCAAAGTGATCCAACCCCTTTCACATCAAGGGTGATTTAATTAAGCTACCAAGATTTGTCTCTTTCATATTTGGCATTGATTTATTCATTATTAAGGAGAATTATGGACCTCCTTTGCCCTCTTATTCTTTAAAAAAAGAAATAAAACAAAATTGAATATTCCAATTAGCTCATGACTAATTGGGAATATTACAAAATCATTGAAAAAATTCATAGTCATAAACCTCTATCAAATTCACATGCACCCAATTAATAGCACAAATGCAAATGATGAATAAATCCGATTGGAAAAGAGCGTGTGTACTAGAACCCATTAATTTCCATAACGGGACATTTATGAAGATTAGTGTGAGGTATGATTTGGTAATCCGTACAATCTGTCACCTCCCATCAACCTCCTCGAGTGAAACCTTGTATCCTCATTGCAAACTCGTCAATTAGGATAAGAAGGGATGCTGAGAAGCAGTGAGAAGTGTAGTGATATTACAATGGGGTCGAGCAGTAAGAAGCAAATTCAGAAACATCAACAAGATGGGTGGAGCAGTAGTCAGGCATGAGCCAGATTCTATGGACACCTTGCAGAATTTTCTAGAAGCCTACCATATATTCAGAGATTCCAGATGGATTGAGTATTTCCAGAAGATATAAGGCTCAGACGAGGCGGTGGCAATCAAATTCGCTCAGAATTTGAACAACAATCAGACCTGAGTTAGGGGCCTGCAAGTTGAGGTGACTGAAGAGGTAATTTCTCGAGTAACCACATTGCTAGTAGAGGAATGGAGGTGGTTTAATAGAAAAATAAATGACCCCTCCTTGAAAGAAGACTTCCTATAAGGAGAAGAAAAATTGGAGAAGAAAGGGAGAGGAATTGATAGGTTGTCGCTTCCTTAGCCTTGGGAAGATGTCGCCCTGGGTTTAATTAAATATATCACTTGTGAGGGAATATTCACAATAGTGTTTAACTATCACTTTCCTATACTTAATCACCTTCGGCACCAGCAAAATATTAATCTTCCATTCTACTTATTAGGGAACATCAAGCATATGGAGGCAACAGTAAAGACAACAACACACTCGAAAGCATGTGTGACCAATCACAGACTCATGAAATTAATCATGTTGGATGCCCTAGGCTAGCAAGGAAAGAATTAGGAAGAATTCAAGCAAAAGAGGCTAAGGAAAAGCCAGGGTAAATAGACCACGACTTTAGGAGGATGTCAGGTAGAAGCAGAAACCCAGACTCGGCCTACCAAAGTCATAATTGGGAAAGAACCTACTGATGAACTAATTGGGGATAGGCGGCCAAAACAGAGGGTGAAAGTAAGCATACCTGCAGAACCTTTTCCTACGGCTAGAAAATAGACAAAAGCAAAAGTATTAGAAGAAGAAAGATAACCCTCCTCATCAGGTAAGGATGAAACTCATGTCCTGTTTTTAGAACTCAAAAATCTAAGAAAGGAAAATGAAGAATTGAAGAGAAAATTATCTGAGGGGAAGGAAATCTTGGTGTCTATATGCATGACATGTTTTCGAGAACTAACAGTAGCGGGATATAAGGTCTATGGAGAAAACAGAATGACAGGAGGTTTTTACACAAGAACCTACTAAGGATACTGTTTTTACGCAAGAACCAATAGTTAAAGTAGAGCCTCCTATAATAAATGACCTAGAAGGTGACACACAAGAACTTGTGGAGGCCACTACTATTGTAGAAGAAACAACAATGGAAACAGAGGCTACTCTAGGTGGAAACGAAGGGGCTAACACAAAAGAGCCCACTGAGGAAGCTGTTGTTACACAAGAACCAGCAGCAGAGGTGGAACAACCCCATTTAGCAGAGGTTGTTACACTCATTATTGATGTTGATATTTAATGCAAAAGAACGTCAGGTTCCATCTTGGGATAGAGTTCTGAGAAAATCTTCTTAATTTCTGAATTACAAAAGTGGAAACAGGAAGCAATCTCCCTTCGAGAGGGGATGATTTTACTAAAAGAACATCAGAGGGAGATAGATGCCCTACATGAAAGATGAATGAAAGAAGAGTTGAATAAAGTATGGGAAAATTATAAGAAGAAGGAATCCCTGAAGAGTTTCTACTGTTACAGTAGCAGGTTCGAGATCTTACCATAGAAAAGAAAAAACTTCATAATGTCGCCCTCAATTTGCTAGGGTGCAGGCGGCCTTCCCCATCCTATCCTGTTTTTCTATGGGAATGTTACTTCCTGTTCCAGATGAAAGCTGTTATGGAGGATAGACCCTATTGATGTTCTTCCACTTACACATTTTTAGATGTGTTTCGTGCCTCCGATTTCGATGATAAAAGCCTGCTATGTGAGTTATTCTTACACAATATCATTTGTGACCATGTGAGTATGTAGATGGTGGTGACAATATTATACTATATTGGGGACCTTCAGTTGTGAGCTTTTGTGTCATTCATGAAGAATCAGATTGAGTGGCATTTTGCCATCAAATATATGGATGCTAATGAGGAGAAGATGGCATTATGGGTCCAGGCATAACCGAGACGGGCCACCGAGTTAAGGAAAGAATTAAAGAGAATGTATAGTACTCCTGGGATAAAGGAACCGGCTGCCACTTATAGAAGAAGGATTGTAAACTTATGCCTCAATCAGTTCTCAATGATGAAGAGTCGAGCCTTGATTGGGTGATTAAAAAGCATGGAAGCCAGCAATGTTGAGCTACTCAAGGGGGACCCATTTTCATTCTAGAATTTATTGGTGGCTGTTACACATGTACTATCATATGCACGGATAGTACAATCCCTTGGTGCTTTGTCGCTCGGATTGAGATTCAAGTTTCCTTTGATCTAGCCACCAATTTAGAATTATCATAGTAATTATGAATTGAGCAAGTATGAATTAGAGTCCTGGGTATGACAACTAATGGCCAATCAGGGGTAAAGGTCTGCAGATGAAGATACAGCTGGCACTTATGATATCACCAACCTACATTGGAGATATTCCCATGAGAGATGAGTTTTCATGAGGACATGCAAGTGTTTCAGTTCGGGGAGATGTTGGCTGCTAGTTTTGCACACTTTTCCTACATTTGTTTTCCCTATTTTGCCTCATGACTACAACCAATGGGACTATCTTTGCCTCTTTTTCTTACCTTTCTATCCTAACTTGTGTTGTTTCACCTTATTTTCATTACTCTTCCATTTCATCAATTATTATGATATATCGTGCCTTTTTTTTTTACTAATTGAGGATGAATGTTTGGAGAAGATCTATGGTCTTTGTGTTGTATTTCCAGATGTCATTTGTAGCACCAAATATCTTGAGCACGAGGTATACAGGAGCAGTTAAGGGTGTGTTGTTACAACGAGCTTTTTACACCATGATGTTGTTACAATTTGCTATTAGAGACCCGCCAACAAACTACTGTTACACTTTATCGTTACAGACCTACTGGTGAACTGTTGATACAGTTGGAGCGCTGACTGGATCTCATCAACTCCTGTTGCTGACCTATCCTTTAGTTGTTATGCTACAGCTATGGTTTATTACGATAGCTGTAGAATTTATTTAGCATTTTATTTTCGGATGACAGCTTATGGGTGGTTTTTATTCTAATATATAATTTTCTAGTTAGACTTTTATTAATAAGTGGTTATAACCGTATGTATTCTATTTTGATCAGCATGAGAATCATAAGTGTTGAGCCCTGAAATTGTCTTCTCTTTGCGAAACTTCACTTCATATCATCATTCCTTTATCATTTCATAAACCCAAAACTCAATGAGAATGACTAAGATTACTTAACGGTTGCATACAATGATTAACTTATTGTACTTTTTTTATTTTGTTATCTTAATGATTTTTAAACAGTTTTAGCTACAGAATGCAATGATTTTGTAGCCATTCAAGCGTTCCGTAGTTGTTTTGGTGTTTACATATGTTACAGGTGTCATCTGGAGAAAAGGCACACATAGGTGGATTCCAAATCTTTCCTACATCATTCGTTCCCTTCCACGAGGACTGGATCAATAACTGGAGGTGCCTATGTATGTGGTCAAAGAAAAAGTCAAGCAAGCTGTCTTCTATAGGAATCAGGACTCCTGATTTTCTTTACAACAAATCAAGAATCCTAAAAGAGTTCTATTTTGATTTTAACTTTAAAACTACACCTGTACCTACTTTTATTCAATGTTAGTTATGCAATTGCATATAAATTCAGCTCGATAATTCCGAGAGGAACAAGTTTGAAACATATTTTATCATTACTGTGATACTCTTTTTTCAAGAATTTTGATAATAGGAGTAAAACTTTGATGTTGTTCTGAATACAACCTTGAAGAGTTAAAGTATTAAGATTGAATTGATAGCAGAGGGCCCCTGCTATTCAAGGAAGCTTGACATGTTTTCTAGATAAGTGGTTTTCAATTCTGTTTTGTTATATTTCCTTAATTAGACTGCTTTTTGAAATTATATATTTTTAGCATTATGTTTCATGTCATTTTCTTAGATAAAATATCCTCATGATATTACAGTTAGTATTTTTCTCAAGTTCTTCCAATATATCTCTATTAAATGAATGGGAATTAATTGTAATATTCTGAGTTACTAGCATTTCAGTTTCTTTTATTTAGATTAAGAAGATCATCATTATCTTACAGCTATTATCTTTCTCAAGGTATTCCAATATATCACTACTGTACTAGTTTTACTATTTTGAGTTATTAGCATTTTTTTCTCTGCAATTAGATAGAAGATCCTCATCTTATTAAAAACAGCCTTTTTCAAAAGCTCTTCCAATAAACCTCTAAATCACGAATAAGACTTAGTTGTAATATTATGGGTTACTGATTGTTTGTTTTATAGAAGATCGTTATCACATTATGCCTAATATCTTTCAACAAACTCTTCCAACAAACCTCTAACTCATGAATGAGATCTAGTTGTAATGTCATAAGTTGTTTCATCATTTCATAGGAGATCCTTATTACATTATAGTAATATTTTTCTAAAGCTATTCCAATACACCTCTATCATATGAATGATATTTCATTGTAATGTTCTAAGTTATTGTTTGTTTTAATACTTCTTTGTTTTAGGAAGATCCTCATTTCATTAGAATTTAATCTCTTTCACAAGCTATTCCAAAAAATCTCTAACTAAATGAATCAGATTGAGTTGTAGTGTTTTGAGTTACCTTTCATTTTCATGAATGTTCATTTGAAGGCTATAATAACCATGGATTAGGACTCTCTGTTTTCATCATTTTCTAATTAGGGACAGAACTTGCAACTAAACTCTGTTTTAATTCATCTACTAAGATTTCCTTTTTCTTCCTTTTTGACATAGATTTAACTTCATCTTCTCAGCATAGAATAGCATACTAAGAATAAAACATAAAAAAACCCAAAACATCAATAAAACACTGAAAACAATGAAATAAGAAAAGGGATACTTAGGCACATATAGTGCAGGTACACTTCATCAGTTGACTAGCCCTGGTCGATAATTTATGCTATCAATTTAGGATACTAAATTGACTAAACATTTTGGCGCCATTGCTGGGGAAGTTTAACTAGGTAGCCTTATTTCCTATTTCCAAAAAATAATGATATGCGTAGAGAAAGTGATTCTAGGGGTAGATTTATAAGAGGCAGAAGCTTAATTCCCACAACTCCACTCACTCCACCAAGACCAAGAAGAAGCACACCTCCAACTCAAACCCACATTCCATACTATACTGGTCATAGGATTCTAGAAGTTTCAAGAAAAGATATCCCATCAAGAAGATCTCCCACGTCATCCACTGAAGAAATTCTAGAGGAAGAAGATCCATGGACTCCTATAGAAGGTATAACCTTTTTCAATTCCATAGGGGAATATATTCCAGTAGAAGAATTACAAATCCCCAGTGAAGAGGAAGAAGAGGACTACTTCTTCAATATACCCTTGATAGAAGAATCAGTAGAACAATTAGCTCTTCCAACTGAACCCTATATCAGTTCAGTGGAATCTATCATGGCAGAAGAAGGGGAAGGATAAGTCTTTAATGGAGAAAAAACACTATTTGGAGAAGTTAGAGGAAGCAGAGGAGATAGAGGAAGAGGTAGAGGTACAGAAGAAGGTAGAAGAAGAGGAAATGCAGAAGGAGGAAGAGGTAGAAGGGAAACTGGAAGTCCTTTTGGATTCCCTATAATACATGAAGAAACTAATGCATCTATGAAAAATATCTCACCTTCTGTTCTTCCAAAATTTCACGGACTAAAAAGTGAATATCCTGAGACGTTCTTATTTGAATTTGAAGTTCTATGTAGAACCTATGATTACCTACAAAATGCTCAGAAAATTAAACTATTCCCTTCAACATTGAAAGGAGCAGCATTAAAATGGTTTATGAGTTTAATCACTAGGTCTATTAGGACATGGGATGAAATGAGGAAATCATTTCTAGACAGATATTTGGATTACTGTATACCAGTCAACCATAAGGAGGAAGTGTTCAAGATGATGCAAAAAGAGGATGAAAATCTGGAAGATTTGTTGGAAAGATTTAACTATAACATCAAGAGGGAAAAAATGGAAAACTTAGACCAAGATACTTTGAAATCTCTTTTGTTAAATACAATTAGGGATGAATGGATAGATATCCTTAATATGATGGGGAAAGGAGACATATCTCAACTTTAATTACCTAATATAGCAGAACTATGTATTAATCTTTCAAGAGGAAAATCTAAGATTCTAAAAGGACCAAGAGACCCTGCTCTTGCAAGGGCAAGAAAATCTGCAGCTAGAACAGTAAGTAGAGCAGAGATAGGAAATATGTTTGATGAATTCAAAAATGACATTCTAGGGAGTCTTAGTGAGCAAATAGACACCCTTAAGTTACAAAATAAGTAGAAAGCTGAAACTGATGCCTTAGGAATATTTTGTCCCAAATGTAGGAAGAAGCATGCCTTAAGAGAGTGTCCTTTGGATGCAAAAGTAATAGAGACTTGTGCAATTTGTTTAGAAAAACATGAGACCAAGAATTTTCCCTCAATCCCTAGCCTTAAAGCTGTCTTTCAAGAAGAAAAAACCATAAATTCCACAGAATCTCTTAATTTTGTCTCTAGAAGACCTTGGCAGGGACCCAAAACACAAGGTTTTAGTGATCAAATGTATAATCAACCCCCACCTAATTCGAACTCTTGGCAGCAACCTTGGCCCCAATTTCAAAACCTTAGGCTCAAGGGGCACAAAATACTTATGGAAGGTTCTCCCAGTATTATCAATATCCACCCTCATATCCATCATATCCAAACTTTCCTCCTCAACAAAATCCTCAGCAGAATCCACAACATCAAAATCAAAATCCACCGCTTCCATTACCATTTACTCAGAAATAAAATCAGTTACCTACCCAGCCTATACCAAACCCCAACAATAAAAACCCTCAGAATATATATATGATAGAAGGTCAAAAATTTCCAACCTATTTGATTACTCCTTTAGACCTTAATTATTTTCAACTTAGGTCTGGAAGAATACTTGAAAAGAAGACACCTTATGTGATTATATAAGAACAAAAAAATTCTGAGGAATATTCTCTATGGGTAAATAAAAGTCTTGAAGAAAGCACATCTTTTCAAGACCAAAATATTGAAAAATAAAAACAGAAAGAACCAATAATTTCAACTGCTATGTTAGAACAACCATCAACATCTACTACTACACCTCCTTTTCCTGAGAGATTAAAAATTGACAGAGGTGTAGAGAAACAAATTATGATGCCTAACTATGATTTCCTAGATGAGTTAAGAAATGTTTGTATCAAGATTCCATTATTTCAAGCCATCAAGGAAATCCCAATTCTAGGAAAGATAATAAAAGAGTTGAGTATGAAAAAAATAGGAAAAAGAATAAAAGAGATAAAGAAAATAAAAATAGTAGGAAAAATAGCAGACATAATGATGGGAAAGATTGCCATTCCAAAATATCTAGATCCCAAAAATCCAGTTTTTAAGATACATATAAATGGAATTGAAATTCCAAACACACTTATTGATCTAGGAGCAGAAATCAATATCATGAGTAGGCAAATCATGGAAAAACTAAAACTTCCTAATCTTCTTTTTACACCCACACTATTACAACTAGCAGATAGATCTGTAATCAAACCAGATGGGGTATTAGAATACATTACAATGTCCTTAGATTCTTGGGATTATCCTGTCTATTTCATGATCTTAACTCCTAAAAATGATCTAAGAGGACATCCTATTATATTAGGAATACCTTGGTTAGCTACAACTGATGCTTTCATTAGCTGTAGATCTTTTATATGTACATCTCTGATGGAATTTCAATCAAGAAATTCACCTTGTATCCTCTAGCAAGAACAATCATATAATTAGGTGATACTCAATGGATTGATGATGAAGAACATATACAAACTCTCTTCACTATTTCAAAAATTAGTGAAGATAGTCAGATTCTGAATACCTTAGAAAATCATGGAGCTTCTTTAGAATAAAAACGTGAACAATTTCAATAAGAATCCAATATTGAGTTTTTTTCATCAAGACATATGTCTCTTTACTCCATGGAAGAATTTGGCAGCTCTACAATTGAAATATTTCCAGGAAAAACCTTAAACATAAACAAAAACCTAGAGAAATTTCAACAAGAAAAGCTAGTCAAAATATTACAGAGACACTCCTCTGCATATGCATGGGAGTACATTGATATGAAAGGGATAAACCCTAAAACTTACACTCATCATATCTACATAGAGGAAAATTTTAAACCAATCATACAGCCTTAGAGAAGGATGAATCCAAACCTTAGGGAGATTGTTAAAGAAGAGTTGCAGAAATTGTTAAATGTCAACTTTATTTATCCCATTTCAGAGAGCCAGTGGGTTTCTCTTTTGGTGATTGTACATAAGAAGAATGGTAAATGGAGGGTATGCATTGACTACTGGGAATTAAACAAAGCTACTCTTAAAGATAATTTTCCTTTATATTTCAAAGATCAAGTGTTAGATACATTAGCAGGCAAAAAGTACTTTTCATTTTTGGATGGTTTCAATGGTTACAACCAAATTCAAGTTGCACTTGAGGATCAAGATAAAACCACATTTACCTGTCCTTAGGGTACCTATGCCTACCGAGTATTACCTTTTGGATTGTGAAATGCACCTGCAACGTTTCAAAGGGCAGTATTGGGAATCTTTTCATATCTAATACATAACTGTGTAGAATTATACATGGACGACTTCACATTCTATGGAAACAAATTTGAAGAAGCCTTAGAAAACTTGGAAAAAGTTATAAAAAGATGTAAAGAGGAAAAATTTTCATTAATTCATGAAAAAATTTTCATGTTGTTCACTGAAGGTATTGTCTTAGTGTTGGGTCGTGAATACAACCACTTTTTAACACTCATTTCATCCATTTTTACTCTTCTTTATCATATCATTTATTATAATTTATTATATAAATCCATTTTATAATGATTTATGCTCTTATGGATGAATATTATTTCTTCTCATTTATTTTTAATAAATTGATGATTATTATGCATAATTTTATCAATGATGGTTCATTAATATATTTTGTAATATCACTCACCATTTTAGCCTCCAAGATATTTTTCAGACTACAGATTTGATTTCCAAATCATCATGAAATATTCCAACTCAGAAATTAGCTGGAATAAGAAGTGACAGTTTTTCGGTTAAGATTCTAGGCAAAAGAAGAAGAATCTGGCAAATCCGGAACATGGGTTTTGTCCAGAACAGGCCCAATTAACTTCAATCAAAAAATGGTTTTCCCAAATTCGGCCTGTATTGAGAGAAATGCAGGGTTCTTTGAGCATGATTTTCTTAGATTTGTTGTTGCGGCCATCCTCCAAATCTCAACTGCAAAGCCAAATTCGCCTTGCTCTTGTTGAAAATGTATTTTCTGGATGATCAAGTTGTTGGGAACAATCCAATATTGTTATGGGAGATCATATTTTCTATTTAATTTCTCTTCCTTCTGATTATAAAAGGAGAGCAGGTAATTTGTATTGGGAAGGATGGAGAACAATGGATGATTGTTGAATTCCCTTTGTAACACTGTAATTCCCTGACTCTTATGATCAAATAGCAATTGATATAAAAGATATTCATGTTTTATTAATACAAAGAGACGTTCTCGTTCCATTCCTCAAGCTTTGCAGTAGCCCAGCGACGTTTCACTAGCGGTTGAGGGCCCGACCCTGGTGGATCGACCCGCTGTTTGTATTTCTATTCTTTTATTTCTGTTGTGTGAAGTGTGTTTAATGTTTGTTTCAATTACAGAACTGGTTTACTATTGTTAGATCAAATACAGAGTCATTTCTCTTTCATCTTTTACAAGAAGCACATCTGTCGTTCGATTATCTTGTTATTATCATAAAGCTTTGATGTTTTGTATCTAATTTAAGTTTCTGTTCCATTAGTTTATAATTTGCTATAATTGGTTGTTGCGTGGTGAGTCGCTGTCGACAGAATTAAAGCATGGAAATCTAGTTGCTTGAGTATGTCAGGATTGTAATTGTTGTTCATTTCATGTTGCTGTTCTATTTCTATTCATTGTTTATTCATAGTCTTCGATTAGCAAACATATGAGTTATAGTTACATGCTGTTGTTCCTTTCCAGATTTCGTTTATTTTCAGTTACGTTCATTGAATTTTCTTTTGTTTCAATTGCTTCAAGATCTCCAACTGTATAGGATAGAGGTTATTGCTTCCAGGTCCCTAGATTGGTTATCTTGCATCAATTTCTAAGGGAAAGAGTTACTGCTACTGCATCCCTGATCGATGTTTTGCAAGATTGATGTAGTTTAATCTTTCCATTCATATCACTATAATTAGGTTTCTTTCCAAAGCATTTTTTATTTTCGCATTTGATATTCTGTACTACATCTTCACAGCATTACTCTTGGATGAATTGCAGCCTCAGTCAGAGTACACTCTTGAAATAAAAAGTCGCTCCCGGATTGATAATTAATGTGAGATAAATAGGTGTTAAAAAGATACCTTTTTATGCACTCGATACTTAGGACATCATATTTCAGGAGATGGGATTAGAGTTGACGAGTCAAAAGTTGTTGTCATCTCCAGACTATTAGTTCCAAGTTTTCAGAAAGATGTTAGGAGTTTTATAGGATATTATAGGATATTATAGAAAATTTATAGAAAACTTCACCAAGATAGCATCCCCACTTTTCAAACTACTTACCAAGGACTGTGAATTCAATTGGAACCCTGACTGCCAGTTAGCCTTTGAAACCTTGAAAATAAAAATCTCTGAAGCACCTATTTTAAGGGGAACTAACTAGAAATTACCTTTTCACATCTCAATAGATGCCTCAGATACATCTTTAGGAGCTATGTTGGGACAAAAAGACCTGATTCCTTATGCCATCTACTATACAAGTAAAAATTTGACTCTTTTAGAGTTGAATTATACTGTAACTGAAAAAGAATTATTAGTTGTTGTTCATGCCATAGATAAATTCAAACACTATATAACAGGCTATGAAACTTTTTTTCACACAAATCACTCTGCAATTAGGTATTTAATGAATAAATCAATTACTAATGGCAGAGTCACAAGATGGTTATTGATTTTACAAGAATTTAACATCACCATTATAGATAGGCCTAGAAAACGAAATAAAGTGGCTGATTTCCTATCTAGACTCCAAAACATTAAAGACAACACTCCAGTTGAAGATCAATTCTCGGATGAATATCTCTTTGAAATTACTACTCAAACTCCCTGGTTTGCTGACATTTCCAATTATCTAGTTTCAGGGAAATTTCCTTCAATTATAAATGCAAGAAAAAAAAGAAAAATAATTTATGACAGTGAAAAATATTCATGGCTTGCTAATGAGTTATACAAAACAGGTCCAGACTTTATTATTAGAAGATGTGTTCAAGAAGACGAGATGCCTGAGATTCTCAAGGCATTTCATGATGAACCTTGTGGTGGACACTTTTTTGATAAGAGGACAGCTTATAAAATCCTTCACCTAGGATATTATTGGCCATCCCTTTTTAAATATGCTAAGGAGTATGTCAAAAGTTGTGACAGTAGCCAAAGGGTAGGGAAACCTTCCCCTTCAGGTGAGATGCCATTACAACCTCAGGTACATATTGAACCTTTTGAGAAATGGGCTTTGGATTTTGTAGGACCTATTAATCCTCCATCAAAGAAAAATAAATATATATTAGTTTTCATTAATTATGTTACCAAATGGGTAGAGGCCAAACCATTACTTTCTGCTACTTAAGCATCTGTAGTTAATTTTCTTTTTGAGGATATTTTCACTTGTTTTGGTGTCCCAAGAGAAATTGTTACAGATCAAGGAGCTCAATTCATATCAAAAATGGTGGAAAAAATGGTACATAAGTGTTGAGTCCCAAACTTGCATCTTTCTTATACACCTTTCTAGACCTTTTTCATTCACCTGGACCTTCTAAGTCATCAATATCATTGCATATTAATTGTCAAAGAGCATTTAAAATGGTTTTTAACTATGTTTTGTGTCTGTTGTTTGAATTAGATTTTTTCTCATTAAGCTGCGGAATCTTGTCACTTTCTGCAACTGCTGCAACTTTCCGCAGCCATTTTGTTAAAGTCTATATTGTAGGTGTCTTCAGGCAAATCAAACCACATGGGCAAGTTAGAAATGAAATGGACATGGATCGTATCCTATTGGCTCAGTCGAATTCACCTAAGAAGGTTGTGGTCAAAGGTAGCCAAGTGGTGGTCAACCGAAGAGTCCCACGGTGACAGAACTCTGTTTCTCATCACGTGAAGATTTGCGTGGCCGTTTCTAAATCACGGGAGACACATCAAAACCTGTAAACAGCTCCATAAGCCGAATCCAACCGCCACTCTCCATATATTTAATCCTCACGGTGGCCATAATGCTAGATCTCTGGACGTGGTGGTTCACGTGTCTTCTATCAGCGCAGACTTTAGGGAATTAGTTATGTCACCCTCTGTTATAAATAATGCGTTCTCATACACATAATAGTTAGCTCTGTAATGTAATTGCGTCGCCATTGTGCTGTGACATTATTTCTCTGTTATGACTGCATTTTAAATATATGAGAAGACTCTGTTCATAAGCATAATTCGTATTTTATAGTTGCTTCCCGAGGATTGTGCAGAGGGCCCCTGCACACGCCGAGGTTTTGTGTATTACTGTATAGTTTCATGCTTCATTTTTTTCTTATGTTCATTGTACCATAGTCACTCACACGTATATATACATTACATCTTTCATGGTATTTACGTTTCATCTTTGTCCATAATCTTTCATGCTTTACATTTTACTCCTGTTCATAATCTTTCATGCTTTATATTGTTGTTAACTGATCAGTGTTTCTGTTCCAGATTACAATAGACAGCCCGGGCATTTTCACATATTTTTTGTAATGACTAATGACATGGAATTAATTTTGTCCTTCTGCTGATTTCTTTTTCTTAGTTTTTAATTCCAGCACTGTTTTATTCATTTCAGTTTTGAACATTTGCTTTACTAGTTAGATTAGATATTAAGCTGCTCATGTCATTATCAATTACCTCCGAAAGCCATAGCGAGACTAATGGTGAGGGATTGAAGTATGAGTGTGTAGTTTTATATTAGTTTTTTTTTTCTGCAAGTTAGATATTAAATTGCTCATGTCATTATCAGTGACCTCCAAAAGCCATAGCGAGACTAATGGTGAGGGATTGAAGTATGAGTGTGTAGTTTGATATTATTTTATTTTTCTGTAAGTTAGATATTAAATTGCTCATGTCATTATCAGTTACCTTCGAAAGCCATAGCGAGACTAATGGTGAGGGATTGAAGTATGAGTGTGTAATTTGATATTAGTTTATTTTTCTGCAAATTAGATATCAGATTGCTCAAGTTGTTTATGATTACCTCCGAAAGCCATAGCGAGACTAATGGTGAGGGGTTAGAATATGAATTGATGTAATTTGATTTTAGCTTTACTTTACTTGCAAATCTTTGGATTTCTTTGAGTACAGTTTCTTTTGTGTTTACACAGTAGTAAGGATAATGGTTTCATGATCAATAGTTCACTGTTTTTTTTACTAGTATAGTGGTACATTTTCATTTTCTTTTAGGAATTAGTTTTGTTATTGTATATTTTAAAATCCATTTGAAGTTTGAAGTTTGGGAAATCATTATAAAGGACATCATTGCCTTGAAAATTTATATCCATACTTGTATTTTAGAATTTCCATCTCACATTAGGAAACCAACCAAGATAAATAAAAAAGAAAAAAAAATCATCAAAAACGACAAAAAGTAAGAGATAGGTTATCTTGCACATATAGTGCGCCACACTTCGTCAGCTTACGAATCCCGGATTGAAAAATTAATGTAGCAATTTAGGACACACTAAATTGACCAAACATTTTGGCACCGTTGCCAGGGAAGTGTAACTAGGTAGCCAATTTCTTAAAAAAAAAAACAATAAAAAGAAGGGAAAACTTGATAAATTCTTGAAGTATGCTCTCCTCTTGCACCTAGTGTGATCTGGAGGATCAGAAAAGAGAGTTATTGGTTCAATAATTTCTTAAGTATGCTCTCTTCTTGCACCTAGTGTGACCTGGAAGATCAGAAAGAGAATTATTAGCCCAACTTAAAAAGAAAATAAAAATAAAAATGACATGCATAGAGCAAGAGATTCTAGGGGAAGGTTTATAGCTAGAGCCAAGAGTTCAATTTTCACAACTCCATCTTCTTCAAGGCATAGACAAGATTCACCACCATCTACCCCTAGCCTTCAGATTCTTGGAATTCAAGGAGCAGCTGAATTAGAGGATTCTCCTACACCACCTACCAAATCTCATTTAGAAAAGGATCCTTTATTTACTTCTACATGAGAGTATATTGTAATCAAAGAAGTAGAATCACCTGAAGAAGAAAAGGAAAAGACTCCCTCTCATCCTCCCTTGATAGAAGAACCAGAGGACTTTGAGGACTCTAAAGAAACTATCATGGCAGAGGAAATAATAGATGGATTCGGAGGTAGAGGTAGAGGTAGAGGAGGAGGAAACAATGGAGACAACAATGGTGAAGGTAATAATGGAAGAAATAGGTAAGGAGACAACTTGTTTGGATTCCCTATAGTTGATGAGGAAACTCATACAACGATGAAAAACATCTCACCATCTGTCCTCCCCAACTTTTATGGATTGCGAAGTGAGGAACCTGAAACATTTCTGTTTGAGTTTGAAGTTGTGTGTCGAACCTATGACTATATGGAAGACTCTCAAAAACTCAAATTGTTTCCTTCAACATTGAAGGGAGCCACTTTGAAATGGTTCATGGGATTAGCCACCCAATCTATTAGGACTTGGAATGACATGAAACAAACATTTTTTGGATAGATACTTGGACTATTGCTTGCCCACCAATCAGAAGGATGAGGTATTCAAAATGGTGCAAAAAGAAGATGAAAATCTGGAGGATTTACTTGAAAGATTTCAATACAACTTAAAAAGAGCAAAGATGAGCAACTTAGATGATGAAAATTTGAAAGCCCTTATATTAAAAGCCATCAGAGATGAATGGATAGATATTTTAAACATGATGGGGAAAGGAGACATTTCTCAACTTCCACTTCGTGACATAACAAAACTATGTGTCCATCTCTCAAGAGGAAAATCTAAAACAGGAAAAGGGCCTAGGGATCCTTCTCTTATTAGGGCTAACAAATCTGCAACTGGATCAGTAAGTAGGGCAGAGATTGGAAATATGCTTGATGAATTCAAAACTGATACCTTAGGGAGCCTTAGTGAACAACTAGACACCCTTAAGATCCAAAACAAGCAGAAAGCAGAAACAGATTCTCTAGCCATCTTTTGTCCGAAATGTAGGAAGAAACATGCTTTAAGGGAATGTCCCTTGGATGCAAAAGTTGTAGAAACATGCATGATCTATTCAGAAAATCATGAGACCAAGGATTGTCCTTCAATTCCTGGACTCAAAGCTGTCTTTCAAGAAGATCCAAATTCAGTAGAATCTCTCTGTTTTGTTGCAAGAAGACCTTGGCAGGGGCAACAAACTCAAGGGTTTAACAACCCTATCAATCTTCAAACACCACCAAATTGGAATCCTTGGCAACAACCTTGGCCCCAACATCAAAATCCATATTAGCCATGCGTACAAGGGATGCAAAATCCTTATGGAAGATTTGCTCAATTTTATCAATATCCTCCATCTTTTCAAAATCAACAAGCTCCAAAACTTCCAAACCCAAATCCACAACTTTCATTGTCATTTCCACAACAAAAACCTTCTCAACAAAATCCAAATCCTCAACTCATGCTTCCATACCAACAAAATACAAATCAACTTCCAGCTCAGCCATTTCCAAATCCTAACAATAAAAATCCTCAAAATAATTACATGATAGAAGGACAACAATTTCCTACCTATATGATTGTTCCTCTCAATGATGTACAACTCAGGTCTGGTAGAGTTTTAGAAAAACCTTCTATAGATGTCCAAGAGCAAGATACCTTTGAGGAAGATTCTCTTAAAGCCAATAAGGGTTCTGAGGAAGCATCTCTTCAAAACTCAAACATTCAAAAAGAGAAAGAAAAGTTAACCCCCACAACTCCTATAGTTGAGCAACATGCATCTTCATCCACACCTCCTTTTCCTGAAAGACTACAAATTGATAAGGGGGTGGAAAAACAAATCTTGTTGCCTAACTATGATTTTCTAGATGAATTAAAAAATGTTTGTATCAATATTCTTTTGCTACAAGCCATAAAAGAGATTCCTATTCTAGCAAAAAAAATAAAGGAGTTGAGTTTCAAAATACCAGGAAGGAAACTAAAAGATACAAGAAGAATCCACCTGGTAGGAGAAATTGCAGATATCATGATGGGAAAAATTACCATGCAGAAGTATGTAGATCCAGGAAGTCCAATTGTCAAGACACATATAAATGGGATAGAAATTCCAAACACATTGATTGACTTAGGGGATGCTATCAACATTATGAGTAGACAGACTATGGACCAGCTTAAACTTCCTAACCTTCTTTTTACACCTACTTTACTGCAACTTGCAGATCGATCAATTATTAAACTAGATGGTGTATTAGAAGATATTTCAGTCTCCTTAGATTCTTGGTAATATCCAGTAGATTTTATGATTTTGACTCCCAAGAGTAATCTAGGAGGGCACCCACTTATTTTAGGAAGACCTTGGCTAGCCACAGCTGATGCTTTCATTAGTTGTAGATCTGGGGATATGTACATTTCTAATGGTAATTCGACAAAGAAATTCAATTTGTATCCTCCAAAAAAAGCAATCACAGAAGTAGGAGACAATGAATGGGTTGATGATGAGGATATTATACAACCTGTCTTTACCATTTCTGAAATCAGTGAGGATAGTCAAATTCTGAACACATTAGAAAATTTTGAGACATCTTCAGAATATGACCCCACACAATTTCAGTTGGAATCTAACATTGAATATTTATCATCAAGACAAATGTCTCTTTACTCTATGGAAGAGTTTGGTAGTTCTACCATTGAGATTTTTCCAAAAAAGACATTGAATATCAACAAAAATTTGGAAAAGTCACAACAGGAAGAACTAACCAAAATCTTGCAAAAACATTCTATTGCATTTGCATGGGAATATACTGATATGAAAGGTATTGATCCTAAGACCTGCATTCATCATATCTATATTGAGGAAAATAGTAGACCAATCAAACAACCTCAAAGAAGGATGAATCAAAATCTTAGGGAGATAGTGAAAGAAGAGCTCCAAAAACTACTCAATGTAAACTTCATTTATCCAATTTCAGATAGCCGATGGGTTTCCCCTTTGGTTATAGTACCTAAAAAGAATGGTAAATGGAGGGTATGCATTTATTACAAGGAATTGAACAAAGCAACTTTAAAGGATCACTTTCCTTTTCCCTTTATTGATCAGGTATTAGATACATTAGCAGGCAAAAAGTACTTTTCATTTTTGGATGGTTTTAGTGGCTATAATCAAATTCAGGTAGCACCTGAAGATCAAGATAAGACCACATTTACCTGTCCATGGGGAACTTTTTCCTATCGAGTGCTTCCTTTTGGGTTATGTAATGCACCTGCAACATTCCAAAGAGCAGTACTAGGAATTTTTTCTGATCTAATCCATGATTGTGTAGAGGATTATATGGATGATTTTACAGTTTATGGTAATTCATTTGAAGAGGCATTAGAAAATTTGGAAAAAGTTCTTATAAGATGTAAAGAAACAAACCTTTCATTAAGTCATGAAAAATGCTTTATGATGTTTACTGAAGGGATTGTTTTAGGACATCATATTTCAGGAGATGGGATTAAGGTTGATAGATCAAAAGTTGAAGTCATCTCCAAGTTGCCTATTCCAAATTGTCGAAGAGATGTTAGAAGTTTTCTAGGATTTACTGGTTACTATAGAAGATTTATAGAAAACTTCACTAAAATAGCATCTCCACTCTTCAAATTGCTTACAAAAGACTGTGAATTCAAATGGGATCCTGATTGTCAATCAACCTTTGAAACTTTGAAAACAAGAATATATGAAGCACCTATCTTGAGAGGACCAAATTGGAAACTCCCTTTCCATATTTCTACAGATGCTTCAGATACAGCTCTAGGAGCTGTGTTGGGTCAAAAATATTTATTCCCTTATGCCATTTACTATACCAGTAAAAATTTGACTCCCACTGAGTTGAACTATACTGTAACTGAAAAAGAGTTTTTAGTTGTTGTTCATGCAATCAATAAGTTTAGACATTATATAACAGGCTATGAAACTTTTATTCATACTGATCATTCTGCGATTATATATCTAATGAACAAACCTGTTACTAATGGCAGAGTGACAAGATGGCTCCTACTTTTGCAGGAATTCAATATTACTGTGTTGGATAGACCAGGGAAACAAAATACGGTAGCTGATTTCTTGTCTAGGATTCAGAATACTAAAGAAGATTCTCCTGTAGAGGATAAGTTTCCTGATGAATACTTGTTTGCAGTAACTATTAAGACTCCTTGGTATGCAGATATTGCTAACTATTTGGTTACATGGAAACTGCCTTCACATTTGTTTCCAAGTGAAAAAAGAAAGATTATTCAGGAGAGTTCAAAATATTCATGGATTTCTAATGAATTGTTTAAAACAGGGCCAGATCTTGTGATCAGAAGATGTGTCAGGGAAGATGAAATGCATGATATACTTAAGGCATGTCATGATGAACCATGCGGTGGACACTTTTCTGACAAAAGGACAGCCTATAAAATCCTCTCTTTAGGATATTATTGGCCTTCCCTCTTCAAAGATGCAAAACAATATGTCAAAAGGTGTGACAGCTGCCAAAGAGTAGGGAAACCTACCCTTTCAAATGAAATGCCATTGCAACCACAGGTACTCATCGAACCCTTTGAAAAATGGGCTTTAGATTTCATTGGACCTATTAATCCACCATCTAAGCAAAAGAAGTATATATTGGTTTGTATTGATTATGTTACTAAATGGGTGGAAGCCAAAGCATTAGTGTCTGCTACTGAAAATTCAGTTGTTAATTTTATTTATGAGGATATTTTTACTCGCTTTGGTGTTCCAAGAGAAATTGTGACAGATCAGGGAAGCCAATTCACATCCAACCTAGTGGAGAAGCTGATGGAAGAATACAAAATCAAGCACAGAAGATCTACTCCTTACCATCCACAAGAAAATGGTCAAGTGGAGTCTACAAACAAATTTCTCGAAAGTATCATCACCAAAACTGTTCATCTACACAGAAGAGATTGGGCAGAAAGGCTTCCTGAAGCCTTGTGGGCCTACAGAACTACATGGAGAAATACAACAGGACATTCTCCGGATGCGGATGTTTATGGAAAAAGTCTTGCTAAGGTCCTGAAGTTCCAAGTCAAAATCTTCAAGATGGTAGTTCAGTTGGGGATGGATCTATCAGAAGCCCAAAAGCATAGAATGGAGCAGTTGAATGAGCTAGATGAGATCAGACAAGAGGCAATTCTAAGAACTGATCTAGTTCAATATCAAAGAGCTAAATGGAATGACAAATACATCAAAGAGAAGAAGTTTCAAGAAGGAGATTGGGAATTGTTATTTGATTCCAAGTTTAAATATTTTAAAGGAAAATTTCAGACTCATTGGCTTGGGCCATATAAGATTGACAAGATCTTTAGCAATGGAGCGGTAAGAATCAAGACCATTGATGAATTTCAAACCCATCTTATTGTGAATGGCCACAGATTAAAAGTCTATCATAAGCCACTCTCAAAAGAGGAATTTGTCAAAATGTTTCAAGAAAATTCTGCAATCAGGCTGGTACAGAAGAATTCTTCTTCTCCACCAGCCTCGCCTTGCTCTTTTCAGTTTAAAAAAAAAAAAATTGTATAAGCCTGAAAACCAATCATTGATTGGCAGTCTTATACAGAAAATGTAGGGTGAAAATCAGGAACACCTGACACCCTATATTTTCCAAAAAAAACCAAAAAAAACCTCTCTTTCATTTCATAAGTTTTGTGACCACCCACTCCATTCCATTCCACTTCATTTCACTCCACTTCATTCCATTTCACTTCATTTCATCTATTTCATTTCATTTCACCAATAAAATTTTCTTTCATGACCATTTTTATTCAGTCAGTTATCATCCATCTATTTCCATTCACCCAAATAATAGTTGTGTCAGTTTCCGCAGCTGACACCTTTTTCGGCAGCTGACACCAGTTTCCACAGCCGGAAGCAGATTCTGCAGCTACCACTCTGTTTTTCAAAAAAAAAATGTACAGCCAGATGTTAGTTCAACAATCATGAAATCAAATGCAGGTATGAAGACATATTGTGAAGACATGGGGCATTCAAGATATCAATGAGGAGCAACTGATTGAAGACCAATGAAAAATGGCAAGAATTCCAAGGTATGAGTAAAAAATTATTTCAAATGGTATTCAAGCACATTTTTACATAGTTATAAACCATAGCTCCATTATATGCAATGATTGTGTTGACAAACTCTGTAACCATTCCACGATCTCTATATGATCCTCCCACAATCCTTGCATTCATTTTCAAACGATCCCATAATCAAGTCTCCGATCTTCACTCATACTCCGATACTCCACCTGTGATGATGAAACGTGGTTGATTTGACTATGGCTTCTTTCAGGCACATAAAATCTGTAGCCGTTTCATAAACGTGCTTACATTTACTCTGCAGCCACCCAATTTTAAATACTGCCGGATGCGTTATACTCCTCCTACTATTCTATTGATCTCACAGCTGCATTTCCACCATGCTCACGTAACCCTTCTCTGCTCTGCTTCGCCCCATTTTTTTCTCTGTTACGCTAGATTTCGTATACCTATTCTCTGATATCCGCTTACAGTCACTGGTCTCTTTCATAAACCGTGCTCATTTTCGCTAATTCAGCCATTTTACCTCCATTGAACCCTCCTCACGCAGACAAGTTTTAAAGAGTAGAAGGAAGGATGGGTCAGTTGTTGAGGACGGAACCAGAAGGACCCAAATTCATGGAAGGATATCCGCAATTCAGAGATATATTGAAAAAGGAAAAGTGGCTTCGGTTTATTCAAAAGTTTAGAGGCTACCATAAAGAGGTGACAAAATCTTTTGCAAGGTCTTTCAATGTTCTGGAGGTAGAGATTGGGGACCTCAAATTTACGGTGAATGAGGCATCCATAGCAGCTGCTACAGAACTTCCTCAAGAAGGTGAACACTGGTTCAAAAACAAGAGCATTAGTGATGAAGCCTGGAGAGTGATCCTACGTAACCCAGGTATGGATGTAACTATTTTTAAAAAAGGAATTCCTGTTCATTCTTTGAAAGAAGAGTGGGCCACTTTACTATTGGTTATTGAAAAGTTTATCACCTGTGAGGGACGTTTTGGGTCAATGTATATGTATCATACCCGACTGTTGATGAATTTCCTAGACAACCAGGACCTAAATATACCATATTTTTTATTAAATAGTTTGAAAAAGATGTCTGTGACCATCCAAAAGCATCTGGGGGAAGTAGAACCACATTTGTATCACCATGGTCTTGTGAAAATTTTGATTGAAAAACAGTTAAAAGAGAAAAAGGACACATGGGAACAATTTTTTATTAGAAATTTCTTTGAAGAACCCCAAGAAATTCCTAAAGGCAGTACATCAAGAAGGAGTAGGAGAAAGAGAACAAATGATGAAACTCAAAGTACTCCTACTAACACAGTTGAAAGAACCAGTAGAGAGGAAAGATTGTCTAAAAGGAAGAAGGAAAAGATTGAAGAGAGAAAAAGCATTAAGGCTATGCATCAAACCCCTTCTTCAGAAGAAGACCATCAAATATTGTCTGAGAGACTAGTTCACCTTCAGGAACAGTCAGCTATGGCCAAAAATAAAGGGAAAGGAAAACAGAAGAAAAAAGACAGTAGTCCACAGCGTGTAAGAAGAAGTTCCAGGCTTAAAGGGAAGTTGAGGAAAACACAAATGAAAGGACCCCATTTTATTGATTTGGGAGAAGAAACACCTGAAAAAACTCCAGCTGGACATAGTCCATCTCATTCTCAGTCAGAAATTGAACATAGTCCATCTCATTCTCAGTCAGACATTGAACATATTCCATCTCATTCTTAGTCAAATGTTGAAATTAGTCCTCAAGATGTTGACATGATTCCTTTTCAGCCAGATTTTGAAGTCAATTCTCCTCCACAGTATTTTGGGGACAGCCCAAGGAAAATGACACCTGAGATAGATCCAAAGCAGCAAGAGGTGTACGATTACATAGAATCCTTAGAAAGGACATCCATGGGCCCCAGCACCTCATCCACTCAGCCTCATACAGCACAAGAAGCTCTAGTCCAATCATTGAAACAAGAAAGTCTTTGAGTTGGAGGTTTTAAATAGATACATTAAAAATGAAATTGAGGCATTAAAGGAACAAATAAAATTGGACAAGATCATTCATGAAAATACCATGCTACATCTGGGACTATGGCGGAAAAAGAACAAGAAATTGAAGAAGAAATGCCAGAAGTTAAGTAGAGCACTAATTAATATCAAATTCAGATGCTTGATGAAAAAGCCCAGGATGTTAGCAGCACCAAGGAAGAGGAGGAGAGGACTGGATGTACTGGCTGAAGTGTCAAGGCATATGAATTGAAGAAGGATTATCAAAATTTTGGTTGCATGAGGACATGCAACACCTTCACAGTGGGGGTATGTTGAGTCCCAAACTTGCATCTTTCTTATACACCTTTCTAGACCTTTTTCATTCACCTGGACCTTCTAAGTCATCAATATCATTGCATATTAATTGTCAAAGAGCATTTAAAATGGTTTTTAAATATTTTTTGTGTCTGCTGTTTGAATTAGATTTTTTCTCATTAAGCTGCGGAATCTTGTCACTTTCCGCAGCTGCTGCAACTTTCTGCAGCCAATTTGTTAAAGTCTATATTGCAAGTGTCTTCAGGAAAATCGAGCCAAATGGGCAAGTTAGAAATGACATGGACATGGATCGTGTCCTATTGGCTCAGTCGAATTCACCTAAGAAGGCTGTGGTCAAAGGTAGCCAAGTGGTGGTCAACCTAAGAGTCCCACGGTGACAGAACTCTGTTTCTCATCATGTGAAGATTTGCGTGGCCGTTTCTAAATCACGGGAGACACATCAACACCTATAAACGGCTCCATAAGCCGAATCCAACAGCCACTCTCCATAGATTTAATCCTCACGGCGGCCATAATGCTAGATCTCTGGATGTGGTGGTTCACGTGTCTTCTATCAGCGCAGACTTTAGGGAATTATTTATGTCACCCTCTGTTATAAATAATGCATTCTCATACGCATAATAGTTAGCTCTGTAATGTAATTGCGTCACCATTGTGCTGTGACATTATTTCTCTGTTATGACCGCATTTTAAATATATGAGAAGACTCTATTCATAAGCATAATTCGTATTTGATAGCTGCTTCCCGAGGATTGTGCAGAGGGCCCCTGCACATGCCGAGGTTTTGTGTATTACTATATAGTTTCATGCTTCATTTTTTTCTTATGTTCATTGTACCATAGTCACTCACATGTATATATACATTACATCTTTCATGGTATTTACGTTTCATCTTTGTCCATAATCTTTCATGCTTTACATTTTACTCCTGTTCATAATCTTTCATGCTTTATATTGTTGTTAACTGATCAGTGTTTCTGTTCCAGATTACAATAGACAACCCGGGCATTTGCACATAGTTTTTGTAATGACTAATGACATGGAATTAATTTTTTCCTTCTGCTGATTTCTTTTTCTTAGTTTTTAATTCCAGCACTGTTTTATTCATTTCAGTTTTGAACATTTGCTTTACTAGTTAGATTAGATATTAAGCTTCTCATGTCATTATCAGTTACCTCCGAAAGCCATAGCGAGACTAATGGTGAGGGATTGAAGTATGAGTGTGTATTTTGATATTAGTTTATTTTTCTGCAAGTTAGATATTAAATTGCTCATGTCATTATCAGTTACCTCCGAAAGCCATAGCGAGACTAATGGTGAGGGATTGAAATATGAGTGTGTAGTTTGATATTAGTTTATTTTTCTGCAAGTTAGATATTAAATTGCTCATGTCATTATCAGTTACCTCCGAAAGCCATAGCGAGACTAATGGTGAGGGATTGAAGTATGAGTGTGTAATTTGATATTAGTTTATTTTTCTGCAAATTAGATATCAGATTGCTCAAGTTTTTTATGATTACCTCTGAAAGCCATAGCGAGACTAATGGTGAGGGGTCAGAATATGAATTGATGTAATTTGATTTTAGCTTTACTTTAATTGCAAATCTTTGGATTTCTTTGAGTACAGTTTCTTTTGTGTTTACACAGGAGTAAGGATAATGGTTTCATGATCAATAGTTCACTGTTTGTTTGACTAGTATAGTGGTACATTTTCATTTTCTTTTAGGAATTAGTTTTGTTATTGTATATTTTAAAATCCATTTGAAGTTTGAAGTTTGGGAAATCATTATAAAGGACATCATTTCCTTGAACATTTATATCCATACTTGTCTTTTAGAATTTCCATCTCACATTAGGAAACCAACCAAGATAAAATAAAAATAAAAAAAATCATCAAAAACGACAAAAAGTAAGAGATAGGTTATCTTGCACATATAGTGCGCCACACTTCGTCAGCTTACGAATCCCGGATTGAAAAATTAATGTAGAAATTTAGGACACACTAAATTGACCAAAAAATAAGTACAAAATCAGACACATTAAATCTAATCCCTACCATCCACAAGAAAATGGCCAAGTGGAATCTACTAATAAGGTCATTGAAGGGATCCTGACAAAGACTGTTCATTTACATAGAAGATATTTGGCAGAAAGGCTTCCTGAAGCCTTATGGGCCTACAGAAATACATGGAGAAACACAACAAGTCACACCCCTTATGAACTTGTTTATGGAAAAGAAGTCTTGTTTCCCATAGAGTTTCAGATCCAAACTTTCAAAATGGCAGTCTAGTTAGGACTTGATCTAACAAAAGCACAAAAGCACAGACTGGAGAAGATTAATGAATTGGATGAGATCAGACAAGATGAATTCCAAAGAACAAGCATAGTCCAACAGCAAAGGACTAGATGGCATGATAATTACATCAAAGAAAAGAAATTTAAATAAGGTGACTGGGCCCTCTTATTTGATTCAAAGTTCAAGGATTTTCAAGGTAAATTCCAAACTCATTGGCTTGGGCCATATGAAATTGTGAAAATATTTGAAAATGGAGCAATAAAAATCAAGACAATAGATGAAGGAAAGGTAGCTTTTCTTGTAAATTGAAATAGACTAAAATTTTATCATAAGCCACTTTCAAGAGAAGAATTTGTCAAGAAATTCCAAGATAACATTGATATGAAGTTAGTGAAGAAGAATTCTTCTTCTTCACTAACTTAATTGTATTTTTCTTCAATCATCTGAATAAAAATAATAATAATAATAATAAATAAATAAATATAAGTATAAATATGAAGCCAATCATTGATTGGCATGTTTATACAGAAAGTATAAGGTCAAAATCAGAATTCTTCTGACACTTTAGACCTTCAAAATTGATTCTTTTTCTACAATTAAGTATCATAAAATCATAAGTTGCAGATTCACTTTTCATAATTCACTTCATACTTCATTCCATTCCATATTCCATGATCCATCTCATTCCATTCCATATTTCACTTCATCCATATTTCATTCCATTCCATACTAATAATCCATTCCATTCCATATTTCAGAGTTTTAACAAGTACATTCTGCAGCTATCTATTCTCTAGCCAAGCCTTTTTTGCAGCCAATTGACTCTGAAAGCCTACTTTAATAAACAAAGGATGAGTCAAAGAAGATTATGGAGCTTAAAAAATTAAATATTTTTCAGATGAAGGACAAGCACAACAAAGCAACAAAATCAAAAGGCTAAGGTAAACTGTGTGAAGATTATTTTTGATAGCAAAACATGAAAGATATAATATGGTTAAATCATATGTTTCCTAAATTTATGTTATCATTTGAATTGACCCTTTCCTATCATAAAAACTCCTCGACCAAATCCCTTACATCCCGCTCCATAACAATTCATCATTAATTAAAATATTAACGGAAAAAAATTAGATGTGACCTATTAGGTCACGTCCTTAGATCATATCATTTATTGATGAATTTTGAAAATCATCATAAGATCTCTTCACAGTATTTTATACTATATAAAACTCTTAACCCGATCATTTTTGTGATTTACCATTACCTTATTCATCCATCCGTATCCACTCACTGCCATTACATTCTGTAGCTAGTCTTCATCTGCATAAACAGAGAAGTCATTTTTAGGGCGAAAAAACCTTCCATGGCTACTATTTCTTCAGACAGAAGATCAGAAACAGAGCAATGGATATAAGCCAAAGAAAGGAAGAAATTTGTATCAAGGAGAAATGGGGCTTATTGTAAGGTCAGAGCCAATTGGGACCAAATATTTAGAAGGATACCCTCAGGTGAGGTTATTACAACAGGTTGGATGGCTGAAATTTATAAAGAAGTTCAATGGATTCCCCAAAGAAGTCATGAAGTCATTTGCCAGGTCATTTGATGGATCAGAGGTTGAAATTGGGGATATTAAGTTCACCATCACGGAATCATTCATAGCAGAAGCAACAGAATTTCCAAAACAGGGAGAATGTTGGTTTAAAAACAAATAATTCCATAATGAAACCTAGAAACAAATGCTAAAAAAACCAAGTATGGACATTTTAGTGTTTAGAAAATGTATTCCTAGTACAACTTTAAAAAATAAATGAATGAATGTGTTGTTGATTTTACAAAAATTCATAACATGTGAGGGTAGATTTGGCACTTTGTATGTTTATCATATTAGACTGATGATGAATTTATTAGATGATGAGATAAATCTACCCTTCTTCTTGCTTAATAGTTTGAAAATGATGGCCTTTAATGTTTAGAAAAGACTTAAGTTCCTAGAAACTACTTTGCATCATCATGGCTTAATTAAAATATTAATTGAGTTTCATTTGAAGAAAGTAGGAGATAGATGGGATGAATTCCTCCTAAGAAACCATTTTGAAGAACCTGTAAGAAGAAGTAGGAGGGGGGAAATTGTTAAATATGTTGAGATCAAACCTAATACATCAACACAGGAAGATAGTGAAGAAGTAATCTCTGGAAAATTAGTAAAGATCAAGAAACAACTCAGGAATAAAAGAAAGGAGAAATTAACAAGTGAATGTGTTGAAGAAAAAGATGAAAATCCACCTAAACTGAGAAGAAGCTCTAGGCTTAAAGGCATAATGAGAAAGACAGGGATTAAGGAAACAAGAGTTATAAATATTTAAGAAGAAGAAACTCCAATCCAGTCACCAGTTGATAGATCTCCTTTACACCAGTATGAAAGGGACCCTAACAGAAGAACTCCAGATATAGATCCAGCTCAACAACATATTTATGATTACGTGGAATCAATAGAAAAAAGGGCAGAAAATTGAGAAAGATCTCTCAGTCCACAAGAACCTCCAATAGAAATTTTGAGAAGAGAAAATTATGAATTGGAGATACTGAATAACCATATCAAGAATGAAAATGAAATCTTAAGAGAGCAAGTCAAATTGAAAGGTAACATGAACAACACTCTCTCTCACCAAACGAAAGCACTATATAAAGCAAACAGGAAGCTAAAGAAAAGAAACAAGAAACTGAATAGGGCAGTCATTGATCTTAGGTTCAAATCACTCATGAGGAAACCCAAAATGGCATTGACTACCAGAAGAAGAAAAAAAGGAGGCTAGATGTTCTTGCAGAAGTATCAGTGCAAATGGAATAAAGTTTTGATGAAATTGCATGAGGACATGCAAGAGTTTTGCAGTGGGGGTATGTTGAGCCCTGAAATTGTCTTCTCTTTTTCCAAACTTCACTTCATTTCATCATTCCTTTATCATTTCATAAACCTAAAACTAAATGAGAATGACTAACATTACTTAAAGGTTGCATACAATGATTAAATTATTGTACTTTTGTGATTTTGTTGCCTTAATGATTTTTGAACAGTTTTAGCTATAGAATGCAGTCATTCTGTAGCTAGTCAAGCGTTCCGTAGCTGTTTTGGTGTTTACATATGTTACAGGTGTCATCTGGAGAAAAAGCACACATAGGTGGATTCAAAATCTTTCCTACATCATTTGTTCCCTTCCACGAGGACTGGATCAATAGCTGGAGGTGCCTATGTACGTGGTCAAAGAAAAAGTCAAGCAATTTGTCTTCTACAGGAATCCTAAAAGAGTTCTATTTTGATTTTAACTTTAAAAATACACCTGTACCTACTTTTGTTCAATGTTAGTTATGTAATTGCATATAAATTCAGCTCGGTAATTCCAAGAGGAACAAGTTTGATACATATTTTATCATTACTGTGATACTATGTTTTCAAGCATTTTGATAATAGGAGTAAAACTTTGATGTTGTTCTGAATACAACCTTGAGGAGGTAAAGGATTAATGCTGAATTGATAGCAGAGGCCCCCTGCTATTCGAGGAAGCTTTACATGTTTTCTAGATAAGTAGTTTTCAATTCTGTTTTGTCATATTTCCTTACTTAGACCGCTTTCTGAAATTATATCTTTTAGCATTATGTTTCATGTCATTTTCTTAGATAAAATATCCTCATGATATTACAGTTAGTCTTTTTCTCAAGTTCTTCCAATATATCTCTATTAAATGAATGGGAATTAATTGTAATATTATGAGTTACTAGCATTTCAGTTTCTTTTATTTAGATTAAGAAGATCCTCATTATCTTACAACTATTATCTTTCTCAAGCTCTTCCAATATATCACTTCTATATGAATGGGATTTAGTTGTACTATTTTGAGTTATTAGCATTTTCTGCTCTGCAATTAGATAGAAGATCCTCATCATATTACAAACAGTCTTTTTCAAAATCTCTTCCAATAAACCTCTAAATCATGAATAAGACTTAGTTGTAATACTGTGGGTTACTGATTGTTTGTTTTATAGAAGTTCCTTATCACATTATGGCTAATCTCTTTCAACAAACTCTTCCAACAAACCTCTAACCCAAGAATGAGATCTAGTTGTAATGTCATAATTTGTTTCAGCATTTCATAGGAGATCCTTATTACATTATAGTAATTTTTTTCTCAAGCTATTCCAATACACCTCTATTATATGAATGAGATTTCATTGTAATGTTCTAAGTTACTGTTTGTTTTAATACTTCTTTGTTTTAGGAAGATCCTCATTGCATTAGAATTTAATCTCTTTCACAAGCTATTCCAACAAATCTCTAACTAAATGAATCATATTGAGTTGTAGTGTTTTGAGTTACTTTTAATTTTCATGAATGTTCATTTGAAGGCTATAATATCCATCGATTAGGACTCCATGTTTTCATCATTTTCTAATTAAGGATAGAACTTGCAACTAAACTCTGTTTTAATTCATCTACTAAGATTTCCTTTTTCTTCCTTTTTGACATAGATTTAACTTCATCTTCTCAGCATAGAATATCATACTGAGAATAAAACATAACAAAACCCAAAACATCAATAAAACACTGAAAATAATGAAATAAGAAAAGGGATACTTAGGCACATATAGTGAAAGTACACTTCATCAGTTTACTAGCCCTGGTGGATAATTTATGCTATCAATTTAGGATACTAAATTGACTAAACAATAAGATTATCATGACTTATCTATCCCTTGATTTTCTGAGATGTAACCAATATATAGTTCTTGGCCCTGTAGGTTGAAAGTTTAGTGGAGAACATCATTATTTTGGCTTTGTAATTTTGCTCATAATAATACTGATTATCATGTTATTGCTGTTACATGCGTTATTTGATTTAGTTTCCATTAAGTTCTTTCTCTACCTGTGCCCTGCTAGGGATGAAGGGCTCTCCTTCTTAGTAGGGATTGCAGTGATTAAGTTAGTTGTGTATATGTGTTTGTATTTCGATTTATGTATCAATAGAGGTTCTATTGTTTTTGTTTCAGCTGTGAATATATCCACTTCAATTTTAGTATTTTGTATGTTGTTACACATATGAGATTAGAGACACCAGCTGGATAATTTTTTTGTGGCGCATTAGAGAAGCTTAATTGAAGTGTGATTGTAGTCTCCTAGATCATTTTATTTCTGCATGAGTGATTTACTTCCAGCATTTACTTCAGCAATGTTTTCTTTTATCTGGAATTGCTTCTGGTTGAGTGCATCAGCACAGACAGTGCAACTGTCATTGAAATAAAAGACGTCCCTGGATAATTTATGTGTACTATTTTAGTCATTCAAAAATGATTAATACAACCCAAAAATAGGTATTTTCACTCTTCACTTCAATCAAGGTCAAACCATTCACCTATAAGAAGTATTATAAGTGCTCAATTTGAAGAATAACTTGGTTTCTATTTATGTGATGGAAGACAAAAGGCTTCAAGGTAGCATTCATTGATGGAAAGGTATGTATTTGACAATGAAATCACAAATATGCATTTACTCTTTGATTTAGGGTTGATTTCCTCTATCAAGTTGGAGGAAGTCCTTTGGGATATTTGATGAGTGATACTTCTCTTCAATGTGAATTATGGTAAGGAATCTGGTCACAGGGATGCCTGAATTTAATATGAACCATGAAGGAATTTGCCAGGGATGTGAATTTTGGAAAAATACAAAGGAACCATTCCCTCTTAGTCAAATCCAAACAACCAATATTCTTAAATTAGTCCATTATAACCTATCTAGTGCCTTACTCGTAAGCTCATTGGGAGGATACATATGTACTATGAAATATTTGTGGATGACTACTCATGCAAAACATGGATATATTTTTTGAAGAGGAAGGATGACGTGTTCAAATGGTTTTTTTCTTTCAAATAATTGGTGGAGAATCAAATAGAAGATCAAGATATTATTGAATGATAATGGAACCAAATATGAATCAAATGAATTAAATGAATTTTGTAGAGAGGATGGAATTAAGAGAGAGACAATTGTTGCATACACTCCTGAGCAGAATAGAGTTGTTGAAAGGAAGAATCGAACAATCATGAAAGCCACCTGCACCATGCTCCATGATCAAGGTCTACCGAATTTCTTATAGGGAGAAGCTTCCAACACTGTCATGTATGTTAAAAATAGGAGCCCACATCAAGGATTGGATTTCAAGACACCCAAGGAGGTATTCACTGGTAAGAAACCTGATGTTTCTCATTTTAGAATATTTGGTTATCCCTTGTATTTTTTGAAGAGGAAGGATGAAGTGTTCAAATGGTTTTTTTCTTTCAAAACATGGGTGGAGAACCGAAAATGAATCAAATAAATTCAATGAATTTTGTATAGAGGATGGCATTAAGAGGGATACAATTGTTCCATACACCCCTGAGAAAAATGGAGTTATTGAATGGAGGAATTGAACAATCATGGAAGCCACCCATGCCATGCTCCATGATCAAGGTCTAACAAAAATCTTGCGAGGAGAAGTTGACAAAACTTTCTTAATGTTCAAAATAGGATCCCTCATCAAGCATTGGATTTTCAAGACACTCAAAGAAGTATTCACTAGTAAGAAACCTGATTTTTATTATTTTAAAATATCTGGTCATTCAGTATATTTTCATGTGCCTAATGAGAAAAGAAATAAGTTATAATATTCAAGGAAGAAAGATATATTTATTGACTATAGTGAAAATTCAAAGGCATATAGGATCTATGTTCCTGGTCAAAGAGATGTGGAAGTAATTTGTGATGTCACCTTTGATGAAGATACTTCCCTTAGGAAAGCTAGAGATCTCCCTATCCCAAGGAAGTATGATTATGTTGTCAAAAAATAGGATGAACCTCCGACAAATGAGCCTATGCCCGATGTTGAAGGTCCGATGGATCCTATTGATCCACCTCCTAGTGATACATCTACCTCAAGGAAACTTCTACTATGGCTCAAATATATTATTGAATATGTTGAAAGATATATTTATCCAAGAGGGACATTTCGCGAAAGTAAGAAGTTGATATGGTGGATCAGTTTAATGCTTAAAAATCAAAGTGCTCGTATTGGCTCGAAACTAGCACCGAATTTAAGATCTCGTCGCCCTAAATCCAACGCAACTCGTTTCACTACAAACCGACATCGGATGCTTCCAATATTGCATTCTAATCGATTTGGAAAATAGTTTACATTATGGTTAAAGTCAGATAGGAGCAGGTTCAACGTGGTTAACTCCAATAGTCACGATCTATCACATATAAATTTCACTTGCAAAATTTAATGTGATTTTATGTTGACAAGGTTTGGTTCATGGTACACCACAATTTTATGTCATCGTCAGAGTTAGTACATGTCATGGTTGTGTAGCATTCAAGTTTTATGTTAGGGGGAGTGAAACCTGCATTGGGCAGGGTTATGACACCCAACCCACCGGACTCCAACCACATTTTATCTCATTACAATAGTTCAAACACAGGTCTTGTCAAAGGTTTTGGTGTGAAATTTAAACTTAGCTGGTGGGTTGTTAACCTAACCGAATCAAACTCAGGCTCAAAGTGTAGTTTAAAATCGTTGGTTCCAACAACTCCACATCCGACAATGCTAAACATGCCACTTGGTGTGTTAGCCAATTGAGGAAATTTAAGGAATCGACACTTTTCACCCAGTGCGACGGGAATCTCAATGGCGCAGGGCGAATTTGTCACTCCACGTGGCCGCAAAAGGCATAATTTGTAGAACAATTTGCAGAAAAGTGTGAATTGTAGGACAGTTAGTAGAAAACCTCTATGGAGCATAGCTCAGTCATTTTTTAATCTTTTTGAGTGCAGAAATAGTCTAGCTAGGGTTTTTTTACTATTCTAGAGCCATTGGAGACATTTTTTTAGCATTTTTAACATTTTAACTTGATGTAAACACATGTTTTTTAGAGTAATGAAAGAGGCCCAACATTGGAATTTGGACCAGGAGATGTAGCCCAGGAGGGGTAAGCTCCTTCATCATTCGTTGTCTTATGTATACTATTATGGTATTGATGTTTTCTTCTTTTTTTGAAAAACCGAGTTTTAAAGCATGCTAACATGTTAATGAAATTGACATAATTGATTAAAATCCCTAATCATTTCACTTGCAAATTTTCACCATAAACTCTCAAGTTTTCATATACATATCCGTCTGGTATCAGAGCTTTAGTTCTTAGTTTTCCTTGAGGGTTTAATCTTTTTGAAAGTGTGTTTGATGCTTGCAAGGTTAAAACTCAAAACAGGAGAAGGAAATCTTGTGGTTGCAAGTCCTCAAGTTAGGTCAAGCAGAGCACATTTTCCACAATCTCCACCACACATTTCACCTCAAGTTTCACCAGAAGCTTAGCCAGTCTTGGCACATGAAGGAGAGCCTGTAAATATGTCAGAGGATGAGAAGGCTTTCAGAAAAGCGTTCTTTGGCATTACATAAATGGTGAAATTTCACTATGAAGAGAGGAATACAAGGTTGCAAGGTGAAAGCTCAAATCCTCCAAAGGGAGATAAGCCTTCAAGAGGATATGGAGGGGATGGGGACAAGCCTCCAAAATGTGATGGTGATAACCCACCTTTAACACCACCTTTATCATCACCTCCATATTCACCATCATCATCTTCGACATTGATCCCTTCAACAAACACCTCCGCATTATCCAAAGGATATGGTAAAACTCCATTGTTAAAACTTGACATAAAGTTTGAATTTCCTATGTATAATGGAGAGGTAAATGATGAGATATTAGATAATTGGGTTCATCATATTGAAGTGTATTGCAGGATACAAAGGATCAAGGATGATGAGACCAAGATTTAGCTTGCTTCATTAAGGTTGAAAAGTGCAGCACTCATTTGGTGGGAAGCCAAAACACAAGAGGACATGAAGAAATATGGTAAGTTTTTATCTTCTTGGAATGATTTTTTTGCTCCACTGAGATGAAAATTTTATCCATTATCATACATGAAAAAATATATCATAGATTGGCAAAAAATTTAGGAAATTAAAGGGTCAAAGTGTGCAAATTTATACCCAAGAGTTTAGAAGGAGATCATTGATATTGGGTGTAGATTTTTCATCTCAAGATACTTTGCTGAAATACATTGGAGTTTTACATAGCTACTTGAGACATACAATTCTCATGTTGAACTCTACAAGTTTAGATGAAGTTTGTGTACAAGCCACACATCTAGAAGCAAGGAGGAAACATGTTTCTAATGAAACAAGTGAGAACACCTTTGAGTCTGGAGAAAAGGGAAAGGGTAATTTCAAGGGAAAAGGAAAGAAGAATGATTCCATCAAGATGGAGAAAGAAAAACTTACATTGAAACATTGTTCCAAGGATGGCCATAATGAAGATCATTGCTGGAAACTTCATCCAGAGATGAGACCCAAAATTTTAAGAACAAGGAGAAAGAGAAGACAATTGCCACTACACAAGATGATTTAGTTTATGATTTTGGGGATGAAACAAAGATCACATCCATGGGTTTGAAAGGTAAGGAAATTGCAAGTACTAGTTATTAAAATTTTCCTAATGAAACTCAAAATGAAAAAAACAAGAATAGATCTCTTCCATATTACAGTTATTTCAAAACATACCAAGATAGACACACTATTTGATAGTGGTTCACAAGAAAATATTATCTCTAAAGACATTGTCAAGAATTTGAATTTAGATACCATTCCTCATCCTAAACCTTATCCTTTAGGTTGGGTATGTGAACATGCAAAATTGCAAGTGACAAGGAAGTGCATACTTAGATATGCAATCACTACAAGCTTTATTGAAGTTGAACTTGATGTAGTTCCACTTGATATATGTGGTATTTTTTTGGGAAGCCCATGTTTGTATGATATGAGAGCTATTTTTAATCACCATGAGAATAAATACCATTTTTTCAAGAATGGGATTGAGTAAATTTTTATAGAACATAGCAAGAAATTGAGTTTTTCACTTTTTAATGTTAAACAAATGAAGAGGATTGTTAATGTTAGTCAGAATTTTGCATTTTTAATGTTCAAGCACAATGATGTTGAGAATGAAGTCTTTCAAGGATATGAATCAAATTTAAAATATGATTTCATTGAGGTTTCCAATTCATGTGATAAGATGTTTCAGGAGTCTAACATGTTGCCTCATAAAAGAGGTAAACAAAATGAAGTGAATTTGCAGTAGGATGCATCATTGTTGAACATTGGTGTGAACAAGATGTCAGTGTTAAAGAATGAAGGGGTCAAAAAGAATATGAAAAGCCTATTTTAAAAAGAGGAAATTGGTCCCAAAACATCTTATTATGGGTTTCATAATGTGTTGCCATTGAAAAAGGATGGTGCATGGCGGTGGAGATAACATTTGGTAAAGAGTCGAACCAAGTGCAAGGCTAGACGTGTTAAGCATCATCATGACGACATTGTTCAAAGTGAAGTGAAATTGAAATTGCATAAGTTTCCTTTGATTCAAGACGAATGAGGGAATGTGCATATTCCTTAAATGGTAGCCCTTTTTCTTTTTCCTGCATATTTTGGGAAATTGCAGCAAGATGTCATTGTTGACAGCAAGATAAGGACTCCAAAATCAAGGAAAGAGATGTACTTTCATGAAAATCTCAAAGCAACAAATTTAAACAAAGTTCAGTGTATTGAGACTAGAAGGGTGAGGAAGTTGTACCCTCATCTATTTGTTGATCGATAATGAGATTTTGGAGGTCCAAAAGCTTCTAGTGGGGAGGAATGATATGGCGGATCAGTTTAATGCTCAAAATTCAAAGTGCTCATATTGGCTCGAAACTAGCACCAAATCAAATATCTCATCGCTCTAAATCCAACACAACTTGTTTCACTCAAAACTGACATCGGATGCTCCCGGTATCTCGTTATGATCAATTTGGAAAACATTTTATGTTATGGTTAAAGGTGGATAGGTGTGGGTTCAACGTGGTTAACTCCGACAGTCATGGTCTGTGACATATACAGTTCACATGCAACAATTAATGTGAGGTTATGTTGGGAGGGTTTGGTTCATGGCACACTACAATTTTACGTCACTGTCAGAGTTAGCACATGTCACAGTTTGTGTAGCAAACAAGTTTTATGTTTGGGGGAGTGTAACCTGCATTTGGAAGGATTTTGAAACCCAAACCATGGGACTCCAACCACATTTTATCAGATTACCATAGTTCAAATGAAGGTCTGGTCAACGGTTTTGGAATGAAATTTAAACTTAACCCGGTGGGTTTTTAACCTAATCGAATCAAACTCAGGTTCAAAGCATAGTTTAAAATCGGTGGTTCCAACAACCCCACATCCGACGGCACTAGAGATGCCATTTGGCACATTTTTATTGGGTCATGAGCCGACCAAGGAAATTTAAGGAAGCAACAATTAGCACCTAGTGTGGTAGGAATCCTATCCACGCGAGGCAAATTTTTCGCTCCATGTGGCCGCAAAAGGCAGAATTTGTAAAAACATTTGCAAGAAAGTATGAATTGTAGGATCGTTAGAAGAAAAAAACTTCTATGGAGCATAACTCAGTTAGTTTTTTACCTTTTTGAGTGCAGGAAGAGCACAAATAGGGGTTTTTTACTATTCTGGAGCCATTAGAGACTTTCTTTTTAGTATTTTGGGTATTGTAACTTGATGTAAACACATATTTTTGAGCATGAAAGAGCCCCAACATTGGAAGTTGGACCAGGAGATGTAGCCCAAGAGGGGTGAACTCCTTCATCATTTTTTGTCTTCTGTATACTGTTATGGTATTGATGTCTTCTTTATTTACTGAAAATTTGATTTTTAAAGCATGTTAACGTGTTAATGAAATTGACATAATTGATTAAAATCCCTAATAATTTCACTTGCAAATTTCACCATAAACTCTCAAGTTTTCATATAAAGATCAAAACTCAAATAGGTATCAAGGGTATTTGGTTGTTACTAGTACTATTGTTCAAGTTGAACCATGCACGTTTGAAGAAGTCGCAAAACACCAAGTATGGAAGGATCCCACGAATGAGGAATATGATCCATCATGAATAATAATGTTAATTGGGATGTGGTGTCTATACCTAAGGACAAATTTGTGGTCACCTCAAAATGACTTTACAAAATGAAACACAGAGTTGATGGTACTGTTGAAAAATATAATGCCACGTTTGTTGCTCGTGGTTTCTCTCAAAAGGAAGGAGGGGACTATGAAGAAATATTTGCATCAGTTGCCTGATATACCACTATCTAAACTATTATTTCTCTCGTTGCAGATCAAGGATGGAGCCTACATAAAATGGATGTTAAAATTGCTTTCTTGCATGTTGTTGGAGGGAAAACCCAACACCCCCCATTTTTGAATTATTTACTTAAATGATGGGGACCATTTTTATTAATTTTTGGCTAAGCACCTTTTAAGATTTTCATTAATTTAATTGTCGTAAAATTTTACCATTTTTTCATTTTTGTTAGATTTCCATTTTGATTGTTTCATTGAATGCAATTTTTCACAAGCTTTCCAGCGATACTTGTTTCGCTTCATTTAGTCAAACGATTTGTAAATGGCACTACGTTAAAGTTGGATTATTTTTGTCGCTTGGGTTAAAAAATGTTAAAATATAATATTCTATTTTTCCACAATTAAAATAGTCATTCATTGTAAATATTAGTCCCTGGTTAATTTACTATTTTTTTATTTTTCACTAACGGTCTTACAAAATGACCCAGCTAAATTGTACAATAGACGAAAACACATTTTGGGATCTTGGTGATTTACTGCAATTTATTATTTTAAAAAAATTACCAAACCCAAAACCCCAAAATGAAAAATGGTTGTAGTCTAATTTGTAGAATTGTTAATTCACGTGGGCCCAACTTCACATCATCCCTTTCCTTCTAAAAATCCCAAATTTCAAAGGTGTCGAAGTAAAAAAATTGCGTTCCAAAATAAAATTCTGATTTAAAAAAAAAAAAAAAAAAAAAAAAAAAACTTGCGATGTGATATTGCGATATCGCATATCGCAAAAAACTTATGAAACAACTCAAGCTCATCCCTTTAAAATTTGTGATTGAGATTCGTTTTATGTCAGGGGCTATTTTTTTAACATAAAGTTTTTGTATTCTCCTTATCCCTCTGTGACTTCACACTCACGCCATCTTTCCTCCTTCCTCCACGTTTCTCTCCACCTCTCCTCATCTCTTATCCCTTTGTTGACTTCCCTTATCCCTCTATACTCTTTACTCCCACATCCATACTATTCCCTCCTCCGTAAAACCTCACGTAACATGATTTTGGTTTGAAAGTTTTTAATTATAAAATATAATAAATATTATATTTTTATTATAATTAATTATATTATAATTATAATATTTTATTATAATTTTAATATAATTAAACTATAATATTAATATAATATATTTATATTTTAAATTATTATTTTTATTAATTAATTTTTTTTGTAATAAATGAAGATTACAGTGAGCTCGTCAAAATTATAGTGAGCTCAGGACGCTTCTCTCCAAGCTGTTTGAGCATAGAAGTACAATTTTAAAACAAACTAAATAATTCGTTTCTTTAGGTCCGATATACCAAAGTTTGGTCTCGATGGATGTTAACCATCATCATCATCATCATAATTAATTAATTAAAACCTATAATCTAATTTAGGATTAGAATTTAATTAAAAAATTCTAATTTTTAGCCCAAGCAACAGAAATTCCAGAATTCTGTCCATTTTTATATACCAAATTTGGAAGCTCATAGATTGAGTTTTGTTTGGCCAAATGAGGCCCAGGATGGCTCATTGGATAGATAAAATCATGGAGATTAATCTTGAGGTTGTTTCATTTCTATATTTGATCATCTATTGGGTCTAAAACTCAGCAAAAGATTAAGCTCTGAATTTTTAAACAAAATTAATTTTCTAAGTTTTATTTTATGCATTTTCATTTTCCTACAACTTCTTCTGAGTACAGATTCATTTTTCAATGATATTATTGACCAATTAGATTATCAAATACATCAATAAAAAGCTTATATTTCGTTTTCAATTATTTATTTTACGTTTTTATTGGATTTTTTTTAATTCCAAACTTAGCGTTTTGATTTCAATTTGCATTTTATTAAATTATTTGATTGGTTTTTATAGATAAACAATTTGAAGAGATGAGAAGAAAAGGATCTCAATCAATGAAAATGCTCTAGTAATTGAAAAATATGATTGGGGCCAATGAAAATTGATTAAGCAGAACAACTCTTCAACAAAATTTCTTGTTGATAATTCTTTTGTAAATATTATAAATAGCAGACTATAGAATGTATTAAAGGCTCCTCTTCTCTGCAATTTTGGAATTCTTGAAGGCACTATTGTCTACAGGATTTAGAGGTGTGTAGTAGAGGAGAAAAAACTCAGATCTGGGGAATTATTGAGGATTTTTCTTTTGCATTTTGAATTATGTATGGATAACAGAGTTTGTACTTCTACAACTCTTGTTTTAAAAGCAGAAATTCAAGCTTTGTAAAGGACTGTTGGAGACCAGAGTCAGAGAAATGGTTTCAAGAAATTGGTATTTATAATACAATTGTTTCAAATAATGGTTTCATTTTATGATAGCAGGAATGTGTCATTTTATTCATATTTGTGCATTTTTGTCGGTATGAGTAATTTACCTCAATTATATGTTATTATTTATCTCTGCTCTTAAGGGTTAAATTCTGATTTCTGAGTAACTATTTACTTAGAAATCTGTCTTTCAAAATTTCGATTTAATAAATAGTGATTTGTTGTGAACTATTTCCTCATGTTATTGTTTAATTATTTGAATTACTTGTTTAACAATCAATATCATTTTTGTGAACTACTTCCTAAGTGTTGTTGGTTGATTATCTTAGTTAAAAGGTCTCTGAATAGGATGTGTTTCGGTATACATAATATCAGTTAATTGAACTTATTTGTTATATTTATATTCATAATAAGCCAGATATATCTAAATCCCAATTATTTAAAATATCTTGCTCTCGGTTGGGTTAGATCTACATCTGCCTAATTGAGAGAAGATTAGGATTAATTTCCTTTTTCTTGCATTTTAGAATAATTTTGCATTTATATTTAATTATAAATTACTTGAATTCCTCTTCCTAAAGAGGCAAAACTTTAGTTGTGGCTTGGATGAGCCCCAAATTAGCTTAAGGATCACTTTCTTGCGTGATCAACAAGAGGGATGATCTGATGTCTCTTCTCCATTCGTAAAAAAATTTATATTTTAAGCCATTGGAGATTGAGAGAAGGTAATTGGACCTAGTTAAACCAGTCAGAACCACTATTCCAAACAGAAAATGAACTACTTTAAGGTTCGGACTGGGTGGTCATCCCCCATGTTGTTGCAATGAATTTCTAGGCATCAACACATGGCTCTCTTAAGGAGGAATTTTATTTGGAGAAACATCAAGGTTTTGAAGCAAAAGATCGAAGGACACATGTATGCAGGTTGAAGAAAATTACCTATGAGTTGAAGCAAGCCCCTAGGGCTTGGTATGAGAGGATTGAAAGTTATCTCATGAAGTTGGGATTTACAAGGATTTATGTTGATCCTAACCTATACTTCAAGGTTGAAAAGGATATGCCTCTTATATTGGTCCTTTATGTTGACGATATTTTTCTTATAGGTCCAGACCCTCTCATTATCAATGCAAGAGGGAGTTGACTTCTAAGTTTGAGATGAAGGACCTAGGATTGATGCATTACTTCCTAGGCCTAGAGGTCTGGAAAAATCTAGTCGACATTTTCCTTTCTCAAGGAAAATACATTGTGAAGCTACTAGAGATATGTGGGATGGTGGAATGCAAGTGTGTCTACTCTAATGGAACTCAACTTCAAGAAGCTATTTGTAAGTATTGTTGGGCATGAATTGGTAAACCTTTCTGATTATAGACAACTTGTGAGGGCCATATTGCTCTTGGTAAACTCTCGATTGCACATATGCTTCACTATGAATACTTTTATTTAATTTATGGTTGAGCCTCATCACATACATTAGATTGCTACTCAAAATCTCTTGAGATATCTTTGTGGCATAATCAACTATGGGTTGAGATACACTACTTTGAATTTGAGACTACATGGATACACTGCTATTGACTGGGTTGGAAATGTGGTGGATAGAAAGAGTATGTTAGGATGTTGATTCTCATTGGGGCTTGCTTCGATTTCTTGGATGAGCAGGAAGCAAAAATTGGTTGCTCTAAGCACTTCTTAGGCCGAATACATTGTAACTGAGGAATATCTTCAGTGATTTTTTTTATCATGTGTTGGATACCACCATTATCTATTGTGATAACTAGAGTGGGATTTTCCTTTCACATAATCTCGTGTTCCGAGACCTCTCCAAGCACATTTAGATAAGGTACCACTTTATCAGGGATATGGTACAACAGGGAGAAATAAGACTCCAACACATCATGATTGATGAGAAGGTTTTTGACATCCTCATGAATCCCTTAAGGAAGGTCAAATTCTTAGCTTTCCAAGAGAGAATTGGATTCATGGAAGGACCCTCCCATGAGGGTCCACTTTAGTTGCACATTGAGCTCTGGGAGCTCCTAGGGGCCTCGGGTACTTTGATCTATGTGCGACTATAGGGTGAGTAGTTCACCTTCCCCTATAGACATGTTGTGTAGAGGGTGAGTGGTTCACCATCCTCTGTGATACCCCATGATGATATATGAGAGCATAGGGTGAGTGGTTTACCTTCCCTATAATTGATGATAAATGCATAGGATGAGTGCTTCACCTTATCCTATGGAATATGAGCAAGATGAGTGGTTCACCTTCTCCTGTGGATGCCCCAGCATATATCCTACCCATGTCATTTGGGACTCATGGGAACTACCTCTCATCTGGCCAATGAGTTGGTAAAAGTGGAGAGAGACCATATAACTATAGATGGATGCATCATGTACCATCATAATCCCTATGTCTAGGATGCATGATGTTCAACAACTTGATCTAGGATCAATTCTGATTGGGGTTCTACCCCTGGTTATGTGGACTGACTTTTGTTAGTGGAGAGTGGCAAGGTCTTGTGACTCACTCTTGATAAATTCTTTGTCATTATCTATATCAGTGTTCAAGATAGTTTAGATGAGATGCATAGATGATTCATGATGACAGGGTAAGATGATGGTGAATGGATTGGCGGGTGGAATTCTCCCTAGTTGAGATGGAGTGTTAAAATTGGAAACTACAACCAAAATACAATTTGGAAAACTCATTTGATGGAGATGATTATTCCATTGAATTCCTCTTTTCGATAGGACCAAAATCAATTTAAATATCATCAAATTTGGACAAGGAGAAATATGTTTTGGAGGTCAAGCCCATACATGTGTAAATTTTCAAGGTTGACAACATCATCATGTAGGCTCATGAAGCCTAATGGACATGTTTGTTGACCCTCAACGACTTGTATAAATAAGACATACATCCAACCTCATTTGGCATCATAAATACTCATCATTTCTCTCTCCTTATATAATTTGGTCATACAAATTGTAGAAGAATCTCTTCTTCTCTCACATGTGTGGTTGAAAGAGGATGAATTACAGGGCCGAATTTTAGGATATGTTGCAAGGTTTGACTAGTGTTGACCAGGGTTATTTTTACATCCTTTGACTACATTTTTTGTGCTATAATTTCGTATTAATTGGCACAAAAACTGAGGTTTTATGGGCTCGTTGACCGAGCTGGCCACAGGACACAAGTGCGGACTCTGACCAAGTTTAACCGACTTTTTTGAGACTATATTGGGCTAAATTTGATGAGTAAGAGAGTTTGATTTTATCTATCCTTTGACCAAGCTATTATGGAAGGATTTTATTATAATTTTATTATTGTTGAATTTTTGGTTAGGGCATAATTTTATTGATGTTGACTGCAGATTTGATGGGATTGTTTTGACAGTGATTTGGCAAGTCAATTTTGACTTTGACTTTGTACTATTGTACTCTTTCACTATGTTGAAAATTTGATATAATAATAAGAATAATTGATGTTATACATTATTTTTTCATACTCACAGTCTCATATCATGAAGTTTCGCACATTGTGTCATTGATGCAACAAGTGTCGTAAAGTGATGAAAGTTGTCGCAAACAATGTGTTCATCATGAAACCTATTTATAACATCCCAGAAGAAAAGGAAGAAAACTTTCCTTGAAAATATTTTGAAGATATTTTCAAAAACATTTTTTTTCAAGCCAAGGGAATTTACCATAATTGATGTCTCGCACTAGTAGCCTTTGGCATTACACATGTCTAGTGTTGTTAGCGTGACTTTTATTAGGAAAATCCGTGCTGGTCCTCTTTAGGAAGTTTTTCCCAAAATGGAGGAGAATATTCTATTAATTGAAGGTTTGAGAATGGTGACGTGGTTTCAGGTAGTTGATGATTAGAATGAGACCTTCCATTCCTGGCTCTAGATCCTCCTTCCATGGATCTCTCTCTTGAGATGTGGGACTCCTCCCTCTTTTCATGGATCCTCAACTACCTCCCTTTCCTTATAAATCAATTTTCCACTACCCACTAATGATTGGTGAGGTTGGCACATAGGTTGGTTGTTGGTTGGTTGGTTTCCATCCTAGTACTGAATTGTGCCCAAATGTTTCCCATTTGCAAAGGAGAAAAGGTGTTTGAAGGTTAAGGCTTGGACTTGGAATCTCACCTGATGGAGGCTTCCAACATCAAGGCTTCATTGGTTGTAATGCTCCATTTTCATCTATTAATAATACAATACATGTTGTATTTCCATAAATGTGTCTATTATTATCCATTTATTGTAATGCTCCTTGATCTGTTACATAATTTTCATTAGAAAATGTTATGCTTTGCATATTTTTTGGTCTCCCCTTGATCTTTCTTACAAGAAATCATCTACATTAGAAAAGAGGAGATCATGAGATTGGAATCCAAAGAGTCAAGGGTGACATCAAGGGTATTAGCATTAGAGAGAGGTAGGGGATCTATAACCCTTCACATTTTATAGTATGAATTAGGAAATATTGCATGTAGTTGTCTTCAGGGATCATTTTTGTCTGCAAAAAGGATTGCATGCACAACAATCGATCAAATGGTTTTCCCCATCTTGGGTTTTTTCCCTAACATTTGCTAAAATACTAGTGTTCTTTTGCCTTGTATTTTCTTCTACATTTATTTTTTATGTTATATATATAGTTATTTTCAATGTGATTTAATGGTTTATACAATTTCTATTAATTGGAAATTTTCATTGGGATGATAAAAGGATAATGAAGTAATTGTTGTAAGCATAGAACATACCATTGTTAACTGAAATTAATATAATGGTTCCTCGACTACTACTAGTAGTAGTGGGGCAGTTGAATTCTGATCTTGACCAACGTATATCTAACAAGTTGAGAACTTGCAAGCATAATAATGAGAATATTTGAATATAGTGTGCCAATAATAATCGGCCCTCATTACTTTATGCACAGTTAGGTCACCCGCATAGTGACCACTTGTTGTTCCATCATGTAAGTCTTTCAATACCTTCTATGTATATTGAGGCTCAAGGAAGTTTAACAAAAAACAATTATGGTGCTCTATAAAAGCCACTCCATGAATAAGTTGGTAGGATAGAGCTTTAAGGTAGTTTGACCTCTTTTTTTTATTCGATAAATGTGTGAGAAAGGTTTCATGCTCTAGAAATTGTTGTAACGAAATACCATGGCGTTGTATATTTTTTATGGGAACATCTTCAACATTGTACATCTCTATATCTTTCTCTCACCCTGAAATATATTTCTCGGGAGCATCTCTAGCTTTGACTGCAAGTTGACAGAGGCCATGACCCTTAATGGTATAAACTAGTTTAAACTCCAGATCATATTATATTAAACAGGTCATCCAATTTGACCTCTTCTCACCCAGATCCTGTTACGCATAGAGTGTTCTAACTGTTGGATGAGGCACAAATATGATTGTGTGAGCTTTAAAGAGATAGGGCCTCAAGTATTTTACGCCCTTATATATAGCGTAATTGTTCTTTCCAATGGCAGGTTAATTTATCTCTGACCCCTGTAAGCCAACACTCATGAAAGATATAGGCCATTCATTTACTTCAGTATCCTTTTGATTTAGTATGACCACAATAGATGAATTCGAAGAAAATTTATAAAGCATGAAATATTCTCCATAATTAGGATAGAATAATGCAGGTGCATCAATGATAGCTTGTTTAATTTGAGAAAAAACATCCTTTTCCATTTTGTCCCATTTATAAGTCACTTCTTTCTTAATCATCTCCTGAAGAGGTTTACCTATTTTAGCATAATCAAAGATGAATTTTAAGGGGAAATTAATATTTCCTAAGAAAGATTTCATAACCTACTTATTTACCGGGAACGGGATCTGAGTAATAGCTTTGACCCTTTCGGGATCAACTTTAATCCTACTCTTTGCAATGGTGTGTCCTAGGAGAGTGGCTTTACACACACCAAAGATGATTTTATTGGGATTGAGATAAATCCCATATTTATGACACCGCTCAAATATTGATTCAGATGACATACATGATATGATCTTATTTTGGAAAACATAGTGACATCATCCAAATAAATAAGTACACTTTGGCCAATCAGGCCATGGAAAGAGATGTCCTTTGCTCTTTGAAATGTGGCACTAGCATTGATAAGCCCGAATGTGATTTGATTAAAGGATAATGTTCCCCACTTGGTCCTAAAGGTAGTTTTAAGATGATCTAGTTCTGCTACTAGAACTTGATTATAACTTGAAAAACCATCTAGTAGCGAGAACATCTAAAACCCATATATTCTTTGGAGGATTTGTTCCATGGATGGAACCGGGTAATTTTTTGTATCTAATGCCAAGTTGAGATTGTTAAAGTCGACACATAACCATATCTCACTGGACTTCTTCTTGTCTGGACCCAAATTTAAAACCCAAGTAGAATGTCTAACCTTGAAAAAGATATGAGCATCCAACAACTTTCTTAATTCCTTTTGGATCAGGGGTTCAAACATTGGATGAAATTTCCTTAGTTTCTGCTAAAAATATTTTACCCCTTCTTTGATGGGAATGACGTGCTGGACAATACGAGTATCATATCTCTTTAATTCACCGTATGCCCATGCAAACACATCATGGTATTGTTTGAATAGGAATGCTTGTCATTCTTGTTGAGAACAACATGTGTTGAAGTTTACATAATTTAGATCTACTTGAGTTGACTTGTTCAGATGATAAATTTGAGCTCTGAGTCTTAGTATTGGTTGGTCCTCTAAACTAGTTTTGCAAGTCATGTAATTTTTCTAGGGACACCACACCTTTAGTCATAGTATTACATTTCATTGCATTAGATTCCTCTTACAAAGTCTTGTCATGCTCATCCTCCTCAATGGAGTCATATTTAACCACGTATGTATTAGCCAAAAAATGTAGTATATGTTGGTTTTGATTGAAAACATGAAAATTAGTGACGTTATCAAGCATAGAAGGTTTATATATAATCTCTATAGAAAAACACTTCTCAATGGCAACATTCTAGCATTTTTATTTTCTAATGCATTCGTTGTAGCGTTTCTAAGCCTAGGAACATAAATGATATTAAAATATTTGAAATAATTAATGAAACTTCATTCCTCATGTTGGTAGTTTTTGAGATTTGGTGAAACACAATGGATAGTATCTTGTACCTAACGAGTGACCACTTCTAAGTTACCAATTACCTTGAGAAACTCTACCCTCAAGTTGATGGCTTTCTTTAGTCCAAGAATGAGTGTTTCATATTCGGTAATATTTTTACACTGGAACTACAAATGACATGACATAATGTAATTTTTATTGCATGGGTCTATGGGTATGCAACTAGCTCCAAAGCCATCCTACATTCTTGAACCATCAAAGTATAGATTCCAAATATCATTAGCTACTAAATTTCTTCCTATACTATTATTACTATTACTATGTACATATATATTAAAATATTCATTAGCACTAGTCTAAATACAAGGAAGGAGATCAAACTATGTATTTGGTGGGGCTGGTGATGGTTGTGCTTGATAAAACCTATGATAAGTTTCCAAAAAATAATTTTTGAAGATTAAATCAGCAAAATCAAAAGGTTCATTATGACCCTCAAGTTGTGTCACAGGATATTTCATGTATGATTCACATTCTGCCCGAATATGGTTGTTTCTTCCTTTATATGGAAGCCATAAATATGACCAGTTTCTATAAAAATACAATTGTAATTTTTTAGACCAATCTCTACTCAGGAGTACGCCATAGGCTTCAGGAATATCCATAATTACAATGTTTATAGATTGTCATATGCGATGATCATATGATAATCAAATAATAAAATTCTTGAGTTCACCAATATCTTGGACAAGAGATTTGTCCAACTGAATGATTTTTGCATCATTTTTATCCAAATTGGCATTAATTTTCTTAGAAACAGATAATATAATTACATTCACAGATGCACTCGAATCGACTAAAAAATTATGGACATTGTAATTAAAATTTTTAAAGGTTAACAAAATTGAAGAGAAGAGAGTGTTAGCATCTAACATGACAACATTACCCACAAATTTAAGGGCTCCAGAGGACTTACCAAACACCTTTTGAGAAGAAGAAGCTTTGTCACCTGGTGAAGGTTGTGAAAAGGCTTGGACAAGGAACTCTCGTTGACCTACTATCTTTGTGAGCTAAAATATGGAGATGTTGGCACGACCTCCCTTCAAATATTCAATGACATTATAATCAATTGTTTCACTTTTATCAGGCAGTGTTGAAGTTTCTAGAGGAGTGGCTTTATTTTACACTTCCGAAGTGATAGGATTACTTTTACTATTGGAGGAAGAACTCTTAGAAGCAGTAGCATTTCCAGACTTAATTTACGTGTTCTTGGCAGGATTGACTAGTGGTGAGATCCTTCTTAATAATTTCTCCTTCAATTTTTTTCTCATCACCTCCTATTTAGAAATGGGCCCTTGGCTCCTCACACTATATCTTCCATTTTGTTTCTAAAGAAGGGATCCACTCTGTGGTGGTGCTTGAACACTCTTCTTATCAATAGTGAGGATACAATTTAATTTTGGGAAAAATATTGAGAGGGGGGGGGTGAATCAGTATTTATAGCTGAATGAAAAAATTTTACTTTTTCTTTCTCTTAAAACCATATGCTTCTTTATTGAATCCAACTTGTATGTCCAGAGATCTTATTATGTCTTTACGTATATCATTGCATCATTCATTCATCAGATTTTTAGTAAGGAGTAAGAATGAACAGAAATAACAGAACAAACCATCAAACATAAGCAACACACATGAACACCAATATTTAAGGTGGAAACCCAATTCGGGAGAAAACCACCGCTGTTGTTATCTCAGTCTTCAATATTTATTATAAAGAAAACTTCTTACAATTTTATGCTGGAGCAGACTTATACCAGCACGCAAGCACCCACCTGTAGAAGGCTACCACCTTCTCTTGTTTTCCAGTCACCACTAGAAGGGAGCTCCAACCCCCTGATTTAACACCAGTTTGTAGAAAGCTTTTACTTTTGCATTGAAGGCTTCAACCCTCAGATCTACCAACTTTCTCTTAATTTCTTCATTAGATTTGCATCAGATCTTCATGACTTCATTTTCAGATCTTCCTAGAGATTCATCATTTCTATATCTAGAGATCATATCCATAGGTGCATCATAGATTCAGATTCATCAGAGACAGAGTTCGATCATACAGATATCTCTTAAAAATATTTATTCATTAACAACCCCTCAATCTGCACACCATGAACCATGATACACTTCTCCTTATATAGTTTTGCCTTTATTAATACCATGAGTCAAAACCACCAAACCGCTGATGGTATTCCTGGACGGGATCAATTAGATAATCCAGCGGGGTCTACCCAAACCCCAAACAAATTCTCATAATCAACTTCCTTTAGTAATGACCTTCATATGTCGACCCCCAGGTTTATTCGTTCCACCAACTTTGGAATAACATACAAAATGATGGCCCAATCGCTTTTCATCATAATTTATATTTAATTTAAAAAACCTTGGTTAAACCCGCAAACCTCAATACATGCATATGGGCCCCAATCGGTCCTCTCGATTCGACGTGGAAGACAGCTGTGACCAACTCAGCGTCTTGCATCACTGCGGGGGCTCTCAAGGTACGAATGAAAATTTTTGGCTGATGCCCCCACACTTGTTGTCCCCATAGTCAACTCGGTCAACTGTGGAGGCACTTGTCTCGATATCCAGTGTGCTAGTTGTGTCCGCGAGTATGGCCCCAACGTTAATGGTCATCTCCAATCGACGGTTGTTATCGCGTCGCACCGCCTCATTTTATCATACAGATATCGCTCGACGAAGACGTGCGAACAATAACGTGCGATGGCCACCATACTTTGGTTAACCTTCGCACATCTTCCTCATATGACCACCGTCCAATGGCTTCCCTCCAGATTGACGGTGCTCAACAATATCACTAGGCATCCTCGGTCGAACAATAACGCGCGATGGCGCGCAGTGACAAGCAGTTTTGTGGAGTCGTACAGGGACACATGTCGCCCGTTCTATGGAATCGCTCCCCAACTCGAAGAAACCATTTATCTCCGAAAGGTGGTGCGATATGGGCAATCTGGCCTCGCAAATCCACTCGTGGTTTTGGAACAGTGACCAACCCATGGTTAAGTCGGGTTATGCTATTCCTTTTGGTCCCTTAACTCAAGTTCACAGCTCGGGTTTATTTCAATAGAGTTCGGTCCAATCATTCGATAGGGAATTTCATAGTAATACTCCTCTGCATACTATAATGCACTACTTCATTAGGTTATACATTCCCATTGCTCACTGTATCATGACCTTAGCAATCAAATGTTTGGCAATGCATTACACGGAGAGAGATACCAGTATCAATGAACAATAATTTGTGTAATCGATAACGATTTGTCCAATCAATACTCCTCAAAATTACCTTATACAGATTCACGAATCTACTCCTTCCACAGAGCTTATGATGTTTACAGACCAAGCTTTCACAATGATTCATAATTATCCACAGGAACTCAACTATCCTTCCTACTGAATTCTATCAAGAATATACATATAATTCATAGAGAATTTAGAACCTTTTTCTGTTCGATGGCCTTTTCCTTCCTACACTTTCTCTGGAAAAATCTGCTTCAATTCACTTATTGTCCTTGCTCCTTGACTGATACTGCTCTCTGTAAATGCACTCTTCCTCTATTCTTCTCTGCTACTGCCTAGTTACTGTTTCAGATGCTCCTTCTTTTCCAATTCCTTTGCCATCAATGACAATATTTCCAACAATCTCCCCCTTTGGCATTGATGGAAATACTCTTCCTCTGTTTGTCTTATAGAAACCCCTATTTTTTTTCCTCCCCCTTTGACATTAATGGAAAAGGGTTGATCAATATCTTTTGTACCGATAAAACCATGCTCCCCCTGAGATCATGCTGCATCTTTAAACATAATAGTTAATGAAAGAACATAAATGACTTATACAATCAAGATCAGAAATTCTCAAGCATGAGATCAGACTACAAAAAATAATTAGAATGCCAACAATGCATCCTTTCCACATGACCAATGCTCCCCATTAAACTGTGCATCCAGAGATACCCATTAGCACTGCAGCTGTGCTGAAGAATGTTGACCTAGAAAAATTTTGTCAGCAAATACCCATACGGGGTTTTTTGTCCTTCACGAAATCCGCGTATCCAATTTAATCTTCTGTATCTGATCTTTTGCATGGCAGAGACTACTCCCAGCTTTTGTGTGAGATATTCGAACGCTTCCCTAGGTAAAGGTTTGGTAAATATATCAGCAACTTGTTCTTTGGAGGGCACATATTCCAACTTCACCTTTTGTTCAAGCACTTGTTCACGTAAGAAGTGATATTTTATGGGAATGTGCTTGGTATTGGAATGCATAACAAGATTCTTTTAGATACTGATGGCACTTGTGTTATCACACATAATGGATATAGGAGGTGAACATTTGATTTGAAAGTCTTGTAAGGTTTGCATCATCTAGAGAAGTTGAGTGCAACATGATGCGGCAGCCACATATTCTGCTTGTGTTGTAGGTAAGGTAATGGGGCTTTGCTTCTTGCTGAACTAAGATACTAACCGGGGCCCCATGTAGAATGCACCACCACTAGGGCTTTTCCGATCATCAACATTTCCAGCCCAATCTGCATCAGTGTAAGCATGAAGAGTGAGATCAGCATTCTTTGGATACCATAGTCCAAAGTCTTGAGTTCCTTGTAGATATTTGAATATTCTTTTGACATCCTGAAGGTGAGACTCTTTTAGATTAGCTTGGAATCGTCCAACAATTCCAACTGCATGCATAATGTCTGGTCTAGTCCCAGTGAGATAAAGTAGACTTCCTATCATAGATCTATATTCTGGTTGATTCACTGTGGGAGAATCATCATGAGAACTGAGATTACATCCGATTACCATTGGTTTACTTACAGGTTTGCACTCTTCCATGCCATACTTCTTCAGAATTTTCTTAAGATATTTTGTTTGTGATAATAATATGCCATATGTTGCTTGTTGCACTTGCAAGCCAAGAAAGAATGTTAGTTCTCCAAGTAAAGACATTTCAAATTCTTGTTGCATATCAGAAACAAATTTCTTACTCATAGACTCTTCATTACTTCCAAAAATGATATCATCAACATATACAACCACAATCAATAGTTTATCATTTTCAGTTTTTGTGTATAAGTTGTTATCAGCAGACCCCTTTGAAAATCCTTGTTGATGAAGATATTTGTCAAGACGATAATACCATGCCCTTGGAGCTTGTTTGAGACCATATAGAGCCTTTTCAAGTCTAAAAACAAGATTTTCATCATTTCCCAAAATGAATCCTTCTGGTTGTTCTATATAAACTTCTTCTTCTAGATCTCCATTGAGAAAAGCAGATTTAACATCCATTTGATAAAGTTTGATTTGTTGGAAACTTGAAAAAGAAAGAAACATTCTTATGGTTTCAAGTCTAGCTACAGGAGAAAAAGTTTCTTCAAAGTCTATACCTTCTTGTTGAGCATACCCCTTGCAAACAAGTCTAGCTTTATTTCTTATAACATCCCCATTCTCATTTAACTTGTTTTTGAATATCCATTTAGTTCCAATAACATTTTTATCATGAGGTCTTGGTATTAATTCCCAGGTGTGATTCTTTTCAATTTGATCAAGCTCTTCATTCATGGCTTGAATCCAACATTCATCTTTGCTAGCTTGATTGAAATTGTGTGGTTCAATAGTGGATAGAAATGCTAGATAGCTAGAAGATCCCACAAGAGTCCTTCTTGTTTGTACACCTGATCCCTTTTCTCCCAAAATTTGAGATTTTGGATGATTCTTTTGAACATATCTGGATGGAGCCTTTTCAGATAAATCATCTTCGGGTTCTTCATTGGGTTCACTGTCTACATCATTCCCATTTGATGTAGAAGGATATATGTCATCATCGTCTTCTGTTGTTTGTTTTTCTTCTTTTGGAGCTGTAGGAGACTCATCAATAACAACATCAATACATTCAACAATCTTCCGAAGTGTTTTATTGTAACATTTATATGCTCTACTTCTAGAGGAGTAACCAATAAGTATTCCTTCATCTGCTCTGGGTTCAAACTTGCCAAGTTTTTCATCATTATTTTTTATTAAACATTTGCTTCCAAAAACTCTAAAATGCTTCACAGTGGGAGGATTACCATACCATAGTTCATATGGAGTTTTATCACTATTTACACGAACATGTGCCTTGTTAAGAATATTTACCGTTGTATGTGCTGCTTCTCCCCAAAATGTGTCAGGTGTTCCAAAATCATCAAGCATAGCTCTAGCCATTTGTTGAACTGTTATATTCATTCTTTCTGCTACTCCATTTTGTTGTGGAGTACCTGCTACCGAAAACTGTCTTTTTATACCATGTTGTTCACAAAATTCAAGGAATTCATCTGATGTATATTCTCCTCCTCGATCAGATCTAAGACATTTGATTTTTAGATCTAATTCATTTTCAACTAGTTCTTTGAAGATCTGAAATTTCTCAAATGCTTCATCTTTGTGTTTAAGCAACCCAATCCAACACATTCTAGAGAAATCATCAATAAATAAGATATAGTATTGTTCACCATGTGGTGACTTTTTCTTCACAGGTCCACATATGTCAGTATGAATGAGTTAAAGAGGCTTACTTGATGATCCTTCCTTTGCATTAAATTGCACTCTGGTCTGCTTACCAAATTGGCAAGTTTTGCATATGATAGTTTCAGGTGGAGTAATATTGGGAATATCACGAACAACTTTAAGTCTGCTTGATTTGTTGATTTGAGAGAAGCTCAAATGCCCCAACCTTCTATGCTATAGCCAGTTTTCTGAAGATTTACTCAAGTAACATTGTTCTTTGCAGTTCTTCAATACATACAGATTTCTTGGAGTTCTATTTCCTTTTATAATTGTTTTACCTGTATCAAGATCACGTACCACACATTCTTTTGAACTAAAGACAACTTCAGTTCCTTGATCACACATTTGACTTACACTTAACAGGTTATGCTTTAATCCATCTACATACATGAAATTATTAGCTTTCACCTTTTCTTTTAGAAAAACAGACCCTTTTCCCTTAATAACAGCAGGAGTATCATTTCCAAATGTAACATTCTTCTCTTTTTCTAGAGCACTATATGCAAGAAGTTTGTTTTTGTCACCTGTCATGTGTTTAGAGCATCCACTGTCAATGTACCGTTGATTTTCTTCACCTTCTGCAAATAAAGCTATGCCACAATTTTCAACCTGTAATTCCTTCTTTTTCCACACTTTGGAGCTTGAAGGAAATTTCTCTTTTGGCTGGATTTTGCTCTTGCATTCAGATTCTTCATGGCCAAAGTTATTGCAATAAGCACATTCAACTTCATTTTTAAGAGGATAAAAGTTGTTATAGGTATTCTTCTTTGCTCCAATATCCCTCCTTTTCTTTCTTGCTTCTCTTGTCATAATGGTTTTGTATGCAACACATTGAACAACTTTATGACCAAAATTGTGACATGAGAAACATTGTCCATTGAAGAAGAATTTTATGCGATCATGAAATCTTCTACTTGAATTTACCTGTTGGTTGGTGTTTCTTTGAAAGGTATTTTTGTTAGTGTTCTTTGAATTGAGCTGGTCATGCTTTACCTGTGAAGATTCTTTATTCCCTTGCTGAGTGGCGGAATGTTGTATACTGGCTGTAGCTGCTTTTAGATAGTTTGGTGTTGAAGTCTGAGAAGATTCTCCAATATATCCAAGACCTGTCTTTATAAAAGGAGAAAGTTGAACCTTGATAATCTCATCTAAGGTTTTAGATCCTTTAGCAAATCTAAGATTCAAAGTCTTCACTTTCTCAATTTCTTTTCTTAGACTTACTATTTCACATTCTAATTTCTCATTGTGTTTCTCCTTTTCTTCAAGCTGATTTTTTAGAGTTTGTATGGATATTTTACTTTCTTCTAAGCATATTTTACTTTCTTCTAAGCATATTTTGAGTTTATTGAATTCATCAAGAAAATCATTGTCCTTTAAAGCATCCATGAAAGTATCTTTTTCTTCTCTAGATTCCTTTTCAAATGCCATGAGAAGTCCAAGATCTTGTTCACATTCTTCCTCACTGTCAGATAACCCATCACTGTCTTCATGACTATAGTAACTTTTTCTAGTGCTAAACCAGTTTTTATTCCTTCTTGCTATTTCCTTTCCTTTTTCATGTGTTTCTTTGTGAGGACACTTAGCAACATAATGACCAACTCTTCCACAAGCAAAACATTTGAAAGGAAGCTTACCTCTAAACCGTCCTGTACCAAGTTGGAGTTTCTTTACAAAATTTTCCTCATCTTCTTCTAAGATATACCCTAATCCTTCTGTTTCTTTTACTTCTTTCCCTTTTGTAGAAGCTCTAAAGATGGCTTATTTGACTTTAGATGGTCCTCCTCTTCTCATTTCATATGCATTTAGTATGCCATGAAGTTGCACCATAGTAAGATTTTGAAGATCTTGTTTTTCTTCAAGAGCAACAACTTTTGACTCAAATTTTGTCGTTAGTGATCTTAAAAATTTCTCAACCAAAGTAGATTCGGTTATTGTTTCTCCCAGATTTCTCATACGATTTACAATATCATCAAGACGTAAAAATAAATTGGCAATGCTCTCCTCATTATGCATTTTTAGATTCTCATATTGAATTTTGAGAGTTTGGAGTTTAGCACTTTTTACCTTTGCATCACCTTCATAACTTAGAATGATTTTTTCCCATATGGTCTTTGTTGTATTTAGCTGTATGAATTTGACAAATTCTGATTCAGTTAGAATTCCCAATAGAGCATTGACTTCTTTTGCATTTGTTTCGTAATTATTTCTTTCCGTTGGATCTGTTGGTACCGCGACTGGATATTGATATCCTCCTTCAACAATAGCCCATACATATGCTCCCAGAGACTGAAGATATGATCTCATCCTTGTTTTCCAGAAGATTAAATTGTTTCTGTTGAAGAGCGGAGGCCTAATAGATGCTGTTCCATCTTGATTGCTCATCTTGATTAATCTTCCTTCTAGCGGCTAAGATTTTTCAGAAGGACCTGCTCTGATACCAATTATTGGGAAAAATACTGAGAGGGGGGGGGGGGGTGAATCAGTATTTAGAGCTGATTGAAAACTTTTTACTTTTTCTTTCTCTTAAAACCATATGCTACTTTACTGAATCCAACTTGTATGTCTAGAGATCTTATTATGTCTTTACTTAGATCATTGCATCATTCATTCATCAGATGTTCAGTAAGCAGTAAGCATGAACAGAAATAATAGAACAAACCATCAAACATAAGAAACACACATGAAGACCAGTATTTAAGGTGGAAACCCAATTCGGGAGAAAACCACCGATGTTGTTATCTCAGTCTTCAATATTTATTATAAAGAAAACTTCTTACAATTTTATGCTAGCGCAGACTTATACCAGCACGCAAGCACCCACCTGTAGAATGCTACCACCTTCTCTTGTTTTCCAGTCACCACTGGAAGGGAGCTCCAACCCCCTGATTTAACACCAGTTTGTAGAAAGATTTTACTTTCGCACTGAAGGCTTCGACCCTTAGATCTACCAATTTTCTCTTAATTTCTTCATCAGATTTGCATCAGATCTTCATGACTTCATTTTTCGATCTTCCTAGAGATTCATCATTTCTAGATCTAGAGATCATATCCATAGGTGAATCATAGATTCAGATTCATCAGAGACAGAGTTCGATCATGCAGATATCTCTTAAAAATATTTATTCATTAACAACCCCTCAATCTGCAGACCATGAACCATGATACACTTCTCCTTATATAGTTTTTCCTTTATTAATACCATGAGTCAAAACCACCAAACCGCTGATGGTATTCCTGGACGGGATCAATTAGATAATCCAGCGGGGTCTACCCAAACCCCAAACAACTTCTCATAATCAACTTCCTTTAGTAATGACCTTCATATGTCGACCCCCAGGTTTATTCGTTCCACCAACTTTGGAATAACATAAAAAATGATGGCCCAATTGCTTTTCATCATAATTTATATTTAATTTAAACAACCTTGGTTAAACCCGCAAACCTCAATACATGCGTATGGGCCCCAATCGGTCGTCTCCATTCGACGTGGAAGACAGCTGTGACCAACTCAACATCTTGTGTCACTGCGGGGGATCTCAAGGTACAGATGAAAATTTTTGGCTGGTGCCCTCGCACTTGTTGTCCCCGCAGTCAACTCGGTCAACTGCAGAGGCACTTATCTCGATATCCGGTGCACTAGTTGTGTCCGTGGGTATGGCCCCAACGTTAACAGTCGTCTCTAATCGACGGTTGTTATCGCGTCGCGCCGCCTCATTTGATCGGACGGATATCACTCGGCAAAGACGCGCGAAAAATAACGTGTGATGGTTGTTGTACTTTGGTTAACCTTCGCACATCTTCCTCATACGACCACCATCCGATGGCTTCCCTCCAGATCAACGATGCTCAACAATATCGCTGGGCATCCTGGGTCAAACAATAACGTGCAATGGCGCACAGTGACAAGCGGTTTTGTGGAGTCGTATAGGGACGCGTGTCGCCCGTTCTATGGAATCGCTCCCCAACTCAAAGAAACCACTTATCTTCGAAAGGCAGTGCGATATGGGCAATCTAGCCTCACAAATCCGCTCATGTTTTTGGAACAGTGACCAACCCATGGTTAAGTCAGGTTATGCTATTCCTTTTGGTCCCTTAACTCAGGTTCACAGCTCAGGTTTATTTCAATAGAGTTCGGTCCAATCATTCGATAGGGAATTTCATACTAATACTTCTCTGCATACTATAACGCACTGCTTCATCAGGTTATACATTCCCATTGCTCACTGTATCATGACCTTAGCAATCAAATTTTCGGCAATGCATTACACGGAGAGAGATACCAGTATCAATGAACAATAATTTGTGTAATCGATAACGATTTGTCCAATCAATACTCCTCAAAATTACCTTATACATATTCACGAATCTACTCCTTCCACAGAGCTTATGATGTTTATAGACCAAGCTTTCACAATGATTCATAATTTTCCACAGGAACTCAACTATCCTTCCTACTGAATTCTATCAAGAATAAACATATAATTCACAGAGAATTTAGAACCTTTTTTTGTTCGATGGCCTTTTCCTTCCTACACTGTCTCTGGACAACTCTGCTTCAGTTCACTGCTTGTCCCTGCTCCTTGACTGATACTGATCTATGTAAATGCACTCTTCCTCTATTCTTCTCTGCTACTGCCTAGTTACTGTTTCAGATGCTCCTTCTTTTCCAATTCCTTTGCCATCAATGACAATATTTCCAACATTGAAAGCATTGACTCCACATATAATACATGCACTTTATTCAATGGTTGCAAGTTCATTTGTTTCTGCTATTTTCTCAGACTGATCATCTGATAGTAAGGTATCAACAATGTGTGCGGCCATATCATTCATGTTAAGGTTCCACTGTGGGCATGTTTTATTTGAATTCCATTCATGGTGGAAAGAGAAATAGTTATTCATGCCTATACTTTCAATATTCAACACAACATTTGAACTTTGGGCATATTTAGTTAGTTGATTTCTGTTTTTTTTTTTATTCCTTTTAAAAGGGAAATACTTGGGCGGCTTGCTACTAGTATAGGTTTCGCTTGACCTTATATTTAACTCTGAAACTTCATTGGTAAGTATTTATAATGTCTTGGCCAAGCTTTCAATATCTGAATAATCATTTTCTTTAGCCTTCCTTGAAGATGGTTAGTATTTATTTCCAGTCTCCTTGGATTCTTTAGATTCATTTTCATCTGTAATAACTATAGTGGTGTGCAAGTCTTTCTCCATGAAAATTTATTATGCAAAATTTAGATCCAATGTATCTTTTTCAGCTCGTTTAACAAAAGAGGAAATGTTTGTAGGAAAGGAATCCTTATAATAATCAATGGTGATAGAATCATGAGTTTGTGTTCCCTTGGGAAACTTGTTTAATATGCAGTTGAACTTCTGATTGAAGTATTTAAATTTCTCCTTTTCCTCCATCTTAATATTCTTGAGCTCTTTTAATAACATGGCAGGAGTCTTTTCATCAAATAATTTCTCCAAAAAAATTTGCATAAAATCCCTCGAGCCATAGACTGAATTATCAAGCAGACTATGGTACCACATTGTTTCTCTACCTTCTAATGTGAAAGGAAAACTCTTACAAGCAACATCATTGTACCATACCTCTAATATTTGTAGATGCATGTAAAAATTGTCGATATCATCTTCTACCTTAGTCTTCTTATCTGGATCCAACTTTGATAAAAACTTCTATGGGTGTCTAGGAATTCTATGAAGGTTATCCAGGAGAGAAAGGGACCCTTGGGACATCCAATCCAAGTCTTTATTAGCCATGTATTCGTCTCTTGGTTCCTCCTCCTTTTCACAATATAATGATCCTTCTCCTTCACCGTTTAAATTGTTGTTAAATTATAACTCAACTATCGATTTATCTTCATCATAAGGAACAATGTCTTCCTCATACTCTTCTTGAATGGGTGGAAGTGGCTCTTGTTGAATTGTGTCTTCTGAAGACTGCTAACTCCTCAAGAGTGGAAAATACCAAATATTTTGTTTATGCAAATAATACATCAATACGAGTTGTTTCTTTCTTATTAGGATGATGTGGAAGATTATGAGAAACAAGAAGTAAACCATTAGCTTTTGAAAATTCACAAGTTATAGGCTGTAGTGCCCAAATTTTTCGTAAGTAACATCATATTCCAGCTCTGAACCAGGCTAAGAAGACGCTCCTACTTTGGGAATAGGATTTTTAATGGTGCTTGGAATATTATTACCTTTTCCAGAAGATGAATTATTGGGGTGTGTATATTTATCAACCATAAAAGTATGGTTTCCCTCCTAGCACTAGAATGTTGACAGTGTTGGATACTGCCAACATACATCACCATATAGGAGTCCCATTTGAAATATGGTCTTTTTGTTGTGTAATCAAAGATTTTCCTTGGCTTAAGCGATTAGCACAAGAGAGACACACATATGTGCTTTTGTATGAGAAAGAGAGTGTGCCTTGTGAATGTTCAATTATTGATGTATCAAGGTTCTTTCACTGCAAGGGATAGAAAGTGAGTCTCTAAAATATAAGTAATAGTACTAATCTAATGGATACATACACTCATAAACATGATAGAATCATTGAACATCAAGTGAAATATCTCACATAGGTGCCACAATCGTTAAATAATTACAACACATTTCTAGTAATTTTAGCACCAAAGTCACTGAAATAGTTCAATTACCCCAGTACATGTGAAAGCCAAAATGAATTGAAAACATTAGAAGAATATTATTAAAACATCCACAACCCATGCATTAAAATGTGTTGGCAAAAAGGCTTCAAGTATTAAGCAAAAGTTCTAAGATACATAAGTACAATGAACACCACTAGCTCCAATAGTGGAGCATTAAAGCCACTACTTGCTCCCCAAAAGTACTATCTCTATCTCTCCAATGGATATGGGAGAAGCCAAGGTTAAAATTCGTTTGCATGATAAATGAGGATCCTTTTATAAATTTATGCATGACCTTTCGTATCCTCATGACTCTTGTCTTTCCAACTTCTAATGACCTTTGGACTTCTAGGACCTTTGGACTTTCAAATGACTTTTCAAATTACATATGACTCTTGGTATTACATGTATTTTGGACTTCCATACATGGCTCTTTGTCCCATACATGACTCTTGGACTTCCACTTCTTTGTATTTTCAATAATTACATCATTACATCATAATTTCCACAACATCATGTGATGAGGATGTGATAAGTCACTATCATTGTTAACTGGGACTCATAGTGACTAATGACATGGACTTTCTTCAATAGTGACATGGTTGTCACTCATGTATTTTCTCTTGCATGTAGCTTTCTATCATTTATGTCTTCACCCTCCAAAAAATATTTGACCTTATGTAGTCTTCAGGGTGCTTCGATCATCGAGACTTCAATATGTTCTTTTTTTATTTTTTCTTTGTTTCTTCCTTTATCTTCCTTATTTTCGTGATATTCTTCATGCATGCTTGCCATGTTGTTTCTGAAATACCTGTAGTTGCAACCACTCATGGCAAGCAACCATCAACCTGAAAAATATCCTATTCTAAAATTCTTCATGCAGATTTTATGTTTGTGTCTTCAAAATGCATTTAGGAGGAGCATTGACAGCTTCTAGGCACAAGGGCACACTTTGAAAATGTTGAAGGGTTGAAGAGAAGAAGCTTCAAGGCTTATGGATTTGCGCATGTTATCAATAGAGAGAGGAACTTAAGGGAGGGCACACGTCACATGTACGAAGAATGATGGATGATGCTTCAGGCTTCCAAAGTGCATTGTGTACTCAAAGGAGATAAGAAGGGTGCATGGCATAGATTTTAAGGCTAAAGGGAATGAATTCAAAGCTTCAATATGTGCTTATACACTCAAGAAGGTAAAGGAGGGGGCAGGGTGCAGTGTTGAAGGATGAAGGATGGGGATTCAGGGATTCAGAGTGCGCTCATGTGCTCAAATAGGCCAATGAGGGCACAGGGTGCATTGCTGAAGGCTAAAGAAATTAAGTGTCGGGCCATCAGGTTGCGCCCATGCGCTCAAGGAGGGCGCACTTATTCGAGTCAAAGGAGTGCACTCAAGGAAGGCTTAGTTCTTCAAGGGAACAATTCATAACAAGGAAAGGGGAAAGACACTTAGGAGTGCACTATGCGCTCTTGGAGGGTGTAGGGCGCACTTCCAAACAACAAAGGGTTCTTGATCAAGGCTTAAGAGTGTGTTCATGCACTTATCGCCTTAATGGGTTTACATGATGATTTTAAACGTGAAATCATGTGTGAAACATACCAAATCATCAAGAAAAATTATAAAATATTTAACAATGATTAATATGCATAAAAATGCCACTTTTAATACATTCCCCAAGTACAACAAACAAAGTGTGTGCGACTGCGACCAAAAAGTTTTGTTTTACAACAAAAAAGGTGTTAGGACCATGAAATGCACTAGATATATCCTAATCAATGCGACAACACATACGGATGATCAAGAACACTTAAAACACATAGAATGACTTGAAACAACACTCGTCGACCAAGGCGATACTAGATAGAATGGTGAAATAGGCTCCAAAATTCGAACGTAGTGAAAATTTTGGAGGGTGTTGTAGGAGAAACAACAGGTGGAAAATTTGGTACCTATCAAGAAGAAAAATAGAGAGATAAGGCTATACGCGGGTTTAAAAATTTTGAATCAGTATTCTCTTAATGATAACTACCCCTAACCTAATATGGGTCATATACTACAAAAGGTGGTGTTTTCTAAAATCATTTCAATGCTAGATGGTTTTTTTGGTGTAATCATGTTAGGGTGGACGAAAAATATGTGTTCAAAACAAAACTCATAAATTTTTGGGGAGAATTTGCATATGTAAGAATTTCATTTGAATTAAATATTTTTGAGGTGACTTTATGAAGGGATATGGATTATGCATTTTGTAGGAATAAAATATCAATTTATAGTAATATCCCTAGATGATATGACAATGTTTTCTAATAGTATAGTAAATCATTTTAATCACTTAAGGTGGGATTTTTCATTATGAAAGAAATTTGGCATTTCCTTCAACCCAAATATATTTTTCTTCATGAGGGAGGAAGGAACATTTTTGGGTCACATTGTCTCCTTCTGTTAGGTCCCTATATTACTAGTATAATCCCTTATTATTGTTAGTGTAACCCCCTTATTTTTATTTTTGTACCCCTGTAACCCCCATATTGTTATTATTGTGCCCTTAAATTATTATTGTTAGGTCGGCTAGGATTACATTGTGGCCCCTCTAGGATTACATTATGGCCCCATGGACTCTTATATATAGAAAGGAGGTTTTGTCATTTGTATCATCCAAGAATTGTTCATTCATGTAATGTATTTGAGGTTTCCCCCTCGAAGTGGCTTATTTCTAAGGCATTGATATCTCTTTTCTTCTATTTTTGGAGTTTGTTTCACAAAATTTGGTATCAGATTTTGGATTCTATGGTTTCACTGCTCCAAACAAGTCATCGTGGCATTTTTGCTATAACGTTTTTTCTGCGAAGGTGAAAAGTTGAAATTTTTAAAGGACGAAGCCAAAATCCTGAGGAAGATCTTCAAAAAATATCAGATCTTGGTTCACAATATTTTCAGAGATGTGATCTGTGCAAGTTAGGGATTGTTGAAGGTTCCTGAATTTAATCCAAACAGGTCATCGTGGACTTTTCGCTATAAAATTTTTGCTACGAAGGTTCAGAAGCTTAAATTTTTAGAGCGAGAATCCAAAATCCTGAGGAATATCGTCGCAAAACTTCAGAGCTTGGTTCACAATATTTTTGGAGATATGATCTGTGGAAGTTAGGGTTTTTTTAGGCTCCTGAATTTCATCTCAAAGAGGTGATCGTGGGAAAATATTCATAACTCTCTCTCTCTCTCTGAGCATCGGATTGGAATTCTGTAAAAAGTGGCCGCAATTACATGGACTTTAGTTTCTTTTATATCACTTTGAGAGCCAAAGGAGAAAACAGTAACACGTGGAAATTCATACAAGTTTTCTCTACTGAACCAGTCCATAATTAGGTCATTGTGGTAAATTGGACATAACTTTATCTTGAAGAATCCAAATCAAGTCAGACTTGTGGCATTTTAAAGAAACTTCAGAGGACTACTACAGGGCTGGATTTTAGCTATTGAGGATTTGAAACAACATAGATAATTTAGTTTCAATATCGAGCTTTTCAAAATAAAGAAAAAGGTGTGTATTTGGTTTTTAAATTGCATAACGTTTGTTTGAAAAGCAGTTTGAAGTGATTCCAAGGGCATATTTTAGAATTTTATCAGTATTGGGTTCTATAATTCCTCCAAAAAATAATTCCATACCAATTAATCCCTCAAAAAGCTATACTATGATGTATGAGGAGGAAGAATTGCAGTATGAGATATCAAAATTATGGTACCAAGTGCAACAAATTTCGATCTTACGAAGAGCAACCGAAGATGACATAGATGGTTTAAAAGCAGAAATGGAGGCTAATTTGGATGGTTTGAAGGATCAAATAATAGCTAATATGGATGATAAATTAGTAGAATATCACATCGAGCATTAACAACAAGTTCTCCAACTCTCAAAGGATAACCTAAATTTGGCACAAAATTGAATGAAACAACAGGCAGATCAACATCGCAATGAGAGAAGTTTTGATGTGGGAGAATGGGTATTTTTACAGCTACAACCATACAAATAAATGTCCCTCAAGCAAAATAAGAAGGATAATAAATTATTGCCAAAGTATTATGGTCCTTACAAGGTTTTGCAAAAGATTGGTACTATGGCATACAAATTGGAGCTTCCTGCTTCTTCACGAGTGCATCCATTTTTCCATGTTTCATGCTTAAAAAAGGTTATAGGGGACAAAATTCTAGTTCAAAAAAAATTTCCAAAACTTGAAGAGGAAGGAAAAACCATATTGGAACCTGAAGCAATCACAGAAACAAGAAATCGACAACTACGAAATCGATCAATTTCAGAGTATCTCATCAAATGGAAGAACTTACCCACTGAAGATTCTACATGGGAGGATGAGAATTTTATACAAAAGCACCTAGAGCTACTCAAGCATTGAGGACAACACTTTTTTGAAGGAGAGGAGCATCTTAGGTCCCTATATTACTAGTATAGTCCCTTATTTTTGTTAGTGTAACCCCCTTATTGTTATTGTTGTACCCCTGTAACCCCCATATTGTTATTATTTTGCCCTTAAATTATTATTGTTAGGTTGGCTAGGATTACATTGTGTCCCCATGGACTCCTATATATAGAAATGAGGTTTTGTCATTTGTATCATCCAATAATTGTTCATTCATTTAATGTATTAGAGGTTTCCCCCTCGAAGTGGCTTATTTCTAAGGCATTGATATCTCTTTTATTCTATTTTTGGAGTTGGTTTCACAACACCTTCTAGGGAATAATTTGATGTCGAGAGGGTCAAGGCTCTAAATACCATTCAAATAAATTCAATCATTATTTGGGAAAATTAACTTCTTTATGAGGTTGATGTGTTGTGAAACCAGCTCCAAAAAGAGAAGAAAAGAGATATCAACGTCTTATAAATAAGCCACTTCGAGGGGGCAACCTCCAATACATTACATCAATGAACAATTCTTGGATGATACAAATTAAAAAACCTCTTTTATACATATAGGAGTCCATGGGGCCACAATGTAATCTTATTGGGGCCACAATGTAATCCTAGCCGACCTAAAAATAATAATTTAAGGGCACAATAATAACAATATGGGGGTTACAGGGGTACAATAATAACAATAAGGGGGTTACACTAACAACAATAAGGGACTATACTAGTAATATAGGGGCCTAACATGCCCCTAGCTAAGACCGGTGCTAGGAACATTGACTCTTTAAGATGTTCAAAGGCCTTAGTTGCTTCAGGAGTCCATGAAAATGCATCTTTCTTCAATAATGTTGTTAGAGGTGCTGCTATTCTCCCATAATTCTTAAAAAACTTGCGATAATACCTTGTTAACCCGAGAAATCCTCGCAACTTCTTTATGGCTGTGGGGAATTTCCATTCTTTAATGGCTTTAATTTTTTTAGGGTCTAACTTAACACCCTTGTGAGATACAAAATGACCCAGATATTCCACCTCTTGTACTCCAAAGAAACATTTGGATGTTTTTGCATATAATTTTTTCTCTTGCAATGGTTTGAGCACCCTGTCAACATGTTGAACATGATCCTTCCAAGGCCTGTTGTAGATTAGTATATCATCAAAAAATACTAGCACAAATTTTCTAAGGAAGGATTTGAAAATGGAATTCATCAAGCCTTGAAATGTAGAAGGTGCATTGGTAAGGCCAAAAGGCATGAAAAAAAAAAATAATGACCCTCATGAGTTCGAAATGTTGTTTCGAGAATATCTTCAGTCTTCATTCTAATTTGATGATATCCTGGACGAAGATCCAACTTGGTAAAATAAATTGCTCCATGTAATTCATCCAATAATTCATCAATCACAGGAATGGGAAATTTATCTTTAATGGTGAGATTATTGAGCTCCCTATAATCCGGACACATGCGCCATGATCCATCCTTCTTGTGGACCAATACTACAGGAGAAGATAAATAACTTTGACTAGGTTGAATTATACTAGCCTCTAACATTTCTGCAAGCATACGTTCAATTTCGCTCTTTTGGACATAAGGATATCTATAAGGCCCGATGTTTGGAGGAACACTTCCTAGAATCAAATGAATAGCATGATCATGATCACGAATAGGTGGGAGTCCTTTGGGAGTTTCAAAAACCTTGGAATGATTGTCCAAGACTTTTTGGAGATTTGTAGAAATAGATGATTTTGATGTTGGAACTTCTAGTGAGCATAATTGTGCAATTACGCCTCGTTGTTCTTTCTTTAGAAGATTTTTCATGACATTAGAGCTTATTATCTTTCCCGGCTTCCCTACAATACCCCATAATTCAACTTCCTTTCCTTTTGAAAAAAATTCAAGAAAAGTTCTTGAAAATTAAAAGCTACCGTCCCCAAAGATTGTAACCATTCTACTCCTAGTACAACATCAATACCTCCCATAGGAATGGAAAGCATTGGAATATTCAATAGATACTCCCCCATGGTTAGCTTGATATTATGGCATTTTCCATAGAAATTTATAGTTCCTCCATTTGCAACCATCACTTGACATTTTGGTGCTAGGTATAGGAAACAATTCAATTCCTTGGCTACCTTACAATGAATAAAATTATGGGTACTACCTAAATCAATCAACACTATTACCTTTTTCTTCTTGAAATGTCCTTCTATCTTGATATTTTGAGGAGTGGTAATTCCTGCCAATGCATTACACAATATGGTTGGACTCATTTCTTCCTCTTCTAGGGTTGGTTCCTGGCGTATTTCTTGTTCATTTTCTTCTTCCTCCTCACAATCTATGTAAAATCATTTATTCTAAGCACACTTATGACCTTTAGTGTATTTTCTATCACAACTGTAGCAAAGCCCTTTTGCTCTTTTTTCTTCCAATTATTGTGGTGTCAACCTTGTAGGTTGTGGAAATATAGGAGTAGCAACACTTCCCTCTTTATATAAGTGTGTGGTAGGCTTCCTTGTTGCTATAATTTTACATTAAATTTTTCTTGCCAACCTGAATGCCTTCTCCAATGAATCAGGTTCCAAAACGCGAACTTCATGTTGGATGTTATAATTTAAACTACCTATGAAGAGATCAATCCCGTGTTCCTCTTGAATATCAGTTACCCTTATATTCAATTTTTGGAAGTCCTCAATGTGCTCTCCTACTAAACCCTTTTGTTTGAGATTTATCAATTGACTAAAGAAGTTGTTTCTCTTTGTATCCTCATAATGTGCTATCATTTCCTCCATAAAAATTGACCAAGTGACAATTTTTTTATGGGAGCAATGCCATCGATACCATACAAATGTATTTTTTTCTAAATTTAAAGTTGCAATGCGTACCTTTTGTGTGTTTTGCACATTATTGAGATCAAAATATTGCTCCAACTGTAGTATCCATGTTACAGGATCCTTTCCATCAAACTTACTCATATCCATTTTTGGAATATGGTGGTTCTTCCCACCAACATTAGAGTTTACGAAATCACGATTAAAATTTATTTTGTTCTCATCATGAGTTTCCTCTACTATATTTTCACCATTAGGAAAAATTTGTTGTATCAAATTTGTCAAAACTTCCATGTCTACTTTGAGATCGTTCTTCATGTTTTCCATTTTTTCATCGATCTTAGCTTCCATGTCATCCATCTTAGATTCCATGCCAGCTTCCATGCCATCTATATTAGCTTCCATGCCATTCTTCAAACCATCCATCTTAGATTCCACACATTTCTTCAAACCATCCATCTTAGTTTCCATGCCTTTCTTCAAAAATTGCATGTCATTTTTTGTTGCTCTTTGCGAGAGTGAAATTTGTTGCACTTTCTCTTGCAAATTTGATATGTCATGTTGCCATTCTTCATCTTCATGAGTCATAGTAGAACCTTCTAAAGGCTTAATGGGTGTTGAGTTCCTTTTAGGGGCCATTTTATAATCCAATACTGATATCTATTCTACAATATGCCCTTGGAATCAATTCAAATTGATACTTAAAACAAGACTTATGGAATTCAGGAAAAAAAATACACACCTTTTACTTGATTTTGATGAGCTCAAGATTGAAATTGAATTATCCCTATAACTGTAGATCCTCAATATCTGCAATTTGGCCTTATAGTATCCCTCTGAAGCTTCTTTCAAATGTCATAGGTTGGACCTGATTTTGATTCTTCAAGTCAAAGTTATGTCCAATCTCACACAATGACCCACTTATGGACTGGTTCAGTAGAGAAAACTTGTATGGCTTGACATGCATCATTGTTTCCTCCTTTGGCTCTGAAATTGATAGACAGGAAACTAAAATCCATGTACTTGCGGCAACTTTTTACAGCATTCCAATCCGATGCTTAGAGAGATAGTTATGAATATTTTCCCACGATAACCTCTTTGAGATGAAATTCGAGAGCCTGAAAAAGACCTAACTTCCACAGATCATATCTCTGATAGTATTTAAAACCAAGCTCTGAAATTTTTCCATGATGTTCCTCAGGATTTTGGCTTCACTCTCTAAACATTTTAGCTTTCAAATATTCGTAGAAAAAATGTTATAGTGAAAATTCCACAATGACCTTTTTAGGTTAAATTCAGGAGTCTGCAAAAAGACCTAAGTTCCACAAACCATATCTCCGAAAATGTTGCAAACCAAGCTCTAAAATTTTGTGAAAATTTTCCTTAGGATTTTGGCTTCAAAATCTAAAATTTATAGCGAATATGCCATGATGACCGGTTTGGAGTAGCGAAAACCCTAGAATCCAAAGCTCTGATACCAAATGTTGTGAAACCAGCTCCAAAAAGAGAAGAAAAGAGATATCAACACCTTATAAATAAGCCACTTCGAGGGGGAAACCTCTAATAAATTACATGAATGAACAATTCTTGGATGATACAAATTACAAAACCTCCTTTCTATATATAAGAGTCCATGGGGCCACAATGTAAACTTAGTGGTGCCACAATGTAATCCTAGCCGACCTAACAATAATAATTTAAGGGTACAATAATAACAATATGGGGGCTACAGGGGTACAATAATAACAATAAGGGGGTTACACTAACAACAATAAGGGACTATACTAGTAATATAGGGACCTAACATTATGATAGAAATCCATGCACCCCAAGTCTGGTATATGATCTAGCTAGAAAAATAAACACATTGAAAGTGTCTAACTTCAAAAAATTTCACATCGGAAATATACTAGCAATCAGATAAATAGATAGTACACAATAATTAATGCCCAAAACTTATTTCTTATAATTTCATATCCACATGATACTGACCTCATATATTTGTCAAGGCTACTCTTCCCACTTGATTCCTCATAAGACCATAAACTTGTTCATGCCATTCACCTGCATAAGAAATCATTCCTTCAAAAGAATGATACCTGAGAACCCTGTCAAACACTGACATGGATACATACAAACCTACATATATAATAATTTGCATAAAGAAATCACGATCTTGTCATACAATGACATACATACACGCTTATATTCATATAAATATTATCATTAAGAAATCATGATCCACGATGACCCTGTCAGACATGACATACATACATACATGTATCCATATATAAACATCAACATAATCATGATCACAAAATAATTACCAGATATCATAAGGTCAAGGTTAAGAGAACACCCTTTATCCATGCACAACATGCACAACATTTGGAACAACAGCTCCCAACATAGCTAAGGCATATGATGCCTCAAATCCATTTACTTTAACTTTCTAGCTACCTTTATCATGTTTGTATTTCCACCATCCATTTACCACAATGGACCCAACTAACCCAACTGGTTGTCATATTCTTACCTTCCGCTACCCTTATACATGCAGCAGGCTTCATCTAAGTCTTACATTACATATCAATTTCCATTCATCCCTTCCTGAGCTTCGTTTATTTTCCTCTTTCCCAAACCAATTCCAAATACCGTCGAAACATAAAAGGAAAGAACAATAAGCAATAAGAAGAAAACCATGGAAAACCAATAAAAATACAACACCGCAAAATAACAATATGGAACCACAAACAAAGAGGCATGGCCATGCACTAGATGCAATAAATATCGCAAATCAAGCGCAAAAAATCACAAAATACCAAAAGCATAAGACTAGAAACAAACACCACGACTCAATCCCCACGGTTCCCAAGGAAATCTCAACCCACTCCTTCTTCAATATTTCATGGCAGACTCTTTTTCCATGCAATCCCCTACATCATATTGCCATAAAAAAAAATTGTTAGTGTATAAACAAATATAACAATATACATGTTATCTTACCTTGTTGTGCCAAGAACAATTCCTTGTAACTGAACACGTACACATATCATCTGTCAAGGAACTATAATTCCCTTGATGGACCTAGCTATAACTAGAAACTAGCTAATATACCTCTCAAATGCATGTTCATGAATATAACATATATACACATAATTTCAGACAAAATGAAGGTTAATAAGACTTCTTATTTCCATGCAAAGCACTCATTCGTTTGGAACTATGGTTTCCAAACATTGCCAAAGGAATTCTTACCCAATTCCTTCCTTTTACCTTTTTTCTTGCTACAATTAAGTCTTATTATGCATTGCTCCATCACCCAACTATTATTTATATATAAAAAATCAGTTGTTACCTTGTCATGTTAATACCAAGAATGTTTCCCTGCAACTTCTCACACATGTCTGTCACATGCTCCAAATATCAAGACATTGTATCTAGTAATTGAAATCAACCTTTACCAAGACTAGCCAACAATTTCATAATCAACATTCAAAACGCAATCATTAATCATAATACTACAACTAGCACCCACTTACACTCAAGTGTATATTAGTTATCTCAACACATAATGTGTTTATACAACCATCTTAAAACAAAATCATTCCTTCATGAAATATTATAGACACATACTCATATTATGCAATTAATCAAACATTCAAACAACATATAGACAACGTAATATACACAAAACACTCAAACACCAAATAGATGACATAATCAAACATTCCAGCACTAAGTAGACAACATAATCAAACTCATACCTTAATGTATCTTAGGGGAGGCTATCTTGTCTACACAATCAATCCATATTAGCACAATATAGCTTGACAACATATCAACTCAAACATAAATAAGGTCATAATATCCATAACAGTAACTAGTTAACATGTTCACATCATAAACTCATGAAAATTTTGCATTCATGCCTAAAAATCACATATGCACAGTCAGTCTAGATTATACAACATAATATCACAAATAAGTCAACTCATACCTGAATGTCATAATCCTAACAATCTACATAGGCCAATCTAAATTAGGAAGATACATATAACACAAATATCTTAATGCAATAATATTAATCATCAAGTTAACTAACATAAAACAACAACAACAATTCATATAATAACAAGTTACTGTCATTCATGATTATTCGACACATGTGCATATGACCACACTCATCAACTAGCATTTACCATAAATGTAACCACAACAAAAATAAAATGAAAAATATGTAAGTAACCATAATTCTTATAACAACCATTAATTGACATACTTGCATACCAAACGTACAAACCTATATGATGATATTCTCTCACCCTGAAATGATAGTGCCACAAATTCACTTTGATGATCTGCATCTCCTGCTTTATCTCAGCCAACACATCAACATATTAACATACCAACAACATTATGATGACACAAAATACATACAATCACCTCACATTGCATATCTAACCTATTGTGCATGCATAACCATAACCATAACAATGCATGCACAAAAACCTATAGACACTGACATACATAACAAATACATAACCGATATACACTCATGATGACCACATTCAATAAAAAACACCATCAAATTTCTCATGGCAACACAACCGCAACCATGACCACCACCATGCATACACAACAAGCATATATACTACAATCATAAAGAACACATAGGAAATTGACATGTATGCATGACAAACAAGTTATGCCCATCCAGTCCAAGTGTTGAACCATGCTCTAATACCACTCTGTAACACCCTCCTCCCACATCTACCCAAGTAACCGACTAACCAGGGTAAACATGTGACGAAGAGTTACTATTGTTATCACCTTAGTAATTCTCAGGTTGTGGGATGAGGATTTTTGTAGTTAAGAAAACCAGGGGTAACCAAGAACCTCTTTTAGAATTCAGGATCTAGCCTTCTTGACTTTTGGAGAGGGATCTCTCCTTATGGTTTAGCTTTGTTTAGGTAACATATATTAGGCTAGCTATGATTGTGCAGTTGGGTTTGATTTTTTGAAAGGTTGGTGGGAATAAAGGATTACAAAGGAAACCATAAAAATATCTATCTAACAATTGGGCAATGGGGTCAAATTGCTAGCTAACAAGACTTGAAAACCAAGGTCAAAAGATGCAAATATGCTAAGGGAAATTTAGATAAATTTCAGAGGGTTTGAAAGGCTAATTTTATGAAGTGATGTGATTATGGACTAAGGGAAATTAAGAATTCTTAGATCATAGAAAGGAAGAGGGCAAGGTGAGGTCAAATAAAACTAAAGAACGTTTAAGGATTCTCTAGTCTGTAAATCAGCAGAAAACATAAATAATGACAACTAGTAAATACAGAGAGTTTTTTAACACTGGTTCTGTAATAACTTTCCTAGTTTATCATTTAAGAAGGAAAATACACATGATATATGAATGAAACTTAAAGAAATACACAATGAAAACATGAAAATATTGTACTCATCTATTTATCTCATGAATCCTTAACTATGATGTCTTTTGCTTCAGTCTCTAGCTTGCTACTTCAATTTAACTCACAAAAAGTCCCAATTTTTCAACAAAATAAGTCTATAGTAATCTTCAGATTTTATTCCACCCTGAATACTTCGAAAGATGAAGTATTTATACAATTGAATTACTTACAAAATATCTCAAAGTTTGAGATAATGTTTCAAGGAAAAATAGGAAATATAACACAGGAAGAGGGACAACAGCAACACAGTTTGCAAGTTGTCATCTTTTACAAGAAAAAATAGAATTGTCTATCCTAATAAAACAAATTTTATGATTAGCTGGGAGAATTTCTGGCAATTGATGCATTATCTCATGGAAGATGGCTTGTAGAACACTCCTTCTTTTCACTTTCAATCCTGATACTCTTTATCTTTGCTTTTCACTATTTCACTATTGTAATTGCAAAATGACCAGTAGTAAAAATTGGCCTTTACGGATACTCTTTAACATTTTATACACTTTGACCCTGAATTTTTACCCTAAGTGACTCTGAGCAGGTATCTGGATGATAAAAAGATTTTTTTTTAATGCACAGAAGATGGCTTTGATCAAGTACAACATTGAAAATGATCAGGGAGTGGCTAAAACTTGCTAAAATGGAGAAGAAGGATTCTGGAGAAAATTTGATAGGGTTTCCCCTGTATTTTGGATGTCTTGGATTTCTTGTATGGATAATTCAACTGAATTAAAGGAAATGGCTGATAAAATGATGATTTCTCCTTTGAAATTGAATTATTTTGGATAGGATTGATAGAAAAAAAATACCTTTAAAAGGTATAATTGTGGTCGAAGGAGTTGTAGTTGCGTTCACAGTCTTCAATTCATGTAAATTAGGCTGTCAGAGGATATGGAATTCTATGTGAGTGAATTTTAGAGAAAAATGGTCGTTCAAATGGCAACTGGTTCAGAAAACAGCTTCGCAAATAGTCAAGGGAGGATCTGCAAAGGTTTTCACAGGTTAAATGGTGCAAATAGGTGAAATGTAATAGAAAACCATAAGTTTTAATGTATTAAACCATAAGTCAAATCATAGTTTAATTGTATTTATTGCAAATATGGCAAGAGCGGTTTCGAATTGGGCTTGGGTGGTTTTCGCGCGACTCTAAAGTGGTAAGCATAAATTTACTTTTTGCACGCGATCCAATCATATTAGGACACGTCGGCAAGGGGCGGTTTGGGAAAACAACCCATATCGCGTAATTTTTATAAAACATGGGTCGAGCATTTTATTTGTGCGATATAGGGTTAGGGCCGTTGGATCTAACATCGAAAAGCGAAAAGTCAGGATTAAATGGAAAGATGCAAGAAAAGTGCAGTGGGACCATGGCATTGATTAATGGCCGTAGATCTCGCGGATGGAAGATCAACGATGGTCGCTTAACGCGATGGATTATGTTGGGGACGAAGACTGGGGCTATCGAGTGCAACATGGATGATCCTGTTAGACTCGGCCTTGTCAGTCCTCCGCCAGAGTCAAAATTCATCAAAGTTCAGTTCATGTCATTCACGGTTATAAATGATGATTTTGGTCAAAAAGAGTCTTTTAGTTTCTGAGTCTAGCTTTTGTCTTCTGAAATGTCGAATAATGCCCGCAGGCCATATGGATGTCTTCAGTAAGTAGTTATTTCAAGATTGTCATTGTCAATAATGCAAGATTGATTCTTTTTCAAAACCCTGTTTTGAAGAAGAAATCATCAAATGTGTTTTTGTAATAAATATGTAATTTTTCAAAGTGTTTCAAATTCTACAGCTCTTCAATGGCAGCCCTGTTTCGGTTTCAGCAGCTCCTATCCCTGCAAAGCATAGACAGAAAGGACATCATCAGCACAAAAAGTCAAAGTGAAATCAAGAAAAAACAGAGTTCATTGTAAGAAATGTCAAAGTCTTCAAATAGTGGGTTTGTAAGAAGCAAAATCAAATTCTCAACTATGTAAGGCAGCAGATCTGAGTGTAGCATTTTATCATGTGATTGGAAGGCACCAAGAGTGTTGAGAGGATCTTTTGCTAGCACAATACAATCTTGACCTTCGTCAACAGATGGTGATGGACTGCACAAAGTTGGGGAAAAGAATAGAAGTCATCAATGTGTTAGATATGTTTCACGTAGTGATGACATTCCTTTCACGGAAAAATCTTGTAGTAAGCATGTTGATGATGTTGCTCATTTGAAGACTTATAGACTAAGGTTAAGGAAAAGGAACTTTCTAAGGCAAAAGGAATTTTGGTACAACAAATTGAGGAAGACCAGCTTCTTGATTTCATGTCAATGGATGTTGAAGTGCTTTCAGTGTGTAAGAAGTTGTACAGCGTATACAAAATGCTTTTGGGAAGTCGAAGTTTAGTGGAAAGTAAGCAAAGTTTGAAAATTTTCAAGCCAAGACTGTGCAAAATCCTGACGCGGCACATGGAGAGCAAAGGCGGCGCACTCACTGAGTGCGGCGCATAGAGCACTTGTGCACAGTGCAAAATTGGACTGGCGCGGCGCATCCAGTCTACGCGGCGCGTTGGGCTGGAGCGCGGCGCACACACCCAGTTAGCCCAAAAACTTCTAAAAACTACCTCCAATTGCTCAAGAATGCATGGAAGCACATGCTCTGCTAAAGAAACATGGTTTTGATGTGAGTTCTTATGGGACGAGAGCTCATGTGAAATTGCCTGGTCCATCAATAAGGGAGCCGAACGTATATGAATTTGGCGCTCCTTACAGAATAATGTTTGATGATCTAAAGCGTAAAGATCCTGAATTATATAAAAGAAATGGTCTTCTCCAAATGCTAAAACGAAATCTGAATGTGAAAATGGCACCACAGCGCTGGCAGGAAAATTCTGTTGATGGTCCATTTGATGTCGTTTTCACTTTTGGGCAGAGGATGGGGACGGTGATGACTGGGCATGTATGCAAACTTTGGGAAATTCTGTCAGCGGTCATACATCAACAGTGTGGTTGGTATATTTTGATTCTTCCAGAGACAGAATGGTCTCCTGCAGCGATGACTTAACGTTGATGGTTTGGGACACGAGCATAAACCCAGCGGAGAGAAGTGGAAATGGTACACCCTGGAAACATCTTTGCACCATTTCTGGATATCATGATCGAACAATATTCACAGTTCACTGGTCAAGGAGCGGTCTTATTGCTAGTGGAACGTCTGATGACTGTATCAGGATTTTTAGTGAAAGCACTGATGATTCTGTGACACCGGTTGATGGCACCCGAGCATGCTAGGCCCATATTTCCAGAACATTGTCCGCTTGTAGAATGTCGGTTTCAAAATCCAGAAAAGAGACCCAATTGCTGTAAGAATTTTTGATGCCCTGTTGCTACGTGTCTCCGCAAGCTATTCTGTTGGCAGCATCGGCTTTCAGTTGCTATTTTTATGGGTGGGTTTTTCTATTTTAAAATAGGTTTCATTTAAACGAGAAGGTGAAAAGTCAAAAGCCAAATTTAAACGGAGACATCAACCAACAACAGGAAGATAGGTGGGATTGCCTATGTTTGTCTTCAGTTACGAGATCTATGCTACAGGTGTCGCCTCCTTTTGGTTATCAACAAATTTCACATGTAGTGCTGCCCATTTTCAGAACAGATGGACGACTCCTTTGCTATATTCATGATTTTAGTTTGAAACAGCTCCCTCATTTTTGGTCGATTTGTTTTCTCATGGAGGAGTTTATTTATTGTATTGTAAAACATTTGTAATGGGGGAGTTCTGGGGAACGTGTAGGGGAATAACAGAGAGCTTCACTGTACAGTTTTGACAGAGATTTAATCAAAAGATACAGCTCTGACTCCTAAGATTCTTGTGGTGTGAATTTAGCATTTGTCTTTTCTTTTGTTTCATATGTAACTTGTTATGTTTTATATTTCATTTCATAATCATTTCCAATTGAATACTTTTAAGTGAGAAGGGCAGAATCCAGTTTACTGCTCTGCCTTGGGAAAGTATTCATGTTCTGTGTTTTCTTCTGTTTGATAAGGATTCATCTATTATGCCATTGTCAACCTCTCAGTAGTCTTTTCACTCCATATAATTTCAAAATTGAATGCTAAACCTATTGCCTATCTTGCCTCATGAGATAATCTATGTCTCAGATTTAACTTCTCTGCTCATGCTGTTCCTTGGTCTCATACAGCCCAGAAAACCCAATCATTTATCAAAATACCTCATTCATATTTATTTACTAGCCTAAAATTAGCATCCATTTATGGTCATCTCAGGCCTTATTGGACATCTTTTACTGAGTTGACCCGGAGAGAGCCCTCTTCTGTCCTCGTAGGGCTAGCTACGAGGCTGAGCTTGGTATGATGTTACCTTGAGTTTGCCTTCTTTTAGCCTCAGGCAGATTTGGGAACTAACATAGTGGCGACCATACTGGGGAATTCCTCCCCGGTAAAGGATGACAAAGTCCAGATCTGATGGTTGATGGTGAACAACGATCAGACACCGCAAGGCTGAAATCATTCACCTGGTGACTTCATTCACTGAAAAATCCAGAGATCAATGATTCATGATGACTTCACTGTAGGGAGATCAGTACCTTAAGACTTTCAAGATGGACCGAATTGCAAGAAGATATGCTCCCATGAGCCGAGATCACATCCCAAGTTTTCCGAATAAGATTCCCAAGGTAGATTGGCTTCAGAATTTGCCTATGTTCAGAAATGTAGAAGGTAATGATGCTGCTCTTCATTTGGTGAAATTTCACATTCATGTGCATAATTTAAAGGTCGATTTTCCTGAAGACTGTTTGATGAAAAATTTTATGGCAACTCTGGAGGATGAAGCCCGATCTTGGTATGAAAGTTTGCCATCTGCTTCTATTTACTGTTTAAAGGATTTTCATACCATGTTCTTTGAAAAGTATAAACAATCTTATCCGTCCTTGATTTTAGTTCAGAACTTTTGTAGCCATGTTCATAGTTTCATTGAAGATCTTGAGAATTTTTATGGGGATAATGAATTGATGGATGGAGAAATCCTGGAAGCATTGTATGAAAACCCGTTACAGCAGCACATAGAAATATTAAAGGATACTTATCTAGATCAGCAGGTTGAAGTTGAAGATTGCCATATGGTTGAAAATGATGAAATTTTCGTTTCAGATCTGCCCATAGAAGAAGACAGCATGCAGGGAAGTCAAGTTTCAATTTCAGAATGTGATGCAGTCAAGTTAGCTATTTCAAATCCAGATTCATACCATGATGATCAAGAATACCTTGTGCTAAATCCCATAAAGGAGAACTCTTCTGTTGAGATCACCTGGAATGCAGAAGACACAATTATGGATCCAAGTTTTCTCAGTTCATTAGAACACAGCCTGCATGAGGAGGTAATCCAGTCAGGTCATGAAAAACAAGATAAGATCTTTTTTCAAGTAAGTGATAAATCGTCTTTCAATAACTCAGTGATAAATGATGATTTGATTGCCATGTCATATGAAGACAATTACTGTGTGAGCAAAAGAAAACAAAAAGCATTATCTCCCTCGTCGGAAGATGAGATAGATCAATTCTTGAAAGGCCATGTTACAGCCCAAGCTAAAGCAGATTTGAAGCGCACACTTGGACAAGAAAGTGTTAGTGAAATTTCTTCCTCTTTTGAAAATGATGATGGTCTTGTAATTAACTTTATGGATCAGCAAACAGATAGTATTTCCTTTCATGAAGATGATAAGGCTGTCATGTTTGATAATCTTGAAGATTCTTTTATGTTTAATAATGACCTTGACCATGAAGTTGAGGAACATGAGCTTGAAAGAGATAATATGCCAGAATTTCTCATGATCAAGGAACCTACAGTTGACACTCAGACGGCAGAGGCACATACTTCTTTGTGCACTCCTATCCCTTGGAAATCAATTGTTCTTTCAGATCAGAATGGAGGGAGTACTTGTATTTTTGCAGCTGGATCTCCAGATAAGCCAGTGCTTCAGGATTTTCAAGATCCCTTCAGAATTCTTCTGCAAGCATTGGAAAAGATCAATATCGCCTGGTTCATTATCATAAGCTTTGGTTTCAATGGTTATTTTGGGTTGCCTACAGGTTTAGCATTCTTCCTGCTCGAGAAAAGTAAGAGCAGAAATTTGGTATGTAGCCATCTACTGGATTGGTTACATTGGAAAGCTCACTATACCTGATTGTACATAGTTCATTAGTATGCAGGTGGTTGTCATCATGATTCCAAAATCTTGATGAACTGCTGCCTTTTTCAAAAGATTTGTAAATATTTTTTTTAGTCAGTCATAAGTCATTTGTGAGTCAGTTTCCAGTCAATAAATTAATCGTGTCGATTTCTTGAAATAATGGACTCCATTTCCCAATGGATAGAGGCACTGTCTGCTCTCCCAAAGATCTGCAGTTCTTGGCACCTCCAAGAAGCAGCAGCTGCCATCCCCATTGGAGCCAATGTTAGACTCGGCCTTGTCAGTCCTCCGCCAGAGTCAAAATTCATCAAAGTTCAGTTCATGTCATTCACGGTTATAAATGATGATTTTGGTCAAAAAGAGTCTTTTAGTTTCTGAGTCTAGCGTTTGTCTTCTGAAATTTCGAATAATGCCTGCAGGCCATATGGATGTCTTCAGTAAGTAGTTATTTCAAGATTGTCATTGTCAATAATGCAAGATTGATTCTTCTTCAAAACCCTGTTTTGAAGAAGAAATCATCAAATGTGTTTTTGTAATAAATATGTAATTTGTCAAAGTGTTTCAAATTCTACAGCTCTTCAATGGCAGCCCTATTTCGGTTTCAGCAGCTCCTATCCCTGCAAAGCATAGACAGAAAGGACATCATCAGCACAAAAAGTCAAAGTGAAATCAAGCAAAAATAGAGTTCATTGTAGGAAATGTCAAAGTCTTCAAATAGTGGGTTTGTAAGAAGCAAAATCAAATTCTCAACTATGTAAGGCAGCAGATATGAGTGTAGCATTTTATCATGTGCTTGGAAGGCACCAAGAGTGTTGAGAGGATCTTTTGCTAGCGCAATACAATCTTGACCTTCGTCAACAGATGGTGATGGACTGCGCAAAGTTGGGGAAAAGAATAGAAGTCATCAATGTGCTAGATATGTTGCGCGTAGTGATGAAATTCCTTTCACAGAAAAATCTTGTAGTAAGCATGTTGATGATGTTTCTCATTTGAAGACTTATAGACTAAGGTTAAGGAAAAGGAAATTTCTAAGGCAAAAGGAATTTTGGTACAGCAAATTGAGGAAGACCAGCTTCTTGATTTCATGTCGATGGATGTTGAAGTGCTTTCAGTGTGTAAGAAGTTGTACAGCGTATACAAAATGCTTTTGGGAAGTCGAAGTTTAGTGGAAAGCAAGCAAAGTTTGCAAATTTTCAGGCCAAGACTGTGAAAAATCCTGATGCGGCGCATGGAGATAAAACGCGGCGCACTCACTGAGTGTGGCGCATAGAGCACTTGTGCACAGTGCAAAATTAGACTGGCGCGGCGCATCTAGCCTATGCGGCGCGTTGCGCTGGAGCGCAGCGCACACACCCAGTTAGCCCAAAAACTTCTAAAAACTACCTCCAATCGCTCAAGAATGCATGGAAGCACATGCTCTGCTAAAGAAACATGGTTTTGATGTGAGTTCTTATGGGACGGGAGCTCATGTGAAATTGCCTGGTCCATCAATAAGGGAGCTGAACGTATATGACTTTGGCGCTCCTTACAGAAGAATGTTTGATGATATAAAGCATAAAGATCCTGAATTATATAAAAGAAATGGTCTTCTCCAAATGCTAAAACGAAATCTGAATGTGAAAATGGCACCACAGCGCTGGCAGGAAAATTCTGTTGATGGTCCATTTGATGTCGTTTTCACTTTTGGGCAGAGGATGGGGACGGTGATGACTGGGCATGTATGCAAACTTTGGGCAATTCTGTTAGCGGTCATACATCAACAGTGTGGTCGGTATCTTTTGATTCTTCCGGAGACAGAATGGTCTCCTGCAGCGATGACTTAACGTTGATGGTTTGGGACACGAGCATAAACCCAGCGGAGAGAAGTGGAAATGGTACACCCTGGAAAAATATTTGCACCATTTCTGGATATCATGATAGAACAATATTCACAGTTCACTGGTCAAGGAGCGGTCTTATTGCTAGTGGAACGTCTGATGACTGTATCAGGATTTTTAGTGAAAGCACCGATGATTCTGTGACACCGGTTGATGGCACCTGAGCATGCTAGGCCCATATTTCCAGAACATTGTCCGCTTGTAGAATGTCGGTTTCAAAATCTAGAAAAGAGACCCAATTGCTATAAGAATTTTTGATGCCCTGCTGCTACGTGTCTCCGCAAGCTATTCTGTTGGCAGCATCGGCTTTCAGTTGCTATTTTTATGGGTGGGTTTTTCTATTTTAAAATAGGTTTCATTTAAATGAGAAGATAAAAAGTCAAAAGCCAAATTTAAACGAAGACATCAACCAACAGCAGGAAGATAGGTGGGATTGCCTATGTTTGTCTTCAGTTATGAGATCTATGCTACAGGTGTCGCCTCCTTGTGGTTATCAAAATATTTCACATGTAGCGCTGCCCCTTTTCAGAACAGATGGATAACTCCTTTGCTATATTCATGATTTTAGTTTGAAACAGCTCCCTCATTTTTGATCGATTTGTTTTCTCATGGAGGAGTTTATTTATTGTATTGTAAAACATTTGTAATGGGGGAGTTCTGGGGAACGTGTAGGGGAATAATAGAGAGCTTCACTGTACAGTTTTGACAGAGATTTAATCAAAAGATACAGCTCTGATTCCTGAGATTCTTGTGGTGTGAATTTAGCATTTGTCTTTTCTTTTGTTTCATATGTAACTTGTTATGTTTTATATTTCATTTCATAATCATTTCCAATTGAATACTTTTAAGTGAGAAGGGCAGAATCCAGTTTACTGCTCTGCCTTGGGAAAGTATTCATGTTCTGTGTTTTCTTCTGTTTGATAAGGATTCATCTATTATGCCCTTGTCAACCTCTCAGCAGTCTTTTCACTCCATATAATTTCAAAATTGAATGCTAAACCTATTGCCTATCTTGCCTCATGAGATAATCTATGTCTCGGATTTAAATTCTCTGCTCATGTTGTTCCTTGGTCTCATACAGCCCAAAAAACCCAATCATTTATCAAAATACCTCATTCATATTTATTTACTAGCCTAAAATCAACATCCATTTGTGGTCATCTCAGGCCTTATTGGACATATTTTACTGAGTTGACCGGAGAGAGCCCTCTCTTGTCCTCGTAGGGCTAGCTACGAGGCTGAGCTTGGTATGATGTTACCTTGAGTTTGCCTTCTTTCAGCCTGAGGCAGATTCGAGCGCTAACAGATCCGATCTTGAAGTTGATGAAGATTGAATGGTTGGTAATTAACATGATAAGAGGGGTAAGGTTATGAAATAAAACTTATCACGCTAAATAAGAACCGTTGGATTTAAATGGGGTGATCGGACGGCTATAGTTCCATGCGATGGGGAATGATAAGGGGCTGGGAACCTTTCATCACATTTTTTTGGAGCCGTAGGATCAAATGGGTGTTGAGGATCGGATGGTCTGAATTCAATCCGATGGGGTAAAGGGATTTTGTTAAAACAAAATTTATTCAATGAAAAAGGTGGCCGGGAGGGGTATAAAAGGACTTTACCCAAGGTTATGCTTGCGGTGATGGGATATATATCATGGGGAAAGGTTTAGGTTATAGTTTTAACCTTGGGTAAAGGAAGTCGGGAAATAAACAAAGGGATGGGTTTTGAAGTTTAGTTTAAACAAAACTTCGATATTTTTGTTTTAAACACATAATAAAACATGTTTAATCATTTTTTGAATATTTTTATTATACATTTAATTAAATCAAAATGATTTAACTACCATAGGGGGCGGGATATTTATATAACGATATATTTAGCCAAAGGGGGTATAAGGTGGGTTTTTATTTAAACATGTGGGAATAAATAACTTTGGCTAAAATTTTATTAAATGGGTTTTAGGGGCTATTACATAAAGGGAGTTATATAATATAGGAAAAGGTTTTTCTATAGGAAGTTAATAGATAAGTTAGAATTAAAATTACAAGGGGATAAGGTATACTCAAAATACATTAACATAACCAAGTAAAGTGAAGTTTAAAGGCAAATTTGCATCATACTAACCTCATCACTTTAACTTATGACAAAATGTATTTTTGAGGGTTTTATGTTTTCATGTAATGTGGGAAGTTAATAAAATGGGAATTAGAGTATTTTTAAGTAAAAAATGATGCTTTTACTTATGATTTTTAAGGGAGATGAATGCATGAATGGAATAATGATGTGATTTTTTGGGATTAATATAGAAATTTAACACTTTCCACTAATCAGCCATAGAGCCTTGGGTCTGGTCGCAAAAAAAGTCAAGGAAATGCCTTGAGCCTTTCTGGCTGATAGTTTAGAATGATAAATGGCTATGGGGAAGAGAAGTTAGTTATTTGCAGCCCTGGTGAATAATATTTACAATGATGCTTCTCACCTTCTTCTACCTACCCAATTTTAACTGCTATCATTTTTTCTTCCATTTTGATTAGGTGCATTTGAGCTAGCAACCTTTACAACATTTATTCTTTCTGAAAGCAATAAAACTATCTAATTCTACACTTATTCCCTCTAGGAATCCAGATTAAACTATTGGATTCACTTATTCTCTACCTAACTACTCAATTGTCATGATTAAACTGTATGGCAATTGTTTATTCTCTATATACAACATTTGAAATTGAAAAGTGACGAGGGAAGATTAAACTTTTCAACTCATCACAAATTAGGGCATTTAATAACACTCTACCATAATCAACTGCAAAAGGAAAAGTAGTGGCATTTATACTTGCACACTTTCATGTTTTATTCATTTTTTCTTTTTGGGGTATATTATTTTTCTAAGTCCTTTGATTGTTCTTTTAGGACTTCTTACCCTCTTTTTTATTTTTATTTTTTATTTTTTAATTTTTACAAAATATGAGAATACAACTTGCAGAAGGAAAAGTATGTACATATTTGCAAGATTACCATCAGTCAAGTCAAAATTATGAATCCTATATTTATAGGTTACTAACATCGGCTTCACTTGGGGATGGCATTTCCTGGTGAAATGTCAAGAACTCTGAGATCAATAGCCTTATCCATTGACTTTGGTGATCCTGTAAATGTCTTTTCTTTTCTGCAACAAATCATATTTATGACATCTTACACTGCAAAGCTTAGGGACTTCTCTTCGGGCTTCAACTTTGTAGATAAAATATCTAATCCAATATACACACTGACTATGAATATTTACAATGATAAAGTAAATGAATCTAACTGTTGAGTGACTCTGTAGAATAGTAGTGTTTCAGCATCCTACCATTCACTGGTACTTCTTGAAGTTCAGTTCCATCCAAATTCCTGATGAAAAAGGAATTATTACCTCTGTAACCATATATCACATAGGGTCCTTGCCATAGAAAGTCAAACTTTCCATGATTTCCTTTATCATCTCTTCGTGAATCCCATCTCAAAACTTGATCTCCTATGAAAAAATCATATTCTTTAACCCTTTTATCAAAAATCTTATCAATTTTGTCATGTAAAACTTGTGATCTTTCATGAACTTCCTCTCTAGTTTGTTTGAGATGTATGGTTTAATTGATTCTTCGTTGAATATCATTTGTTTCCACCTGTGATTCCTGGATAATCTTCATGACTGGGACACCCAAGGAAGAAGGGAAAATTTCATTTGTACAACAAACAATCTGATAAGGTGAAGTTCCAATAGACATTTTTGTGGTAAGTCTATCAACCCAAAGGGCATAGACCATCTTTTTGTTCCATGTCTTTTTGTTTTCTTGGAGTAGTTTTTTTATGATATTGATTAAGCTTTTATTTGATGATTTGGCTAAACCATTACCTTGGGGATAATATGTTGTGGAATTACCTAAGGTAATATGGTATTTATGACAGAAAGAAACCATTTTCTTGGATTTGAATGTTGATGCATTGTCAGTAATAATCTTATGTGGGCATCCAAATCTTGATAAAATATTACTTTCTATAAATGAGATTATAACTGAATCAGTGGTTTGCCTATTGGGAATGGCATCTATCCACTTGGTAAAGTAATCTGTAGCAGTTAAAATCCATTTATGTTGGCCTGAAGATGGAGGATGAATTTCACCTATGAAGTCTAACCCCCATAGTTGAAATGGTTTTTCAGTGGATATGGGCTTAAGAGGTAAAGACAATAGTTTCTTTTTCCCTTCAAAAATTTGGCATTTGTGGCAAGAGGTGACAAAATTTTTAACATCAGAGAATAAAGTTGGCCAGTAAAAACCAACTCTCAGTATTTTTTCAGTTGTACTCTTTCAGTATAGGTGGCCTCCACAGTCAGCTGCATGAAATTCCTCAAGAATTTTGTCAGCCTAAGATTTTAATAAACAATTTAGTAAAATCCCAGTATTTTATTTCCAATAAAGTGAATTGTTTAAGATACAAAACCTCATTTCTTTATGTTTGATGAATCTTGCCTTGGTTTTAGTTAGCCCAGGAGGAGCTTGTAAATGTGTTAGTGCAAAGATAATATCAGAGTATCATGGTGATTCTAGATAGGCCTCACTGATCAATGGAGTCGCCATCTCCTCCTGGTCATCTATTTGTGCAATGAAATTAATATCTAAATCATTACAATTTGATTCAGCCATTAATCTGGCTAAACCCTGTCCTTTAATGAGCTTTTTTGGTTTGATTTCTAGATCATATTCAAGGATAGTGGATATCCACTTTCCTCTCCTACTATCAATTCCATCTTGTGTCAGAATATATTTAATTACTGCATTAGGGACATATGCAATGATGTGTGAATGAGTATATACACTCTGAAATCCTTGATGGCTTTAACCAGGGCTAAAGCCTATTTTTCCATTATATTATACTTCAGAGGTGCATCTATGAGGGATTTACTAAAGAATGCAATTGGTTGTTCAAAACCTTGATTGTTTTTCTGCAGAAGAACTACAGCTATGGTGTGTTCAGATGCAAAGGAAAATATTATGAAATCTTCTGTATAATCTGGTCTGATGAGGACTGGTGCTTTTTTTAAGGCCTATTTAATATATTCAAAGGATTGTTTGGCCTTTATTGTCCATTTTACTGCAGAGTCCTTTTTAAGCATATTGTTGAGATCTTTTATGATATCAGCCAGATTAGAGATAAATCTTCTTAGAAAAATGATTTTACCCAAGAATGCTTGAAGTTCCTTTATGTTCCTTGGTGGTTGAATTTTTAAAATGGCTTCAATTCTTGCAGGGTCTATTCTAATGCCTTCTTTGGAGATTATGTTACCTAAAATTTTTCCTTCTTCCAGTCCGAAAAGAGTCTTTTTAGGATTAAGAGATATACCATATTTTCTACATTTGATAAAGACTTGTCTCAGGTGATCTAAGTGTTCATCATTTGTTTTTGAAAAGATAGTAATATCGCCGAGATAAATAACTAAAAATTCATGGATCTCCTTAGCAAAGGCAATATCCATTGCCCTCTAAAGAGTAGCTCCTGCATTTTTTAATCCAAAAGGAATTTTCACGTACATGAACGTGCCCCAAGGAGTAGTAAATGAAGTTTTAGTTTGATCATCTTTATGAACTAGAATTTGATTGTCACCAGAGAAACCATCTAGTAAAGAAATTCTTGAAGAACCTGCCACCCTCTGCAAAATATGATCCATTTTAGGCAAGGGGTAATTGTCTTTCAAGGATTCTTTATTAAGATTTCTGAAGTCTATACACAGTCGAATTTCTCCCGTTTTCTTTTTGGTGGGCACTAAATTAGATACCCAATCAGAATATCTGATTGGGGTAATTATTTGTGCATCAAACATTCTTTTAACTTCTTTTTCGATTAAAGGTGACAAAATTGGATTAATCCTTCTTAGTTTTTGTTGAAAATGTTTTTGATTTTATTTCAAAGGAATTTTATGTTGAATTATGTCTTTGTTGTAAGTTTTCAGATCTTTGTAACCCCATGCAAAGACATTCTGATATTCTTTCAAAAGTTCTATGTATTTAACCTTTTCTACTGATGACAAGGATTTTGATAGTTTAATCATTTTTGGCTTTTCATTTGTCCCTAAGTTATATTCTTCTATATCAGATCTAACTGGTTCCATTTTTTGCCTTTTGGGCACATCATTGGAATCGAACAAGTCTTCTAGTGGAGTTAAACCTCTGGGTAAAATGTTATTCTTCAAATCAATCAAATTTGGTTCATCTTCCATCATTTCCTCTATATCTACTTTTTCCAATTCATCTATGTCACTCTGAGTAAATATAGTAGGTCTATCAAAATTATGTACATCTAGATTATCTAAATCATCTATTTGACAAGAATTTAAATCTATATCACAAGGTGAATCTATATTGCAATCATTATCGATTTGACAATTCTAAAACTCTTGCTCATTATTCAAAAAGTGATAGATTTTTTCATCTTCTGAGAAAATTTGCCAATATTTCACATTATCTAGAACAATAGGTCTGTGTTTTATTTCAGCAGTGTATTTTTGTAATGGTGAAAATGGAAATTTACAACTTCTGTTGAAGGTTGCTAAAAAATGGGCTTGTATGTTCTGTTTTCTAGGGATGATAGCAAACTTTGATTCTAACAAATCATCAAGAAATTCCAATGTTGTTTCTCTGTATCTTGAAATTCTGGGATTGTGAACAAAGTATTATGTGTTTATTTTCTTGATAACTAATTCAGAATCTCCCATGACCATTATTCTTTGCCTTTGCATTTTTCTAATAATTTGCAAACCTAAGATTAAAGCTTCATATTCAGCCATGTTATTGGTGCATTTGAAGTTCAATCTAAAGGCATGTCCTTCATAATGGCTTGTTTCAATGTTCGTAATCCATACTCCAGCTCCAGCTCCAGATTTATTAATAGATCCTTCAAAATCTAAATGCCATAAAGCTTCATGACCAATGTAATCATCCATTATTTTAAGTTTCTTATCAGTGATTTCAGTTTGGATATCATTTTGATCAGAGTTACTGAGAGTAAATGAATCAAGATCAATAGGAGTTGAATAGATTGGATAATTTGTAGGTCTGTTAGCAATACTGATCATGAACTTCATTAATGTTTCTCTGTAAAGCTTTTTGGGCTATCCAAATACCGAGATAGTGGCATAACTCCTGTCAAGTTGTAGAGATCCCTGCAACTTTGCTCCCCATGAGCGAGAAAGAAGAATACCATACTTTGGTGGGATATCAGCTACCACAACATCCATGATCATGATTTTACCAGGATATTGGACTAGGTTTACACACAAATATTTAATCAACCCTATGCATTGAAATTTAGATGAATCAAATTAAAATAGATCTTTATATGGCTTGGTTGTGTCTAGATTCAGGGTTTCCATTATTGCTATGGGCATTAAGTTATGGGAAGCTCTAGTATCTAGCATAACATTATGTAATATCTGATCATGTACAGTAAGACTTAAATAAAATGGAGGTACTGACCCATCCAAATGCTTACCATATACATTTGGACCAAAAATTAATTCAGGTTTATCCTCATTCATATTAATTGTATCCTCATTTTCATTTACATTCAATGCTTCAGAAATCATAGATCTATATAAGTCAGTTTTAGCTAATTCAACTAAGGGAACAACTATCTTTAACTTGGATATTTCAGATTGCATGTTAAATGTTGATTGAGATTTGATGGCTTGAATTACTTCGTCTTTTGGAACTGTGGTTTGTGATGATTTTTCTTGTGTTTCAACAGTTTTACCTTTGGTTTGAGCTTTTCTTTTGTCTTCTGTTTGAGTTTCTTGGTTTTTGCTATCTTTAATTGTTTTTCGGGAATAGTTTGAGTGTTAACAGATGGTTTATTAGATTTGGGATTCTTAATAGACGATTTAGGATTTGGTGATTTTGGGTCAACTGGATTCTTTTTTGGCTCATTGACTGTTGTTGAATTGGTGGTATTTGCGGTATTAGCCTTTTGGGCATCTTTGGAGGACTGAGCCACCTCATCAGTAATATCTACAATCATTGGACTTTGCTGCTTTTTAGGACTAGATGGGTTCGAACTTTGTTTATTTTCTCTGGGAAGAATCTGCAAAAATTTCGTTTTGTGAGCCTCAATCTTCTTTTTATTTTGGTTTTGTTGGGTTGGAACATTGTTTTTTATAGTAGGCTCATTGGTTTTCTTGCTCCTAAGGTTATATTGGTTGTGGATTTAATTGATTGAAAAATCATAACCTTGTTTATAATCGAAGGATTCACCAGATTCAACTGTGAACTGTTGTAGTTCAAAGAGTTCTTGGTCCTCCCGAGTGAGGAAAATTGTATTTTTTTCATCAATCCCCATAAATATGTTGATGTATTCCTCCTCCTCAACATTTTTTTGTGAACTTTCTGCAAAGTTTTCTTGGAATGGGGGTCTTATGTTTTGATCAGGGGAAGGTTCTTTACCTTTCCCAGGATTGTTGTTTTTCCTGTAGTTGGGATTCCTGATTTGGGATTGATTCTCCCATTGTGGTTTCCTTTCGATGTGATCTAGTCTCTCAACTATTTTTTCTAATGTTTTGGTAATAAAATCAAATTTACCATCTAAGTTTGAAGCTTGTTCTTTTATTGTAACCCTCCTCTCGTTTCTCATTCTGGCTTTTTTGGTAAGGAAGTTGATTTCTACACCTACAGTGTTTTGTTGCATTTGTTCTAGGGTGTTTTCATCCCTTTCTCTAAGTTGATATGCCATGTCAACGTCAAAACAGTCAGGAAATTTGAGCAGCACGAAATACAGAGTGGGTTTAAGGTCTGCAGGAATAGAGTTGTAAACACTGTTGTATCTAGTGCAAAAAACTTGGACAAATTCATTGGGGGCTCTCTTAACATCATCAAACTTAGATAGTATTTGCATAGGATTCTTCTTCTTTTCCCATTTATTTAGGAAAGCTCTATGGAATGCAGCTAGGTCTATTATACTACTAGCACCTGAACTTCTAAACCATGTTTTTACTTCTCCAATTAAGCTTTGTGCAAACAACCTCATTTGGACATCAGATTGATCTATCTCATAAATTTCCCAAAAATCATTCATTCTGGTGATATGTTGTTGTGTAGTAATTTGTGAAATATTATCAAACAATGGGATATCTTTTTGATAATTTTGGGGCATGTCATGGAGATTTTGAGGTAAGACCAAGGGAGCATATCTAGCTGCCATGGCTTGGATTTTTGCTAAACTATGAGGTACAATAGTGGTGGAAGGGATAGTGCTGGTTACTACAATGGATGTACTTGAAGAGCTTGGTAAAGGGGATGAAAAAGAAGTAGTATGGCTAGTGCTTATGGTGGTAGTGGATGTAGTGGACTGAGTAAATGATGGAAATACTACTTTGGGCTGCAAGGGAAGCTCAGGGATGAATGGATCTATTGATGAAATAGTGGTGGATTGAGGATATGATGAATATATGATCCTATGGTGTAGAGGCAACTTAGGGCTTATAGGCTCTTGAGGTGAACTGACAGTATAATCTGTAAATGAGGTGGGAGCATACAGAGTAGAATCTAATGCTAGAAAGACTGTGGTGTATAGTTGGCAAACCGGAGGTTTGAATTGAGACAAAAAATTGGCTAACTTAACAACTTCTTCAATGTCTTTAATTTTTGTGACATTTGCCCTTTTTACTGGACTTTGACTTTCAGTTTTGTCTAATTTAGTAGGAACTGAAATAATTTTGTGTTTTTCACTCACATAAGAAGTAAAAACAGAATCTAAAACAATTTCCTTTAAATCAGATTCAAATTTGGTTCTAAACAGTGATTTTTCAAACTTCAAATCAAATTCAATGTCTGATAAGCTTACTAATTCTTTGGGTAAAGAATCAGCTCTTTTCAGAGGTACTTCAGTTTCTAAACTAACAATTTTTCTTTTTCTTTTTTTCTATCTGGTCCGGATTGTCTACTATATCTGGAGGATTGGGATCAGGGTTGGATCTAGTGTAATAGACTTTCTTGGGAGCCAGAATGTTTATTGTGTAAATACCCACAACCTTTAAACTTAATCTTAAATTAGAAAAGATAATATTTAAAAATATTCCTCCAAGATTAAACTTAAAACTGGAGAGTGGTTAGTTCCCCAGTGAAGTCACGAGTATGTTATCACCCTAGTAATTCTCAGGTTGTGGGATGAGGATTTTTGTAGTTAAGAAAACTAGGGGTAGCCAAGAACCTCTTTTAGAATTCAGGATCTAGCCTTACTGACTTCTGGAGAGGGATCTCTCCTTATGATTTAGCTTTGTTTAGGTAACAAATATTAGGCTAGCTATGATTGTGCAGTTGGGTTTGATTGTTTGAAATGTTGGTGGGAATAAAGGGTTACAAAGGAAACCATAGAAGGATCTATCTAACCATTGGGCAATGGGATCAAATTGCTAGCTAACAAGACTTGAAAACCAAGGTCAAAAGATGAAAATATGCTAAGGGCAAGTTAGATAACTTTCAGAGGGTTTGAAAGGCTAATTTGATGAAGTGATGTGATTTTGGACTAAGGGAAATTAAGAATCCTTATATCACAGAAAGGAAGAGGGCAAGGTGAGGTCAAATGAAACTAAAGAGCATTTAAGGATTCTCTAGTCTGGAAATCAGTAGAAAACATAAATAATGACAACTAGTAAATACAAAGATTTTTTCAACACTGATTCTGTAATAACTTTCATAGTTTATCATTTAAGAAGGAAAATACATATGATATATGAATGAAACTTAAATAAATACACAATGAAAACATGAAAATACTGAACTCATATGTGTATCTCATGAATCCTTAACTATGATGTCTTTTGCTTCAGTCTCCAGCTTGCTACTTTAATTTTACTCACAAAAAGTCCCAATGTTTCAACAAAATAAGTCTATAGTAATCTTCAGATTTTATTCCACCCTGAATACTTCAAGAGATGAAGTATTTATACAATTTAATTACTTACAAAATATCTCAAAGTTCGAGATAATGTTTCAAGGAAAAATAGGAAACATAACACAGGAAGAGGGACAACAACAAAACAGTTTGCAAGCTGTCCTCTTTTACAAGAAAAAATAGAATTGTCTATCCTAATCAAACAGATTTTATGATTAGCTGGGAGCATTGTTGGCAATTGATGCATTATCTCGTGGAAGATGGCTTGTAGAACACTCCTTCTTTTCACTTTCAATCCTGATACTCTTTATCTTTTCTTTTCACTATTTCACTACTGTAATTGCAAAATGACCAGCAATAAAAATTGGCCTTTACGGATACTCATTAACATATGATACACTTTGACCCTGAATTTTTACCCTAAGGGACTCTGAGCAGGGTTCTAGATGATAAAAATAATTTTTTTTAATGCACAGAAGATGGCTTTGATCAAGTTCAGCAGTGAAAAATGATCAGGGAGTGGCTAAAACCTGCTAAAATGGAGAGGAAGGATTCTGGAGAAAATTTGACAAGGTTTCCCCTGTATTTTGGATGTTTTGGATTTCTTGTATGGATAATTCAACTGAATTAAAGGAACTGGCTGATAAAATGATGATTTCTCCTTTGAAATTGAAGTATTTTGGATAGGATTGATAGAAAAAATACCTTTAAAAGGTATAATTATGGTCGAAGGAGTTTTAGTTGCGTTCACAGTCTTCAATTCATGTAAATTAGGCTCTTAGAGGTTATGGAATTCTCTGTGAGTGAATTTTAGAGAAAAATAGTCGTTCAAATGGAAACTGGTTCATAAAACAGCTTCGTAAATAGTCAAGAGAGGCTCTGCAAAGGTTTTCACATGTTAAATGGTGCAAATAGGTGAAATGTAATAGAAAACCATAAGTTTTAATGTATTAAACCATAAGTCAAATCATAGTTTAATTGTATTTATTACAGATATGGCCGGAGTGGTTTCAAATTGGGCTTGGGTGGTTTTCGCGTGACTCTAAAGTGGTAAGCGGAAATTTACTTTTTTCACGCAATCCAATCATATTAGGACACGTCGGTAAGGGGCGGTTTGGGAAAACAACCCATATCGCGTAATTTTTATAAAACATGGTTCGAGAAATTTATTTGTGCGATATAGGGTTAGGGCCGTCAGATCTGAAATCAGAAAGTGAAAGGTCAGGATTAAATGGAAAGATGCAGGAAAAGTGCAGTGGGACCATGGCATTGATTAATGGCTGTAGATCTCGCCAGTGGAAGATCAACGGTGGTTGCTTAACGCGATGGATTATGGTGGGGACGAAGACTGGGGCTATCGAATGCAATGTGGATCATCCGATCTTGAAGTTGATGAAGATTGAATGGTTGGTAATTAACGTGATGAGAGGGGTAAGGTTATGAAATAAAACTTATCGCGCTAAATAAGAACCGTTGGATTTAAATGGGGTGATCGGATGGCTATAGTTCCATGCGATGGGGAATGATAAGGGGTTGGGAACCTTTCATCGCGTTTTTTTGGAGCCATAGGATCAAATGGGTGTTAAGGATCAGAGGGTCTGAATTTAATCCGATGGGGTAAAGGGATTTTGTTAAAACATAATTTATTCAATGAAAAAGGTGGTCGGGAGGGGTATAAAAGGACTTTACCCAAGGTTATGCTTGCGGTGATGGGATATATATCGCAGGGAAAGGGTTAGGCTATAGTTTTAACCTTGGGTAAAGGGAGTCAGGAAATAAACAAAGGGATGGGTTTTGAAGTTTATTTTAAACAAAACTTCGATATTTTTGTTTTAAACACATAATAAAACATGTTTAATCATTTTTTGAATATTTTTATTATATAGTTAATTAAATCAAAATGATTTAACTACCGTAGGGGGCGGGATATTTATATAATGATATATTTAGCCAAAGGGGGTATAAGGTGGGTTTTTATTTAAACATGTGGGAATAAATAACTTTGGCTAAAATTTTATTAAATGGGTTTTAGGGGCTATTACATAGAAGGGAGTTATATAATATAGGAAAAGGTTTTTCCATAGGAAGTTAATAGATAAGTTAGAATTAATATGACAAGGGGATAAGGTATACTCAAAATACATTAACATAACCAAGTAAAGTGATTTTTAAAGGCAAATTTCATCATACTAACCTCATCATTTTAACTTATGATAAAATGTAGTTTTGAGGGTTTTATGCTTTCATGTAATGTGGGAAGTTAATAAAATGGGAATTAGAGTATTTTTAAGTAAAAAATGATGCTTTTACTTATGATTTTTAAGGGAGATGAATGCATGAATGGAATAATAATGTGATTTTTTGAGATTAATATAGACATTTAACACTTTACACTAATTAGCCATAGAGCCTTGGGTCCAGTCCCAACAAAAGTCAAGGAAATGCCTTGAGCCTTTCTGACTAATAGTTTAGAATGATAAATGGCTATGGGGAAGGGAAGTTAGTTATTTGCAGCCCTAGTGAATAATATTTACAATGATGCTTCTCACCTTCTTCTACCTACCCAATTTTAACTGCTATCATTTTTTCTTCCATTTTGATTAGGTGCATTTGAGCTAGCAACCTTTACAACATTTATTCTTTCTGAAAGAAATAAAACTATCTAATTCTACACTTATTTTCTCCAGGAATCCAGATTAAATTGTTGGATTCACTTATTCTCTACCTAACTACTAAATTGTCATGATTAAACTGTATGAAAATTGTTTATTCTCTATCTACAACATTTGAAATTGAAAAGTGACGAGTCAATATTAAACTGTTCAACTCATCACAGATTATGGCATTTAATGACACTCTACCATAATCAACTGCAAAAGGAAAAGTAGTGGCAATTATACTTGCACACTTTCATGTTTTATTCATTTTTTTCTTTTTGGGGTATATTATTTTTTCTAAGTCCTTTGATTGTTCTTTTAGGACTTCTTACCCTCTTTTTGATTTTTTATTTATTTTTTATTTTTTTACAAAATATGAGAATACAACTTGCAGAAGGAAAAGTATGTATATATTTACAATATTACCAGCAATCAAGTCAAAATTATGAATCCTATATTTATAGGTTACTAACAACTATGATATGGTTCAACTCCCTATTTATTAGTTGAGAAAGTGGAACCGATAGAACACAGACAACCTAGCCTTCTACACCTGCAACATAACCTCCAGGATCCATCCAACCCATCTAGGTGACTAGCCCCTAGACAGACTACCATTTTCCTACATTAAAGCATCAGTCACTCGCTGGTAATGGGCATATATGCAACTGGAACCCTCCAGTCACTCCCATAGCAAGGCATGCATGCCACTGGGGACTTTTCTAGGTATTTTTGTGCCAAAAACGCCTGATTATGTGCCACTTTTTCAGGGCCATGACTCAGGTCACTACCCAAAACTCCATAAAAATTTCAGAAATGAATATTAACATCAGAATAATGATACAAGTGTAAATACTTGATCAAGGACTTGAATGGACCCATACTAGCCATGACAGGAATTTTTTCAAACATGTCACAAATATGGATTCTACATATTTAAAAAACAAATTTGAGAATAGGGGTCTCACACTTATCTGAGAATAATTAAGAAGAAATGTTTCCTCATTAAAATAATATTACCATATAGTAATCCATACATTCATTGCACATTCAGTGTTTAACCAAAAGATGATGAGAGCCATACATTTTCACTGTCATAAATCTCAATCATAACCAACATATAACCAACAAAAAGATCAAGGATATAACAGCCATATAAACCGATGCGGGAGAATCAAATTATCATGTTCTAGATTGACCTCGTGGTAAAATTTATTTTTGAAAGAGAGGGTTAAGTTCTGGTTCCAACAGTTAATTTCTAGTTCTAATAGTTTGGTTCCTGTTCCCGTTCCAATGGTTAAATTCCTGTTCCAACAATTAAGTTCCAGTTCTTGGTCCAATAGTTCATTTCTGGTTCTCACCTCCATGATTCTCATGCATCCAACTGTCATGATGGGAGACGATCAAGTAGGTTTGGAGGAATTGAAGGTCAACATGTTGATGTGGTACTTAAATCGTGCCCATATTTTCTAAATAGCTCGTAATCAGTGGTCAAAGAGCTCAATACACATGGACAGATCAAAGGAGATCTAGTCAATTAAGAAAATTGACTATTCTGGCATGAAATCTGATTTGAAATTATGTTTTCATGTGTGATAAATTAATTGGTTAGCATAGGTGTTGAGCAGTGCAATTAATTAAGGATCATGATTAGCTCAGCGTAGATTGATTGTAATATGTTTTGATTGAATGTAAAATAGGATAGGATATTTTTTTCAGGAGATAGAATATTGTATGTAGGATAGTGTAGATAGAGAAAATAAGCTAATTTTAAAAAGAATGGAAAAGAGACCAATTGTAATACGCAGACAGAGAGGGTGTGCGATTGTTGTGTGATAGATTATATATATATATATATATATATATATATATATATATATATATATATATATATATATATATATATATATATATATATATATATATATATATATATATATATATATATATATATATATATATATATAACTAGATTGATGAACACACAGTGGATCTGAATAGGTTGTGGCTAGAGTGCATTTGCTATGTATTTTGGGTTTGGCTGATTTAATTTTAATTTGAAACAGAGTTGATAAAATACACAGAAAGTATGTGTGATTTTTTTTTTTTTTTTGAGTATACAATGTTGAATAGCGTATTCAAGGAATGAAATTTTGTTGATTGTGGAATATATTTACGAATTGTGTGAAGAGAAAACAACAGTAAATACGTTTTAGAGTTTGTATTATTTTTTTTCTCCAACAAATCTACAATTAGCATTTTTTAAGATGAAATTCTAAGATAGAGTCTAGTGATCCTGGTTAAATTGTATTCATGACAGAGTTACAAAGTGCATAAAATCAGTTTTTAAAAATAATTTGATCCATAATCCCATCACAAACCACATATAAAAAAGTATATTTACCCATAAAATACCAAGGAGAAAGATCTCTTATTGATGATTGCATAGACCAACCAAGTATGGTACTGCCATGAACCACCTGACCATATACTAGGTTGAACCAAATATTTCTTTCATCCAATCACCATGTGCCATATTCCAAGCATGGATGTGGAATCTCATAAAACACATCATTCAAAACCAAAACAAGGCTTCCAGAGACAAAACCATCTCAACCCTCAACCAATGATTCCACCTCACGTTTGGACATCACTAACCATCACCGGATTGGTCTCTACTTCAGTTGTATAGGGCTCTAGAGTATTTGTTCGAACTAGGGATTCCAGGACTAGTAACTTAGCCCACAGTTTTCAGCTTCCAAGACTAGTAACTCAACCCACCGAGGGCTTCCATAGATTTTTTCCAACCAAGGTGTTACACAGTATTTTGTCACCATCCCTGCATTCCCCATCCTAATTACTGGAGAACTATCAATGTGACCCCTGTTTATTGTCACACATCATGATGAATGGTATTGTATCCGTTAACATGCCAGGAACACATTCTTTGTTGACTATTCCAGAAGTTTACCCTTTAAAACATCTAATTTTGGGTCGGCGTGGTTATGTAGTTACGACCTCACACCAATGACCAGATTAACACTAGGCCTCGTGCCATGGTTTCTCTGTCTCTAAAGAGCACCCACGTCGAACTAATTTTGGATTTTTTTTTTAAATGGAAACGAATCTTCCATGATGTAACAACTTCGTGGGCTAACTCATGGATGTTTGTTCGACTAGATGAGGTCAAGTTTCTTCCTTTGGCCTTCTAGTTCCTACAAAAGTGAAACTTCCCAAAGGGATAGACAATCCCCTCTGTGGACAGAGGTGATCCCTCTAGCCCTAGGGTGGGTATAACAACAAGGGAACATGCTTGTTCCTAGATTCCTAGCTTATAAATGAAATGTGGAGTAGGATAGATGTCCTACCTCAATCCAATGCTTTTGATGTGATGTGTTGTATAAATACTTCGATCTTTGTCCCTCAAGCCTCATGCTCCTTTGGTAGTGTTGTTTACACCTGCACAAATATCAAACAAGCATACATGTTCATTTATAACTATCCAACTAGTCAAGGAGAGTTAGAAACTTTGAATCATTAACACAAACAAAGATGGAACTAGAAATTATTCCTGTCATATTGATAAATAAAGAAATAAGTTTACAACCTATGCCTTGACGATGTATACCCCCTTCAACGGGTTCAGTCGGGCATATCTCAAAGCATTCGTTCATTAATTCAGCTCAAAGAGGTGAAATTTTCAAACTCTCTCTCACAACTATGAATTATTCTCTGTTATCAGCTCTTGGTCTATTCTTGCTATGTCTGGCTAGTTGATTCAATGGAATGAAGAGGGATTTATAGGAGTGGAGGATGAGCTTTGGGATCCACATATGGTGGAGGGGAGGTTTATCACTTTGGTAATTTGCACTTTTGTAAGAAATAGAAGGCCAAAGGAAGAAACTTGACCTCATCTAGTCGAACAAACATCCATGGCTCTGCCCACGAAGTTGTTACATCATGGAAGCTTCATTTCCATTTAAAAAAAACTTTCCAAAAACAGCTCGGCATGGGTGCTCTTTAGAGATAGAGTGACCACGACACGAGGCCTAGTGTTAATATGACCATCGGCATGAGGTCATAACTACACAACTATGCCAACCCAAAAAATATATGTTTTAAAGGGTCAACTTCTAGAATAGTCAACAGAGAATGTGTTCTTGACATGTTAAGGGATACAATAACATTCATCATGATGTTGGACAATACACATGGGTCATGTTGATAGTCCTCCAGTATTCAGGATGGGGAATGTAGGGATGGTGACAAAATACTGTGTAACAAATGCCCCCTAAAGCATGAAGTCTGAGAGAGAGGGAGGGGTGAAATTCTTTATGAGAACATGCCCAAACCAAAACGTCACTATCATAGGACCTGCAAGATCAAGTATGAATGATATTTCTAATACATGAATATGTGGGATGGGCACATCCATCCATAATAGAGAACATATAATAAGATCCAAGGTATGGACATAACAATCGAGTGAGAAGGATCATCAAATAGACTCAGGTATGGTCATATCCATCCAATCAGAAGAGTCATGCATATAGTCATGATAAACCAAATCATCCCAAAGCCTGTATTTCATCAGAAAAAACCCAAGGTCTTGCACTCTGTTCCAACCCAAACAAGTACAAATTCAAGCATGTGAATGAAGGAGCTGAAGTTGAACATGCAATAAAGTCACTTGATTACTAGCCAATGATGGAAGTTGTTAACAGGAATGAGAGAGGCCACCAATAATGACAATGGTTCTCAAGGAGTACTTGAAAAAGCCATGAAATGTGAACAATGAGTTGGAGTTTAACACCCGCAAAATCACCCGATCGAAGGCCAATGATGAGAACCTATCGTCGAATGTGAAGAAATTGCCATTAAGGCATGCAAGCTCTAAGGTACCAGAAGGAAGTCTTTGGATCAACTTCCTAGGTGATGAGTTGAAGTCAACAGGAAGTGACCAGTTGAAGGAGGGCCATAATGTTTCCCTCATCATAGACATGAGACAAAAGAATAAGATGATAGTGAATCAGGACTAAGTAGAGGATCAGGGGTTGAAAATTGTAGAAGTAACTTCTCTTGAACCTATTGGAGACACGACTCCAGAATTTGGCATTATTTTGACATCAAGGGATCTGAGGTCATGGTGACAAGGCAAAGAGAATATGAGAGGTCAAAAAGAAATAACCCAAACCCATGGAGGAAAAATGACGGATGTGTGATTTCCCCAACCCGACACGAACTACAAACGAGTGGCATGTTCAAGAGCAACATATTGTCAACACAACTGAGAACTAGTTCCATTTTCCGCCACCATTTCTGGAAAGTACCCCAATTATTGTTGGAAACAAGCTTGAAGGGGATAGCATATTCTTTTCATGTAAGTTTTTCCTTCAAAAAAATCCATCCTAGTAAATTTTATGAGCCCTAGGAAGGAGAAACTCGGTAACATCATGGTGACAGTTTCCAATGTCATTTAGTTTTAATGAGTCTGACAAAGGTAAAACTCAATGTATTTTCATGTTTAGAGAGTTTGAAAAGAAGAAGAAAATAAAACTCCAGTAGTTCCTTTTTCGTAGGTCGTCTCGCAAATCCGAAAAGGTAGAAAACAATATCTGACAAAACCTCTTAGCCATGTTTGACTAAAGTATTCCTTTTTCGTAAATAATCTGTCCCAGCCCGAAAAGGGGTAAATGTATACTGGGAAGATGACATTTCATAGCCTTTAATGAGTTCAAAACGACAAGAGTCTCGGCAATCTTTTCAATTTTTGAGAGTAAGAAAAGAGCTAAAAGATGACTCCAGGGGATGAATTTTTTGTGTTTTTACCGAGTCTAAAAAATTAATAAATTACAACTTGTTTCCTCATCATTGTCATTTTTAGGACCTGTTTCTACACAAGAAACAAACGTAAAACCCATTTTCGAGAAAAAATAATAAAATAATCGAAAAAGGTGTCCAAAAACCTAATTAGGTTTAGAAAAGGTTATAAAATAATGCAAATAGTAAAAACAATTTACTTTTTACCTTTTCACCTTCTTTTGAGCATTTTTATTGGTTTCCACTGTGAATTTGCGGAGCTCACAGCAGGAAATCCAAGAGGTCATTGATGAATCCATTTTTTCTAGGTAGGAGCTCTGAACTTCTTCTGCAAGTTAATCCATTTTTTACTTTCTTTCATGGTTTTAATGCATTTGTGGAGGATTTTGAAAAAAATGGGTCGTAGCTGTCAACACCGATTTCGAGCACGGAGTCGCGCCCAACCCTGAAATTTTTGAATGGGACGGCGTCGTTCGATGTTTTTGTTTTCAAAATAGCAGCGTCGAACGTCGCGCCAAATATTGTCAAGTTTTCTCTTCCAAAATGGCTAAATAAAAACGATTCAAATTTTAACCAGAGCCTAAAAGAATCCCATATGTTGGTTTTGTAGGAAGATCAGTAGCTAAAATGGTCATAGAGTGGAAAGAACGAGAGAATGGGGAAAAGGATGAATAGGCCATGGGAAATGATGCATACATGGATGCCTTGAGAAATCATGGGCTCCTACAATTCTTCATGACCCCATGTTTGAGAGCTCAGCTAGATCTACTACAATACTTTATTAGTGTATGTGACATTGATCGAGAAAAATTCATGATTCGTGACCAAGAACTGGAGATAGAAGTCTCCGACATTTAATTCATAACTAGATTGCAATGGAGGGGAGAGTGACCACTGCTGATAGGTATTCGAGCTATTGGAGAGAGCATGGGTATGTTGATAGAGAGAGTCTGTCATGGAGCAAAGAAATCATTGAAGAGTGGCAAGTTGGATATTCACACCGTGCCCGATTTTCCATTGAGAGTAGTGCTACATTTCATTACTCGGGTTGTCGGATCTCAGTCTCCCCATGAAGCTACAAAGGCATAGCTTCAACTAGCTCTAGATTGCATGACTCGAACAATATACAATTGGGAAAAAGTAGTGACAATCAAATTGAAGCGTCAGCTAACCAAATGCAAAAATGGAAAGCTAAAATAGTTTGGATATAGGTCCATCTTGATACCATTCATCCTGGAACAGTTGCCGATATTCCAGTGCCAGGAGGTGAGCGTACCTATGCCACCAACACGAGAGCCATGGATGGTCCATTGGGCAGAGCTTATGCCTCGATCAAGAGGTGGACAGCACATGTCGTGGAGACCAAAATTCTTTGATTAATTACACCGACAACTCATTGCAGTAGAGGACTGGTCGTACACCGACACTAAACATTGGTAGCAGCATGTATCGAGCTTGATAATAACGATGAATCAAGAAGCTTCAACGGAAGATGAAAACATAACATCAGAACAAGGTAGGTCATCTTCCTTGCTTTGAATTTCATTTACGATCTAGGAAGGTAGATGTTAGTATGTTCCCTTAGTTTCTAGACCCACCGTAGGGATAGAGGGATTGCCTTTGTCCATAGAGGGGATTTTCCTTCACAACACAAGGCTTCCAGGACTAGTAACTCAACCCAAGTTGTTACAGATCTTCTAAAGCGTTTGTAAAACCAAGGCTTCCAGGAACTAATAACTCAACCCAAAACCAAAGGCATGTGAAAACCAACAAGAAAATAAAATTAAAATCCACAACACCATTGTTATCCAGGAAATTTCAAGGCTAGGAAAAACCATTGTCAATCCAGGAAATCCTCCATGCCAATGTCAGATCATAAATAAGTAATGACATGCATATGCAATGCATGCCAAAACTAGTGAGGAAATCATACATGTGACTCGGTACTTGTTAGAAAAATGTTTTGTAGTTGTTGATCCGGATGTCCTCTTGCGCTTTCCTACTCTTCCTTTATCTTCTTACTCCAAATCCCAAGTGCACCACACTCCTCCAAGAGTGCTCTAAGAAAAACTCTAAGTGTCCAAGAGTATGAGAGAAAGAATAGAAGAGATCTACAACATAAAACTAACAAAAGGTTAACAACTAATCCTTAGAAGCCTTTTTATCAATCATGCCTCTATTTTCTTCATTTTCCATTATTTTCATTTATTTTCCTCCTCACATGCAAACTATGACCCTTCACCTCCCTTTTCTCTTATTTTCCTTTATTTTCATACATAAAATTCCAATTAATGCCTCTTGCCTTTCCAAAAAAAATTCCATTTCCTTTGTCAATTTCCTTAGCCATAATAAACCAAAATGAACACCCACTAGGATTTTTTTCCCACCATTCAACTTGGAAAACATGTCCCATGACCATGGTATTAATTTTTTTTTTACATGGATTTTTAACTAGGGTTGTTATATATACATTTTTTTTATGATGATGCCTTTTGAATGCTATATATTATAATGTAATATCTCACAAGTTGTTGCGTCTTGTTTGGCATGTTTAACATTTGCTAAAGTATATATTCCCAACTTGATTGTAAATGTAGTCAATTCTTTTTAAACCAAATATTAATGATCTAGCAATACCTATATTGATTGTTTGATATGCAATTTCTCTAAGACTTAACCTATCTAGGACATATATTGGAAGAGAATGAGGGGGGGATCACATACATAAATTCCTGTATAAGAAATTATAATCATCAATAAAACATTCTATTATGGTTGAGATACATTCCATAGCATTATTTCTAAATATGAGAGGTGTATAGCCATATAAGAGTTGATGCAATGGAATCATGAAGTTGTGGCAAACTTCGTAGAATACAACTTTTGCCTTTAAATCCTAGGGTTTGGAGCATAGATACAAATGGTCCCTTGAGATGCAAAACAAATCCAATTCATCAAAGAGAAGGGTGTTCTCACACATATTGAATCCAATAAATAAGAAGACACGAAAAAATGAGGAAAAAACCAGGAGGAGAATTTAAAAAAATTTGAACCAATTTAGATAAATTGTTTGATATAATTATTAACCAATTAAAATTTATTCCTTTGTATAATAATTGATGTATCAAGGGAACCCATTTTGATTTGAATTGTAATTAATTGGGTTCTCCATAGAGTTTTCATAACATTATAACAATTATTGTTGGAGCTACCTTCATTTGCTCAATGGGGTATAATTTTTTTACTTGGATCTTAAATATATCATCATCATCATACCATCAATCCTTAATAATTTATTCCATCTCTATTTTTTTTGTCGACGTATTTAGCTATAAAATCCTTAAGGAGTTGATTTTCAAGTTTAATTTCAGGCTTGGTAACTTTATACATGATTTCTAGGTCTTTAGGTTTGAAATACCCAATTATCTCTCATTTATCATTTAATATGTTACATGTTTTAACATCAACATGAGATATGGTCCAACTTAGCATGCCTATGTATTGGATTAAAGTGGGCATGGTCATGACCTGATAAAGAGCTAAGCGACCAATACCTTTAAATCCAACAACAAATTCTTGGAACTCATTTGAGAAATCCCCCTTTTCCATTAATTCTAAAATCTCACTCTAAATATCACATTTTATGCCAATTTCATGTGAAGTATCTAAAATCAATGTTGATTAAGATTTTTGCCATTGTGTTCCATAAGATCATTGACCTTTATCTACTTTCTTGATCCCTTTGGAGGCATGTTTCTCAACCCTGTAGCATTATTTAAAGAAAAAAAAATATTAGTCTTTCAATGAGAGAAGTGAAACAATTTTAAACTACTAAAAGCATGTAACTTGTTTATGTTGGAAGAAAGACTTGGCACTAGTTTGTGGGGTTAGATGAAAGGTTTGAACTAAAATAGTAATCACCTTGTAGTAAGGGAAATAAGTGATAATGCATTAAAAATTCGCTATCAACTACTTTTCATTGAGTGTTAATTGTCATAAATAGAACTTAACTACCATTCAACCGAAAAAGTGTGTCGTGACGTTTCATTCAAATTTGAAACAAAACTCAAAAAGTGGCTAACAATATTTTTTCAAACAAAAATGTTGATTTTAACCTAAAATTGAGTAACCCTAATCATATTTATTAACCATGTTAATTCCAAATAACCCCTTTATTAACCTTAATTGATCATGTTTAACGATACCAAGATATTGGAATATCAAGATTTCATGAAAATAGTAAGGTGATATTTCCTGATACTCTGGTGTTTCGATGTATTTATATGACAACCAATAAATTGTAAACTATAGAAAATTAAATGCGGTGAGGCAGTGTATGCCCACTGCATTTAATTTCCTATAGCTTACAATTTATTGGTTTCCTATTTATACTATGGATTTTACAACATGATGATGTGGAGGTGCAAGGTGAAGGACATGTTTCATCCAAGTCATTTTCAACCCACCAAAGATAAAAAAAAACAAATGCCATGTGTCAAAGGACACCTCAACATTCATCACATGTCAAATAATGATTGGGTGTTAAATAATGGGGTGGAATTATGATCTGGTATATCATCATATTGAGATATCAAATATTGGAATCATTAATATTCCAATATCAAAACACTAGAACACCAAGATAACAAAGTTTTAATGAAATAAGTAGTTATAACCAAAAATTTCTATATCTGTTATTCCCATCTCTTAACGTAAACAAAATTCCATAAATTAGCATATAATCCTTCCATGATATAGATATTAGAACACCAGGGTTTCACAAAAATGAGCATAAGGAAAAGGATAAGTTCCAATGTATCGATATATTAAAATTTGGGGTTTCATTGAAACAATAAAATGTGTGGAGTAGAGAGAATTCGAGGGTTTTAACAAATTAAATAAAAGAATATCAGTCGATCGAGATATTAGAGTTTTGGGAAAAGGAAAAAAAATTGTAAAAGTTTTTGTTTTGCTTTATTTACAATGGAACAAAGAAAAGTGTGGGTTGTTTATCGTTTTTGGATTTTTCTATTTATTTATTTATAAATTTGTTGTTTTTTTAAGAAATTTGGGGTATTGTTTTTATTGTAGTGAAAATTAGTACAATAAAAGTTAAAGTAATACCTTCTAAATTTGGAAATATTTCTAATATAACCATATTTTCAAAACTTCAAAGAAAGCTCTTTATTTTATTCATTGTATATAATAATGGGAGTTGTTAAGTTAAGTCACAACAATTAGCAACACACTCGGAGAAATAGTTATCTATATCAATATAGAAAATTAAGGTATTATAACAAAATTATATGTAAGTAGATAATGTTTTTTATAATTTTCACAGATAATTATGAATTTTCTCTTAAATCTTATTTAATAATAATTTAAATAATTGATTTCGAGTATTCAAAACTTAAAACACCATTTTTCACAAGAATATAATCTGTGAGGTTCAATTTTTCCTATTAGGAAAATATTGCAAACTTTAGTTATGAATGTAGCTAGAAGGCTAAAATATTTTATAAAAAAAAATTATTTACTATAATTAGCTCAATTCATCTATTTATTAACCCAACATTATTTTTCTTCCTCCATAGCCCCGCTAAATTTACCTTAGTATCATGTAAATATTGAACCATTGGTATCGATTGTCAATAACTCTAGAGGGTTTACGTACACTTCCCACACTTTCAGTGTTTTTCGACTTCCTAATTTATTCAAATCACCCTTTTGTGGGTGTGTATGCACGGATTTACAATTATGTGTGTAGGAAACAAGGTGATATGAAAAAAAATTTCATATTACGCTTTTATAGGTGCATAAAAACTTAGCCTTCTTGATTTATCCATTTCTATTTTTTAACAATTTTCATTTTCATGTGAAATTAATCGACCCTTTTGAAAGATAATGAATTAAACATTTTCATTCAAAATCAAAACCATATAAAAATAAATCATGCACAAAAGATTTATATATCATAATTAAAAGTTACTTATCCTTTAGAATCATAGTTTTTATAAGGATTTAATTGATGAAGCCTATGATAATTATTTATGAAATAAGTAAAGTGTGAGGAAAAAGTGATAATCAACTAGGATTTTGAAACAAAAGTAAAAGAACAAAGAAATATAAACAAAAGAAAAGAAAGAAAAGGTAAAAAGAAAGTATATACATATTTATATTTGTACACTTTTACATATTTACAAGAAATATTTTTTTAATAATTTGGTCATTCATAGGGATTATTTATTACTCCCCACCAATTATTATTGAATATATGTTGAAGGGACAACTTTTTCGAATATTTGAAATGGTCCAAGCAGGAAATTTTGTGTGTTCCTTTCTCCTCATGGGCTTTGCCCCATTTTAAAACTAAATTGCCAATTTCAAAATTCTACTACTAACTAAATGGTCTTCAAACCATATTTTAAGATGTTTTGAAAATGTATGCTTGGCTTGATCTCTTTCTTCTCTAATTTCAATAGTTCTTCAATTGACTCATACGTTTTTCGAAAAGGGTACTCTATAACAAATTGTGCTAATTAAAGTGAACAAAAAGCTACATTAGTTGGTAAGATAACTTCCTTTCCACATACAAGGAAGTAGGGGGAATTACCTAATGCAATTTTAGGTATAACCCTATCTACCCATAATGCATTTGCAAGAGAATTCTACTAATTCCCTTGTTTTCATTAATTGTTTTCTTAATGATTCAAAGTGGTTTTTGTTGTTAGAATATATTAAACCATTACCCCAATTAATAAGTGGTAGAGTATCTTATTTTGATTCCTTTCTCCAAAGCAAATTCAGTTAAATTTATTGAAGAAAAATATGATGAATTTATAAAAAATCAAAGCGTTGGGAATACCAAACCTTATAATAATAAAGTGCTCAATGAAGGATATCACTTGATGATTAATTTTTTTTTATAAAAACAGCTTCCATCCATTTGGAAAAATAATCAGTTTTTGTCAAAATGTACATATACAACTCTAAAGAGTTTGGAGTTATATATCCAATGATAACCAGCCTGAGTTATTTGAATGGTCCATCAACTCCAACTGGTTGAAATGGGGATGCAAGATTTTTCCCTCTTCTATCGAAAGTTTAGAAAACTTTACATTTTCTCGCATATACATGTGCATCTTTGAATAAGTATTGGCCAATAGTATCTTACATGTGGAATTATATAAGCGACTGAATTACCACCAAAATGCACATCTATGAGACTATCATATAAATTTGATGACACTTTTTTAGAATATTATTTTTTTAACCCCTAAGAAAAATAGAGTCATTACTTTGTCTAAATAATACTCTATTAATCAATTGATATTGATAATATTTTAACCTTAAATTTTTCATGTTATTAGGTTCTAAATATTGAGGAGAAAAACAATGAGTTAAGAAAAAATTAAGTTCCTTATACCATGAATCAGTAAACTCAAGTGCAATATATATTTCATCTATCTCCATCTCTAATTCATTTCAATTGTTGGTTACTCATTGACTCTTAATCAATTGATTATCTTTCTAGCTTACAAAAACCATTACCTTCAATAATATATTATGATTTAATTTCAAGGTCATATTCTTCTAAATTCATCACATTTTTCTCTTTTTCCTCTTAGATCCTTTTGAACAAATAGATTTCGAATAGAGGTATATTACACAAAATATTTTGTTTGCGGTTTTAAAAGAAACAAACTAAAATGTTTAAATACTTTGAATATTTCATAATGCTTTTATCGACATCATAATAATTCAATTATGCACATTGAAATCATGTACCCATTAAAGAAATTAGTATTTCAAAATTTTATTTTTTTCCTGAGTAAGGACGGAAGCACAAGATAAATCATATCCAAATATATAAAGAATGAATTATTTATTAAAATAAGGAGATATTAGAGTTAGATTTTGTACAATTGCTTCTTTTATATATTTGAATGATTCTCTTTCTAAATTATTCCATTTAAAAACAACATTTTTCTTAATCATATTTTGTAAGAGGTTGAGTATCTCTGCAAAACTTGGGACAAATGTCCTATTAAATTTAATTGTGTTGAGAAATCAATTAGGGTAGCAACTTAGAGTTTTACTTTAATTTATTTCTCTTATTATGACATTATCTTGTGATATTTAATTATTAGTTCTTCTTTCCAAATTATATTTTTCTTATCATCAAGACTAATGCCAAGAAATGAACAAAAGAGGACACAAGATGTAGGCACATTTCTAAGGAAAAACCTCTAGGTAGGGGAAAACCCATTCAATAAATCTTTCTTCAGTATATTCAAATAAAGTTGATATGATGAATACCCTTATTACCTAGACCAAGGAAACCTTCCATCCGTCAATTCAACCTTGTTTAAAAGTGACACGTCATGCTTTAGTTTTGCAGTCATATCATACTTCAGTCTTGTAGTCATACCGTTACTTTTGTCCTCAGTCATGACAGTTTGAAGTCATATCATACTTCAGTTATGTGATCATAACAATATGTATTCATACATCAGTATACAATACCATAGTGCCTCAGTCCTGCAATCACCCATTAATTTGATCCTATGACTCATCCTTTCTTCATTGTCTTGTAATATGAATTTCTTTGAAAAATATATCTGAACTTTTATGCTTCAGACGGGGTCGAGTTCATCTGGGTATTTATAGTTTTTATGACTATAAATGAGCCAACATGAATAATTTATAGAAGCCAATTTGTATAGGATCAATTTGGAGGCCAACTTGCTAGTTGAGTTGATGGAGGAGGTTTTGACATGACAAAATATATTTTTTATCTTTGACACCATGAACCCAAGCAAGGATTCTTACATAGTAAATTTAAATTTGACTTAAAAAAAATCATGTAAGCCTACAACGGAGGCTTGAACTATGACCATTGAACCAATTATTAACTCCATGCTTTAATAAGTCAATTTAATAATAATAATAAATTATTTTGACAAATATATTACATCATGACTCAAGAATAATTATGAAGGCTAACATTAGTTACATCCTTCAACACTCCCTCTTAACTAGGGAGGTATTCCTAATTAAATACATATGAAGGTACATGGAAGATTTTGAAATGAAGTGAACTACGAAGAGTTCTAGCACACTCAGTACTCCAGACTAGATAACTGATCAGGGTGATCTATCTGGGTGGGACTAAGATGGACTAAAGTTTTCAACCACTCTCGGTACCATTGGGATTACTTACTAACCATCAACCTAGGGATCTAGGTGTGTATCCAAGTTCGAAGCTACATGACCAATCCCACCCTCCCTCTTCGGGATCTAGAAATCAACACATAGGTCGGTCAGATTTCCTCCCAAGCATCCACTATTAGATGCTTCAACTCTCCCTATCAAAATAGATATATCCATTTGTCCAAGCATACTTCCAGAGTGTTCAACCTTTTAATGGAGAGAAATACATGTACAAATTCAAACCCCAATTAATAATAAACTTTCAAAATAAGTAAATACAATCATTTTGATGCTACTTTCATCATCTAGTTATCCATATGCAATTTTTCGGAAGATTTCTTCTTCTTTTATTTATTCAAATACATCTTCATATTTTCTCAAGTATTTTTTTTGCAAATTTATGAAAATTTATTGATAGTACTCAGTGTTAACTTCAAAGTATTCCTAATATGCCCTCCCTATCAAAAGGAGAGATATACACTTTCTTCCATTTAGGATCCCTCTCAACTTATGGAGATCAACCACTTCCTTCTTACAATATTTTAAGACATTATTTCTTTTTCATGTCATCAAGGCCATCTTGAACATCACCACTCTTATAGCTTCCTTCATCAAGATCATCAATATTATCATCTTTGATTATGAACATCCTCGACATATGCAAAAATTCAAAAACATGTACAACTAGGTATGGATATACATAAAAATAAAGTAAATTATATCATGTCATCATAATGAAAACGTCAAGTTCCTAAATATATTTAGGTTCATATTTAGTAGAAAACTCATCTTTTTACATTCTAGACTTCAACTTCTTACTAGGATGTTGTCATAAGCCTTAAACTTCATTTACAAAGCCTTATATATTAGCAAGTTAATAAAATAATAATTCAATCATGGTATTATGCATCTAGGACTTCAATGTTACTATTAGAAAGATAGAATCTACTAGAATTTATTTCAAACCCTAGATTTTAATTATCAAGGCTAAATCATATTTACAATTGAAAACAATATCATCATGTCTCAAACACATTAATGATCATATTAATATATACATATCTAGTGTTTCATAAACTTATCAAAACTTACTTTGGTACAAAAAAATAAATACATCAAAATTAGATATACATCACTTTCAATCAATTTAGGGCTTCAATTATACGAAATAATGCACACCTAGGGTTTCATTCCTAGGACTTCACAAGGGTTCTTCTTATAAACCCTTATTTACCAATCCCTAGGAATCAATGGTTTCGATTCATTAGTAGCAAACCCTAACTTATCTAAGATTTGTGTTTATTACTAGGAAAATAACAAAAAAACCTAAACAAATAGGATTTTATCATAACAATACCAAAACCCAAAATATTAAAATAATATACTTTTAACCATTGGTTCTTTATTAGCAACCTTAAGAGGACTAGGGTTTCAATATTACTATCAACATATCCTAAGCAAGGATAGAATTTCAATGTACAAACCCTAAGTAGACTAGGGTTTCATTGGTACCCTTAGGTTAGGGCTTTACAGTGAACCCTAAGATCAGGGTTTTAGAAACAAAATATATAATATGATTAGGGTATATTTAACCAAGATATTAATTACCCTAACAATAATCTTTATTATTTGAAAACCTAGACATGAGAGAGTTAGTAATATCAAGAAAATAAATTTAAAATGATCATACTTTTAATGAAGAAGACTTTTTACATACCTTTCTTCTTTTACAAACCTTGTAGGGCTTCCCATCGAAGAGCTTCCTTTTGCATAAACTCAACATTTATTTATGCACCTACAGTACTTTCTAGACAAGTATCACAAAAAGTATACAAGTATAAGAGCAAGATAACAAACTAGAGAATTCATAGAATCTTTAGATGGGTTTGATTTCATCCTAGACTGCCTATAGACCAAATAATAGGGATTATAAATAGACCAGGGTTTACAATAATTTTAACGTTTATCAACAAAAGGTTACAAATTCGACAATGATATTTCAAAACCCTAATCAAGTTGAGTTAAACCTTATAAGAAACAAGATTATACATACCTTATATAAATTTTACCTTAGAGATCGGGTCCTTTTAACTTACCATCGGTCTTCAATCTTCATTCTGAATTATATATCATTACTTTATCTCAGTTCTTCTAAATGATGCCATTCATTAGGTGAAGAAATGGTATCTTTGACCTCTCACTGTCAAATGTTGTCAAGTCATCAACACTGTTGCAAAATTTTCTTAGATTATTTGTTGTCCCACTGCCCAATATATTGTGTTCATGGTACAAAGGTATACATATATCTAGAGAGAGAGATAGAGAGAGGGCAACTCGCATGTTGCAGCATATCATACAACTCAAATTCTTCAGAACTTTGCAATATTTTCATAATTTATCATGCCTTGTGTATTATTATTTGTCAAGCTTGCTTCAGATTTTTGTCACGATGTAGTTGAATTCAGATCACTGTCATTCCTATCATTACTGTCATAATTTGGTAACTCATAAGAGAAACTTAGCTTCTATTCAATGTACATGCAAAGGAATCACATTCTTTTGTATCACTTCACATTATATTGAAGGGTGAACTTGGGCCATAGAGAAACTTCATAACTTGCATTATTTTTCTCACATCACTAGTACTTGCTTGCATCAAAGAAGATAATTCATACTTAGGATCTTGCCATAGTTTGAATAATAAGAGTGACTTCTATCACATTCATATGAATTTCATTTGTATAAAGAAGAACCTTTCATCATAGTCCAGGAGTAATTTAATTATTGTTAGAGATCTTTCATTGTCACACCTTCATTTGTATCAAATCATACATCTTATATTTCCCCAGAATTCAAGTCTTGTATTATATCTCAAGGGACAGACTAACATTTATGTTTTAGTCAGACCTTATTAATGAACTTGTACCACATAATTATTGGGAATAATCTTCAGGTTTCAAAGAAGAAGTATCTTGTATGAATACAATACGAATTTTGGATCTCATACTTCAAAAAAGGACTTGTATCACTTGTTTTGCATAATTCTTAAATTCATATACAAATATTTGAACTCGAAATTCATATGGATTTCAAAGAGGACTTCAAATACAATTTCCAACAAGAATTGATTTTGACCCTTCTAACTTTAGCTCTGATACCATGTTGAGAAATATATTAGGTAAGAAACTTAGAGTTTTACTTTAATCGATTTCTCTTGTTATGACATTATCTTGTGATATTTAATTATTAGTTATTATTTCCAAATTATGTTTTTCTTATCATAAAGACTAATTCATGTCAATAAACAAAATATAACACATGATGTAGGCACATTTCCAGGGAAAAACCCCTAGGTAGGGGAAAACCCAGTCAAGAAATTTTCCTTCAGTAGATTCAAATCAAGTTGAGATGAACAAGACCATTATTACCTAGACCAAGTAAACCTTATATCTATAAATTCAACCTTATTTATAAGTGAAACATCATGTTTTATTTCTGGATTCATATCATACTTCATCCATGTAGTCATACCGTATTTCTGTCCTTGGTCATAATAGTTTGTAGTCATATCATACTTCGTTTTGTGATCATAACAGTATGTAGTCATACCTTGGTCTGAAATACCTTAATGCCTTGGTCCTTAAATCATCCATTACTTAGACCATGGGAATAATCCTTACTTCACTGTCTTGTAATCCAAACTGCTCTGAAAAATATATCCGAACTTCTTTACTTTAGGTGGGGTAGAGTTCATCTGGGTATTTGTAGCTGTTTTTTACTATAAATGAGTTGACATGAATAATTTATGGAAGCTGACTTATATAGGATCAATTTGGAGGTTGAATTGCAAGGTGACTTGATGGAGGAGGTTTTGACATAATAAAATATATTTTTACCTTTGACACCATGAACCCAAGAAGGGATTCTTACATAGTAAATTTTACTTTGACTTAAACAAAAATCATAGAAGCCTATAATGGAGACTTGACCTATGACCTTTGACCAAGGCATGAAATCCATGCTTTAATAAGACAATTTAATAATAATAAAAATTTCTTTTGAAAAATATATTGCATCATGACTCAAGTACAATTACGAAGACCAACACTAGTTACAACCTTCAAAAAATTAGTCATAGAAAACATTGCATTATTTTCTTGTTATATGGCGATTGGATTTGTGATATTGCTTTAATTCTCTTAGTATCTATAAAGATTCCAAATTTGGAAACAATAAAACACAAAAGCTTCCCTTTACTCAATGCAAAAATGGTTTTCTTGGGATTAAGAGAAATACCATATTTTTTGCAACATTCAAAAATCTGTTTAAGATGATGAATATGATTAGATTTTTTTTTTGAGAATATAGTTACATAATCTAGATATATGACCATTTATTTATTTATTAACCCTCTAATGTCAATATCCATGCCATGTTTAAATGTTTTGCCAACATTTACTAATCTAAATGACATTCTTTTATATGCATAAGTGTCTAATTTGGTCCAAAATGTAGTCTTCAATTGATCATTTCAAGATACTAAAACCTTATTGTAACCTAAGAATCCATCCAAGGAAGAAATCATCTCATATCTTGCAATAGATTGCATAATTTGTTCCATTGGTGGAAAAGGAAAGTTATTTGTTTCATATTTTTTGTTCAAGTTTCTAAAATTAGTACAAATTTGAATATCTCCATTATTATTTCTAACAAGAACCATATTAGAAACCCATTGAGAGTGTTGAACAAGAAACATGATTTTGGCTTGTAAAATCTTGTTCAACGTTTTCTTAATTTGTTGTTTCAAATTATGATGAATTTTCCTCAATTTCTATTTGATAGGTTTAGCATCTAGTTTAACAGAATTACATGTTCAATAATTCAAGTATCGTAAGTTTTCATATCATTACTTCTCCATGCATATACTTGTTTATACTTTTTCAAAAGTTGAATGAAAGAAGTTCATTCTTGAAGATATGCATCCTAATCCATGATTTACATTTTGAGGATTTAATTTAAATCCTAAATTGATGACTTAGAACTTCATAAAATAACTGTTCATCTTGCAATTAGGAGTTCTTTAAACCTAACTTGAAAATCATAAAATTTATCTAATTGTTGATTTAGGAATTAATTTTTTAAATTTCATTTCAGAATCTAATAAAGGTTGTTGAGTTGCTAATCATCTTAGTTCTCATCAATGATGAAATCAATGTGTATATTTATGTGTGAGGAAGTTTAAGATGTGATAATAATCCTTAAATATTGTCTAATTATAATGTTCAGAACTTCTGGAGATCTATGTAGATTGCTCAGTGAGGCCGACGTTTCGAGTGAACACTTCACCCATCTTTAGGGGCATGAACCTAAGCCATAAGATGAGAAGAGTGCTAGACCAAGATTTTATAGGGAGCGAAAAAATAGCCATTAGAATAATGGTTTAAGAGCATTAATTGAGTCAACGAATTGAAACCAATGTTAGAAAAATATTAAAAATTTTGGAAATAGATATTAGAAACTTTTAATTTTTTAAAATTTAGATTATACTATTATGAGACAAATATGAATTAATAATAGATAAATAACCGTTAGGGAAATTAATGATGGATTTACAATATTTATTTAAAAATATTATTTGAAATTGGGAATTAAATTTAATTTAATTTTAATTTTAATTTTAAATCAAGATATTTGGATAAAAATAATTAGAATATAATGCAATGAATGAATAAGGGATAGGGTATTCAATGAATAATTATAGAAAAATGTTTTAAATTAAAAATCATCCCAATAGCTTTAATCGCGATGATGAGTATCATTTAATCTATTCTTGGAAGCCCACCATTCATTTTTTGTCTTCTAAACTGCCCTAAATTCCTTTCCCTTGCCCTCCCACTCTATTGTTTATTTCTCTCCTCTCATATCCCCTTTCTTGTCTTTCCTCTTCAGCCTTTAATTCTTTTCATTCCATTATTTGGCCTTCCTTTGATAATTTCTTAATGGGATTTTTCCTCCCTAAAACTCTATTTATTTATTTATTGATTTGCTTATTTTTATTTTTATGTTATTGGGATGATTTTTAATTTAATACCATTTTCTATAAGTATTCATTGATGATGATGATGACGATGATGGTTAACGTCCACTGAGACCAATATTTGGTCTACTGGACCTAAAGAAAAGAGTTATTTAGCTTGATTTAAGATTTTATTCCTATGCTCAAAATGCTGGGAGAGAAGCCTCCCAAGATCACTATAATTTTGGCATCTTAAAAGGCTAGGAAGTTCAGTATTGCAACAAATATTATGAAATTGAGCTCTAATGTGGTTGTACATGGGGCACTCTAAGAGGAAGTGATTTATGTTCATATTCTCACAGAGATGGCAGATCCTTTCCATCCATGGTGTTTTAGGAACTGTCCAACAACTTGTTTCACTATGAAGCTCATGAGATTTCGTTCTAATCTTGGCTATATTAATTTTCTTCTTTGAGCTAGTTAAAAAATAGAGATACTTTTGATCTTCTAGGGTGGGGTTTATGACCTCCTTATAATATCTTAATTTTATTTTAGCTACTAGATCTTTCTCACACCACATTTTTTCTTTGAACTTAGAAGTAACAAATTTTTTAATGTTATTAATGTTTTGCAATGCAACATTCTCGTCTATCTCCCTATGGTTTAACCAAGCCCTAGTGTCTTCATACCAACCTCATTTAAGCCTTATGTGGTTTTGGCTGGAGTTTAAAGCTAGCTTAGGAAGTCTATGGTCTCCTATGCTATTGATTTTGTGCTTGTACAACAGAAGCCTAGTCATAGCTAGGCTCTCGATAGGGGAAAGACCCACTTTTATAAGGAGAATAGGATAGGGGGTATTTCTTTTAATTTTAAGGTTATACGTTATAAAACGATTCTGGATTTGCTCAATATTTCTCTAGGATTCTCAAGAGATGTTGCAACCCCAAACCTCACATCCATATAAGATAACAGGAGTGACTAAAGTTTCAAAGAGGAGATTTTTTCTATCCCACATTACGAGGTTTTCCATTTTATAATTATTTTCAAGACCAAAATAAGATTTCCACCCCCCATTAATCCTTTTATGAATGCTATAGTTCCAGATGAGCTTGTGATGAATATCAATTCCTAGGTACTTGTAAGAAGACACTTCCTCCAAGTTACATACATAAAATTAGCGTAAGTGTCCTTCTTGGATTTGATAATCATAAATTTTGTTTTGTCAGTGTTAACACACATACCCATGGTAGAGAATAAATCCTTAAGAAGTCTAAGTTTCTTATCAAGATCAGATGGGCACCTTGTGAGAAGAACAATATCATTAGCATAGAGAAGAAGGATGATGACTATCCCAGCTAAGATCGTGCTAGCACAACCTTCTTCCTCTAAACAACCTTCTAGCTTGTCGATGTAAATGCCAAATAGGGAAACCTTGTTTAACTCCGATATTACACTTAATATCTTTCGACCACCCCTCATTGCTCTTTAAATTGGTAATTACATTCTCATATAATATTATAGTGACCGCTCTTAGCTCGAAAGGAACATTTAGCTCTTCTAATCTATTCCATAGGTTGTTTCTAGGAACTGTATAGAAATCCTTTCTAAAGTCCACAAAGGAACAAAAGAGATTGGATTTATCATTGCGGCATTCCTCCACAATGATCCTAAGCGTAACGAGGTGGTTTGTTGTTGAGTTCTGCCTTCTAAAACCCACTTGGCCTTTAGCCCACTTACCTTCACTTTCAAGCCAAATTCTCAACTTCTTTTCTAAAATAATACCATATAACTTGGCCAAGAGAGGGCTGATCATAATTGTCTAATAATTAGAGGGGTTAATTGTATCCTCACTTTTAAAAATAAGGATAATGAGGCTTTGAGTCCAATATTTAGGGAACCCTTTCTTGATCGCTTGGTTGAAAATCTTGTGGATGTGGGGGATGAGGAGAGGACCTCCAATTTTTAAGATTTCCACCTGGTAACCTTCAATGTCTTTAGCTTTCCCATTTTCCAGGCATTTAACCCCAAAATCAATGTCTTCTAATGAGAAAACTTCTTTTGTTGTGATCAGGGTTTCAAAGTTATCCCTAACATTTAGAGATTCATAAAGCTTTTTAAGATAGGAATTCCAGTCGTGTAAAGCAATTTTATTATTATATTTAGTTTTCCTAGTTAGAATTTGCCTCCAGAATTTCTTAGGAGCCACCTTAGAGAGATGTAAGATATTCTCTTGTCTTTTACGAATATATTGCCTTTTTTTCCTTTTAGTTAGGGCTTTGTATATTTTATCTTGTCAATTTTGAAAGATTCATCAACATCTTCCTTAATTTCTCTCCTCACACTTTTATAATCTTTGTCATACCATGGGTTAGTTTTGTTATTTCTTTTATTACTTGAGACTTCAATTGAGAACTTGTATTAGAATATGAGAGGGTTGTAGTAAAATTATGATAGAGGTCATCTATGTTGGCTATATTAAATAAAGGAAGAAAATTATTTTTTAATTCATTTAGAAAGAGAACGTTTTTATTTCTATCAAAGATAAAGTTATTTTAACTATAAGGATTATCTTCAATGGGATCTATATGCATGAAAAAATTGAGAGTTATGAGTAAAGGCCTATGATTAGAGTCAGGCTCGTGGTCATCTAAGATGTCAAAATTTAGTGTTTCGTTGTATAAAGGGAGCTCGGAAATAACATAGTCTACCACGCTGCTGCCAAGCCCATGGATGCAAGTCATCTGGCTAGAATTGGGCCACTTCTTTAGACCGTTGCAAATTATGAGATCTTGAGCACTATAGAGCTTTACTAGCTCCAACCCAAACAAATTATCCACGAGGTCTTCAGAGCTCCTTTTGTACCAGCTAGCCAGAGTAAGGTCTTCGTCTAACCAAAGAGGATTGGCGTTGGAATGATTGCTTAGAAGAATAACTTGGTTGCTGGAAGTTCGATCATTAAAGTCACCCATTAAAAGGATATTACCTTCATTCCTTAGGCTTAAAATATCATTCTCTAAACCATTGTAAGGACTATTTTTATCTAGATTCTTTTTCTTATAGAAGTTAGAATTGATGGGGGTAAATAACAAATTTTTGTGTAGGTCTTTTTATCATTAACGTCATTAATCTCAATCCAACAATATTGGTTGTAAGGGTTTTTTTTATAAATCCTAGCATGGGGGGAGATGTTCTTCTTAATGTAGCAAGCTATGCCCCCAATGCCTCTACGGGAGGATCGCTTGTTCCAAGTAGACCATAGTGCAAATCCATCTATGTTAGGGACCTTAGATTCTTCGTGCTCCCAAGTTTCAATAAGAAATATAATATCAACATCATTTGAGATCCAACTTAGCTTTGGTTTGTTCCCTTATTCATTCATTTCATTATATTCTAATTATTTTTATCCAAAGATCTTGATTTAAAATTAAAATTAAAATTAAATTGAATTTTATTCCCAATTTCAAATAATTTTTTTAAATAAATATTATAAATCCATCATTAATTTCCCTAACGGTCATTTATATTATTAATTCATATTTGTCTCGTAATATTATATTCTAAATTTTTAAAAATTAAAAATTTCTAATATTTATTTCCAAATTTTTTAATATTTTTCTAATATTGGTTTCAATTCGTTGACTCAATTAATGATCTTAACCCATTATTCTAACTGGTAATTTTTTTCTCCCTATAAAATCTTAGTCTAGCACTCTTCCCATCGTATGCTTTAGCTTCCTACCCCTGAAGATGGGTGAAGTGTTCACTCGAAATGTCGAGTTCATTGAGCAATCTGCACAGTTTTCCAAAAGTTCTCAACATTATATTTATGACTATGGAAATGTTTATATTATTATGGAAAGCCTAAATAATAACTCAATGGAAAACTTGTCATGACAAAAATCCTCTAATGGAATAAATTTGGAAGAAACATTCTGGTAAATAGATCAGCATCAAGATTGTGAGCTTTAGGTACAAACATGATGTTAAATGTAGTGAAATGAGAAGTCAAATCCCATACTATTTTTCGGTAGTTCCTGAGATTATTAGAAACAAAAAAATAGTATTATGTGCATATCTAACCACAATTTTTGAATTACCCTAAAATTTAATGCATTTTACATCTAAATAAATTGCTTGATTCAATCCTTGGATTAATGCCTCATAGTATACAACTTTGTTAGTACATTGAAATTCCATTCTCCAAGCTAGCATCAAAAAATAAATACAAAAAATCATTATTTACAACAACTTCTAAGTTTTTATAAACAAAATTTGTAAATTTCGAAAAATTAGTATGGGGAAAAGTTACAAACTTCGACTAAATAGATGAATCCATGTATGGTGAACTCTTTGAAAATATAATTCCCAAAAAATGAATTGACACAATAATTTCTAATAATATAATTTGAAAACAAAACTGGTTCATTTTCACCATCAATTTATATCACAATATGCTTCATGTGTTTCTCGTGTTATACTTTTATTTATTTAGGCTTACCATTGTATGGTACATATAAATTATGTGACCAATTTGTGGAAAAATAACCATTTATTTTTTCTACCAGATGTATAATGTATAATTAATAGTAGACCGCAATGTTATGGAATATCAACAATTATATTGATTATTTGGTGTACCTTTGTGTTGGAAGATAATCTAATTAAGAAACCCTTAAGTTAACATGATACTTTAATTTCTTATCTGTCAAGTTATACTATTTGTGTAGTATATTTATGTGGCTCTCCATTTATTCTTTTCCACACATAATATGGAATTATGTTTGATGAAACACCGAAATCTACTACGCAATTTTGTACATTTAGGATAAAATTTTTATAAGTTAAAAGAAAAGGTAGTGTTTGAGAATTAGATTCCGCCCACTAATACACCATTTGTATTAACTTGTTTATTATGAATTGAAGAAGAAATTTGGACAAAATTCCATTTTCCTTTACTTGCAGTTGAATTTTTTTAGTTATCAACATTCTTACTCTCTAAATCATTAAGTAATTTAATTTTATATTATTTTGTCTTTGAAAAATCAGAAAAGAAAATATTAGCCCATGTTCTCTTCATAAATTCAATGATGCCACAATCAAGTTTATCAGAAACCGCCATAGTCCTTGTAATGATTTTGTTAGAATATGGATACTTTTTTTATTAGAAGAATAAGGTGGGTTTGGAGTAGTAGATGGAGGACATTTACTTCTTGTTTGCTTGACATTAACCTATTCAAGTTGCTGGTCCTCTTCGTCATCTATTATACCTTATACAACATCCCAAGTGATTTTCACTTCAGGAATACACTGACTATTCTCAGCATATGCATATTATTATTCATATTAATCCTCATCATTATTATTAGCATAATATGTTTTATTACCAAAAGGTGCAAGATATGTTTTAATAAAAGGTCTCCATGGTTTCTTGGAAGCTGATTCTTCTACTACAATTTTCTTGATGTCAATGATATCATTTGTAACACCATCCTCCCACATTTACCCAAGCTAATCGTTCCATCGGGTTAAACATGTGACAAATATTTACTATGATATGATTAAACTCCCTAATTGCAGTTAAGGAAGTGGAACCGATGAACCAACACTTTACAAACCTCCCTTAGGTGCTACAGGACCCCTGGGAGCTAATCCACCACTCCAGGTGCCCAACACAGAATTAACCTATCTTTTCAATGAATTAAACCCCCAATCGCTCCCATGTAAAGGTCTCCATGTGAATGAAACCCTCCATTCAATCCCAAAATTCCTACAAGGGAGAGATTGTAGTCTTTTTCAGTCAGTTATGTGCCAAATACTATGATATTTAAGCCACCTTTTCAGGGTTAGTCTCCATACCACTGCCCGGAACTTTATGAGACTTTCCAAGGCAACAAATGAAACCAAGACAAAGCATATAACACAAAATTGATCAAGGAATTGACCTAACCAAGCCTAAAAATGACATATAATTCATCAAACATATCATGAACATGAAATCTACATGTCATAACAACATATATGAGCATAGGGGTATCATACTTATTTGAGATTCGTAAAGAAGCATTGATGCCTTATCACATTAGCTGCATTATCATCTATTGGTTCATATATTCATTTTTCATTCATTTACAAATACAAACATGATGAGATCCATACATCATCACTATCATAAAACATACTCATAACCAACATATAAACAACATATTTAACAAGGATACAACAACCATAAATTCCACATATGAACCAGTACATTTGCACATAAAATACCAAGGAAAGAAACTCTTATTAATGAATGAAAAGCCAACTAGGTTTGGTAGTTCCACGTACCACCTGACCATATATTGGTTGAACCAAATATTTCTTTTAGCCAATCACCCCCATGTCATATTCCAATCATGAATGTGGGACTCATAACCAAAATCAACCAAGGTTTCAAGAGGCTAAACCACCTCACCCTCGTCAATAGAAGAAGGCTTTACCACAATCCCCACCGTATCACTAGGCCCTAAATAAGCATGGTTGCCACCAAAATTATCAACCTACACCATGAGGAATTTTCCTATCTCAGAGTCTCTAGGTTTTATTGTATATCCCACCATTCATTGGTCGGGATTCCTAGGCCTAATCGATAATTCACCCTCTATGATTTTCCGTATATCTTTCCAATCCCTGACCAAGGATTCCTAGGACTGATTGAGGGCACCCACCTCAAGGCTTTGCCATATATCTTGTCATTCACTGGTCAAGGATTCCTAGGCCCGTCGAGGTAACACAAAATCTGTATTTACCACAACCCATAGTCTGGTTTAGGGGTCACAATGCCAAGTTTTTACCACCATCCACATTCTGATTTAAGGATGAATAGGACATGTGTTATTTCTTTCAAATACCTCTAGTTTAGGATCCATCTGGCAATCTAGCTCAACCAAAACATGAGAACCTCATCACACCATGGCTATTTGGAAATGGAAAGGCTAGGTTGAACAACATTGTCACACCTAGAAAAACCCATGCCAATGATATAAAGAGAACCAAGAACACACATGCATAATCATGCATGCCAAAACCAGTAAGTAAATCATACATGAAACTCGATACTTTCAAGTAATCCCATTATGGCCGCTTGGTCCTGCTCTTCCTCACTTGATTCTTGCTTCCTATTTTCCTTATTTACTTTTCTTGATCCAATTTTGAAGTGCTCCAAGAAAAATCTAAGTGCCCAAGAGTGAGAGAGAGAGAGAATGGAGAGAGAGATCCAAAACTGAATAGACAAAATTATGTGAGTTGATCCTCATAAGAATTTTTATTAACAAGGCCTCTATTTTCTTCAGTTTTCCATTATTTTCCCTCGTTTTCCTCCTCACATGCAACATGTGACCTTTCCCCTTCCTCTTCTCCTAATTACCATTATTTTCATAAATAAAATGTCAATTATTTTTTCATGCCTTTCCAAATCCTTTTCCATTGCCTTTTCCAATTTCCTTTAGCCATAATAACCAAAATGAATACCCAATAGGATTTTTTTCCCAACATTCAACTTGGAATTTGTGTGCCATGACCTTGGTCTTATATTTGTTTACATGGATTTCTAACCAGGCTTGTTACAACTCCCCCCCCCTGGGGAAACAATGTCCTCGATGTTCAATTACACTTATAACTAAAAAGACCGCTAAAAATAAAAATATACTGCCCATGGAGCTTTATAACTCATCTTGTTGCAGTATTTACAATGACCATTGTTGAAACATGACAGACATATTGTTTACTAGAGCTTTATAACACATCTCATTACGATATTTACAATAACAACCACATTTACTCATGCCATTTTATTCAACTAGAAAATAACCATATTGTTTATGGAGCTTCATAAATCCATATTGATACAATAATGACAATGATATGCACATATGCACATTTTCTCAACCAGAAAATAAAAGGATATGATGCCTGTGTAAAAAACAAGGGAATCCAGAGGCTTTCACCTCCATCCTCAAAGTAATACTAGGATTTACCTCCTTCCCAGGAAGTCCAAAATCCACTACCAAAGTCAAAGTTGCATCCAATGTCTAGTGCTACAATATTGTGCCATTTTTCCTCTCAGTGAATAGTTATCGGCTCATTGTTCCATGGAACACTCCCAATGTGAATTTGATTCCATTTTGAAATGCTAATGACTAAAACAAATCCATTCCCTGACCTTCCATTTTCTGCTACATAGTCCCTTAATCCATCCATTCATCCCCTTATGTGTAGTCGCTCACCTTCCAAGTTCCTCGACATCCCCTATCTCGGGTGATCCATCCCTTGGCAAGGCTTCCTCACATCGGAAGGTCAAACATCCAAGACATATACCTGCATCAAAATAATCATACTAGTCATAGCATTCTCATGGAAATAAATGGACGCTATCGGGTACCAGTGTCCATAATAGCCCTGCTCCTGAAGTGCTTTACCAACATACTACTGTCTATTTCAATTCCTTTGTCATTGTTGCTAATATTTTAGTTGGTTCCAATCACCCAACCATGAATTTTCATGCTCTCCTATGCAAATCACATAACGCCATTAAATTCAAATTAAATTGAAATAAATTCACATCATACCTCATCATCGTAGCTTGTCAACAAGGCACACCTGCAATTTTTTTTACTTCCTATCACAACAAGTCAAAATAGTTATTTGATAAAATCATCATGTATAAAAATATCACATATGGTTATCTCAAAATGTAACCATCATAAGAAAAAATCATATATCACATGCAATCATCATAAACCATAATCATAGATCACATGTAACCTATCATAAATCAGAATCATAGATCACATGCATAATAAAAACTAAAATAAAACATTGATACTTATCCTTCAATTGGTTTATTTCTTCTATCTTCGTTCTTTGTCCCTTTGTACACACACCAGGTCGGTTACCACAACCCACAAGCACCTAGTACCTTTTCTTTTCTTCAATCACATACACATACACAATGTACATCACAATACATCCATACACACACAGTGTATGACGTCACACAATACATATACCTACACCTGATATACATCATGACACATACACCTACATAACACAATACATACTCCTACATCCGGTGTACAACAAAACACATACACCTACATCTCGTATAAAACTTAATACATATACATACACAGAGTACAACACAACGAATACACATGTCATGATACCATGACTACACAATGCACACACATAGTACCACATGCCCGCAACACATAATTTACGACATGCACGCAATACCACATGTACACCAGTACCATATGTATAACATTTACATAGTACCACCTATACACAGTACCACCTGCACCACGTTTGCACAAAATCACATGTAGACAGCACAACCTGCACAACATGTGCACAACGCCACATGCACATCACACCACCTGCACAACGTGTACATAATACCACATGTACATAACACCACATGTAAATAGGGCCACATGCACGACATGCACACAACACCACTTGTACAACATGTACACAATACTACATGCACACAACCCACATGTACAATCATGCACACAATACCATATGTACATAGCACCACATATACAACATGCACACAAAACCATAGATACATAGGCTATATATAAAACATGTACATAGCACCATATGTACATAGCACCACATATCGAACATGCACACAACACCATATGCATACAACATCACATATCCATCATGTGCACAGTAAAATATGTACACATCACCACATATCCAACATGTACATAGCACCATCTATACCCAACACTGCATATGCAATATGCACACAACACCATAAATACAACAGACTACAACATCATAGGTACAATCACCGAACATACAATATGTACAATGAATACACAACAGTAGTACTGCACACCTAGAGACCACATTGTCTCTACCAAGCAACCTTGTGTCTTTCCACTATCCATGCTTATCCTAGCATGTCGTATATCACACTTCTTTCATTCCAATGCTATATATTTCAGTATTACCTACCATAGTATAAACATTGGCATAGTAAAATCACATAATATTAAATCATATCCACATGATACTGACCTCATAAATCTATCAAGGCTACTCTGCCACTTGATTCCTCATAGCTAGGAACCTCTTCATACCATTCACCTACATAAGCAATCATTCCTCCAAAATAATAATCTCGGACAACCCTGTCATACAATGACATAGATACATACATATATATAAACTTTTTCATAAAACAATTGTAATCATTTCAGACAATGACATACATACATACATATATATAAACATTAGCATAAAAAACATCATGATCCATGATGACCCTGTCAAATATGATATACATACATACATATATGTATACATATATAGACATAAACATAATTATGATCACATCATAATTACCAGATACCATAAGTTCAAGGTTAAGAGAACTCCATTTATCCATGCACAACATGCACAACATTGAGAACAACAGTTCCCAACATAGCCAAGGCATCTGACACCTCAAATCCATTTAATTTACCTTCCTTGGTTACCTTCCTCATGTATGTATTGCCACAATCCATTTATCTCAATGGACCCCACTAGTCCAACTAATTATCATACTCTTTCCTTCAATTTCCCTTACTCATGCACCGAGCTTCATTCAATTCTTACATCACTTGTTAGGTTTCATTCAGCTCTCCTCGAGCTCCATTAAATTTCCTCTTTCCCCATCCAATTCCCAAGACCCTCAAAACATAAAATTCAAGAACAAAATCATTAGAGAACTTTTGACGTATAAAATGGTCTTCCTAAGAAAAATGTACGACCAAAATAAGCTTTATAAGAACCAATATGATTTAAGATGATGATGTCAACCATTGGGGATAATTCACCATTTTTGGGGTAAAAAGTAAAAAGATTAAAATTAATAAAATAATAAAACTACTTTGTCAACTTGTATTTTCAAATGATCTCCCTAAGGTTTTACTCAAATTTCAAGCAGGGTATTTTTTGGATGCAAAATATAATTCCTCATCCGAGGAGTACCCATGGTGCATACTTTCGATGGACCCTGCTACACGAAAAATGAGAAATACATGAAAAACTTTATTACAATCATTTTTTCATGTATTTCTCATTTTTCGTGTAGCAGGGTCCATCGAAAGTATGAAACATGGGTACTCCTTGGATGAGGAAACAAATTATGCATCCAATAAGTGTTTTCGCTCAAAATTTAAGAAAACCCATAGAAAGACAAGTTGAAAATAAGAGTTAAAAATGTAGTTTTTTCTTTTTTCCCTCTAAATTTTGATGATGTAATCTAATATTATTTTATTATTTTCACCATTATTTTATAATTTCCTTAGGAGGCCCATTTTATACCTCAAAAATTCCCTAATGAAAACAAGAATAAAACCATGAAAACCAATAGCAATACGACACCGCAAATAAAGTGGCATGATCATGCACTAGACATAAACAAAGCCGCAATCAAGCTCAACATATCACAAGAGACCAAATTCACAAGACTAGAAACAAACACCATGACTCAATCCCCATGGTTCCAAAGGAAATCTCAGCCCGAGCCTTCTCCAATATTTCATGGTAGTCTCTTTGCCATGCAATCCCCTACATCATACTGTCATAACACATAACGCTCAGTGCATAAATAAACATAATATATCGGTTACCTTACCTTACTGTGCCAAGCATGTTGCCTTGTGTCTGAAAACGTACACTTTTCAAGGATTCCAATTCCTTGACGAGTCTATCTATAACTAGAAGCCAAATCTTATACATGTCAAATACATGTTCATGAATATATCACATATCCATATAATCTCAGAAAAAATAGAGGTTAAGAAGACTTCCTGAACTTATGAAAAGCATTCATTCATTTGGAATTTCCATTTCCAAACATATCCAAATCCTTTCTATTACTTCTTCTTACTACAATTAAGTATTATTAGGTTTTATTACATCACCCAACCATTATTTATATATAAATTAATCAATTCTTACATTTTCATGGTAATAAAAATCATGTTTCCTTGCAACTGTTCACACATGTCAATCACATGTTCCAAAGATCAAAACGCTATGTCTATTAATTTGAAATCAACTTTTACCAAGACTAACATCCATGTCATAGTAAACTCACAGTTACTAATCATAATACTAAAACTACCCACTTACACTCAAGTACATATCAACTGTCTTCATCACATATGTGTTAATGCAACCATGTTGAAACAACATCATTCCATCATGAAATCTCATATACACATATTCATATCATTCAAATAATAAAACATTCAAACAACAAATAGAAAACATAATAGACACTAAACACTCAAACACCAAATAAATGACATAGTCAAACATTCAAACACCAAATAGACAACATAATCAAACCCATACCTTAATGTATTTCAGGGGAGGCTATCTTGTCTGCACAATCATTCTAGATTAGCACGATATAAATTCACAACATGTCAAATTAAACATAAATAAGGTCATGATATACATAACTGTAACTAGCTTCAAACATTCAAACACCAAATAGACAACATAATCAAACCCATACCTTAATGTATTTCAGGGGAGGCTATCTTGTCTGCACAATCATTCTAGATTAGCACGATATAAATTCACAACATGTCAACTTAAACATAAATAAGGTCATGATATACATAACTGTAACTAGCTAACATGCTCACATCATAAGCTCATTAAAAAATGCCATTCATGCATAATAATCACATATGCACAGTCAGTCTAGATTGGTACAACACAATATCACAAATATGTCGACTGATACATGAATATCGTAACAATAACCATATGCATAAGCTCTATTATCACTCTCCCCAACTTCCTAAGGCTAATAGTAGGATTGGAGAAAGGTAACCATAGACCAAACTTTAGGTCGGGTAGCTAGCCCTACTCGGACCAGAGAGGGCTCTCTCTTTGTCACTTCAAATAGTAAAATGAATGGTTTAGTATCATAAGATTTTAGGCTAGATGTGTAAGATTAAATAAGTAAAATTTGTTTCATATTTTGAATGTTGGATAGGAAAGTCAGTGAATGGACTGTAAACGAGGTTCTTAGGTCTGAACTTTGAGGTGAACCTACAGAGAGTGTGTGAGGCAAGATAGGTAGTTTGGAAACATATTATTCTGTCATTGAGTATAGGATCAATATGGAGTAGATTTTGAATGAGCACTGAGGTGGATCCATTCAATTAAAAAGAAAATAAACATAATATGGAGAATATTGTCTAAACAGAGCATGCATAAACCTTAATTATTCTCTTAAACTTACAAGATTGACATATATGAAGAAGTACACATGGTATTAAGCATATGATAATAATAAAACATGAGAAACATAGATGTTCCAAAGAATACCACAAGTATCTCAACACAATTCCTGCAAATTTGTATATGATCTCATTTCACAAGTTGGTTACAAGAGCTCCACTGCAAAATATGAGACTATCCAACCCCAAAAATGACAAAAGAGAGTCTAATTATAGAAAAATATAGACTATGACACCTCATTAGGTTTAAATCCCATCCAAAAAGGATCATAAATGCAAAATATGAGTCATTTCCTAGTTTCTAGGGAGGTTAGAAACTTATCCCTGAAATTTAGCTAAGGACTAGGAGTGTGTGTCTCCTCCATTAAATTACATGTTTCCTCATTATAGAGGAAAAAAAAAACTCAAACACATCAATTTCCACCTCATGGTACAACTAGCATCGAATTTCTAGAGTTTTTTGGGCAAGACAGCTATCTGAAAGGAGTCCTACATAGAAACATCTTGCTTGCAGCAAAAACATCATGCCAGTTTTGCAGAAGCATTGCACCAGTTCAGGGCTATTTTTGACCCACTTAGGAGTATCCAAATCAAAGTATGAAAGTTGTGATAAGTATCCCTGTGAGTCTAGTTTCCAAAACACTTTGAATTTTTGGAAAACACCCACAGGAAGGCCTCCAAAAGGGGATTTTCCCAATCTTACTCCAGAAGTGTCGCACCTGCTTCAAAAAAGTGGCATAAGCATAGAAATGAGGTAGTTTTTTTGTATTTTTCTCCAAACCAGAACTTTTCATGGAAAAAAAACTCCAGATATGGAATTTACTCATCAATATGAACCCATAAATGTAAGAAAAACTTCATTTGGATGCCCTGAGAGAAAGTGTCGCGCCTTTGCATGACGCTTTTGTGGAGACAAATTTTCCAAAATTGCCAAAAATTCATAATTTTCCAAAAACAATTCTGCAACAATAGGGCTTAAATATGGATCAATATCCCTCTAACCATAATTTTGTTTGAAAACATGAGAGAGGTTTTTGTTTTTTGGCACGTTATGAACAAAAATATCCTCCAGGTTTCCAAAATGCTTTCCCATTTGCTCAGAATCCAAGTTTGAAGTTGATCTCTCAAAATTTGCAAAAGCGTCGCGTCACTTTAGAAGAAGCATTGTGCCACTTGGAGAGGGAGGTTGGAGGCATTCCCAGATTATTTTTAGGATGAAAGTGGTATGGTTGGAAATATTAGGATGTCTGCTACAAAATGGAGTCATCAAGCACTGCAAACCCATTATCCAAACCCCTGAAAAATGTATTTGAAGACAGCCTATCCAAAAGTGCAGAAAATGACCTAGAACAACTATATTTTGAGCATTTATCTCAAACCATAACATGTGTGCATAAAATGAATGCAATTTTTTTTCTTTGGCCTATTATTGACAAAAACCTCTTTCACATTTGTAAAATTCATCTCCATTACTTCAGAAACTTATTTTGAAGAAAAATTGTCCCTCTGTGCAATGTAAACCCTAACGAATGACCACGAAGCTCTAAAAATGATGCCATGGGTTTGAGTTGACTCAAACCTGGAATGGTGACCTCCCTTGTATATATTCTTCTCACTTTCCATTTTTTTTTTCACTGGAATGATGAAAATCCTAGGGTGTTAATGAAATGGGTGAATGAATGAAAATCTGGAAAAATGGAGTGTAAGAAAGTGTGATTTTGGTGGATGAAATGAAGGGGCTTGAAGCTGAGAAAAATTGTAGGAAAATTTGAGTAGGTAGTGTTAGATGTTAGCTTCAAGTTTTATGTGGAATGAGAGAAAATGGATGTGTGGAAGGTATCAAAATTTCTAAAACACAGGAAATTCCCAATTTTTATTGTGAGAATAGCCTGTGCAATAGTAGGGTACGTTTGTGAGGTGAAATAGGGGTGATGGGGTTGAGAAAAAATTCTAACAAAAATTCAGTCAATATGATGGTGTATTCTTTTCACAATGAAAGTGGAATTAAATCAAATGGATAGGTCTAGGATGATTAAAACCTCAAAACCCAGTCAATTCCTAATTTTGACCATGGGAGAAGACTAGTGAAAAAGTGTTTTTAAAGTTTATGGGTCATGGATCCAAGTAATATTTTTGACAAAAAAATAGTGGATAGGACGACACATTACCTCCACAATGAAGGTGTAATGAAGGAAAATTCAGGGGTTTATGTTATTCAAAACCCTAAAACACAGTCACCTTTCAAAATTTTGAAATACTCCACGCCCTTTGACATCTGCATATGACCTTTTTTAACCCTTTGTGCAACTTGGAAGATGACATGCTGCTATTTAAAATGAGGTAAGAATATATAATTAAACTCCTTTGAAACCTTTGACATGAAAGGTGACTTTATTGACCTTTGAATGAAATTATAAAAAAAAATTCTCCTTTTTATGAAACAGTAAGGGTGTTTCTCAAAAACATTTGAAAATTTCTCATTGGATATGACATTTCAAACGAGATGACGTGTGTATGAAAACTTGAGGATGAATCATTTTGAATTTGGGTGGAACAATAGGTTAGGTTGACCTCTTTTGGAGCTCTGACATTCAGAATGACTCTTTGGATCCTTTTATAAAATAGTGAGACATAATTGTTATTTTTAATGAAATAGTGAAACAAACTGGAGTTGTTTGAAACTTTCTGGAACTTGAGCCATATGAAATAAGGTAGATGGATTTTATTTTAATTTCATAAAAATTATTTCTCCTTCACTAGGGTTTTATGGATGAAATGGAGGGCTACTGCCTTATTTTCAGTAAAAATGTGAAGGTTTTTCAAAGGCATAGATGAACTTAGACTCTAACTTACATGATATGGAGTGACCTAACCCTATACCTCTTCAATAATGATGATGAAGATGGTGACCTTGAAAATAATGATGGTGATGACCTTGGAAATGGTTATGATAAATTAAATGAAGGAGCAACATACATGGTTTAGACCTCTTTAGTGACCAAATTTTTTTCTGAGAACTGTTTCGAAAAAGTAAAAATTGTGACCTATGACTTAATGGAAAAAAAAGTAAAAGAGTCATTTGATCACAAACATACCTGGGCTAACATTGGCTTGAACTGGGGATGTGTCAAGAACACCGTAGATTGGGTAGCCTTACCATTGGGCGATGGATTCAAACTGGACTTTGAAAAACTTTGAAAAACTGGAAATGATGAAATAATTCTAGAAATGAATTTGACTAAAAAAAAATGACTTGACTTTGACTTGAAAACTAACTGAAACTCGTTTAAATTTTTGAAAGAAAAAATGAGTTATATGTAGAAGTATCATGGCCTTCTCCTCGGGCTTCAAACTTTTGCAACAACTTCCTTATTTTCTGAGACATCAAATTTAAAATGATATGTACAATGACGGTGAATTTATTCTTCAATGATCAAGTTAGATAGTGTTTGAGGAACCCACCATTGGTTGGTCCTCCCAGGACTTCTTGGCCTTCTAGATCCTCCAGTAAAAAAATTTATTTCCTTTGAATGCAGTGATCTTGTAAGGTCCTTTCCATAGATTGTCAAACTTTCCATGCTTACTCTTGTCTTCATTCCAGACATCCCAGCAAAGAAAAACATCCCCAAGCTTGAAATAATTCTCTTTGATCTTCTTATCATAAATATTTCTTATTTTCTCATGAAGTTTTGAAGTATGGCTGAAGACTTCATCTCTTTACTTTTGTAGATGAATCATTTGGCTGATTCTTTGTTGAATGTCATTAGGCTCACTGTCGATCTCTTGCAGAATTTTCATCATCGGTACAACTAGAGAAGAAGGGAACACCATTTCAATACCATACATGAACTAGAAAGGTGACATGTTGATTGATCTCTTCGTGCTAACCCTATCCTCCCATAGATCATTGGTAAGTTTTTTGTCCCAATTCCTCTTGTTTTCTTGCAACATCTTTCTTATTATGTTCACCAAAGATTTATTTAACGATTCAGCAAGCTCATTGCCTTGAAAATATTATGTTTTTGAATGACCAAGCCTAATGTGATACTATTCACAAAAATCAATCATCTTCCTGGCCTTGAAGGCAGTTGTGTTATCAGTGATGATCTTGTGTGGACAGCCAAATGAGATAGAATATTATTCTCAAGAAAATGAATGATAAAAATATTGGTAGCTTGCCTCGTGGGGATGGCTTCAATCCATTTGGTGAAATAATTTGTGGCAGTGAGTATCCATTTGTGTTGAGCTGATGATGGAGGATGAATCTCACCAATGAAATCAAGTCTCCACTGTTGGAATGGTTCTTGCACTTCAATTGGTTTTAGAGGTAAAGGCAAGAGATTCCTCTTTCCCTGAAATATTTGAAATTCATGACAACTCATGATTGTTTTATAAACATCATAAAATAATCTTGGCCAATAGAATCCCACCCTCAAGATCTTACTAGTTGTAGTCTTCCAATAAAGATGACCACCACAGTCACCTTTATGAAAATTTGTCATGATGTTTTCAACTTCTCCTTCAACCAAACAATTAAACAATACTCCATCATGATCTTTCCAATATAAGACACCAATAAGAATGCAGTACTTAAGATATTTTAACTTCAAAGATCTAGCCTTGCTACTTGGAAAGCCGAGAGGAGGATTCAATTGTTGCAAAACATGTACTATATCAGCATACCAAGGCAATAGAGAGAAAATTTCAGCTACCTCGAGTAATGTTTCAGCATCTTGTTCTTTAGATAATGCAGCAATAAAATTGATGTACAAGGCATGAAGATTTTATTATGCCATGAGCTTTGCCAGGCCTTGTCCTTTGATCAGATTTGTGGGCTTGATCTCCAATTCATACTCTAACATGGCAGTGATCCATTTACCTCGCCGCCCTTCAGTATCATTCTGTGTAAGCATGTCTTTGACAACAACGTTTGGAACATATGCAATGACATGAGAATGTATAATATAGACCCATAAATCATTCAATACTTTGGCTAACGCCAAGGTATGTTTCTCAATGATGTTGTATTTCAAGGCTACATCTCTTATGGTTCTATTGAAGAAGGCGATGGGTATTTATTTATTTTTATTTTTCTTTTGCATGAGGACAACAACAAGAGTATGCTCCGAGGCAAATGAAAAATTGATAAAATAAAGTGTATAATCCGGACTAATAAGAATAGGAGCATGAGATAAAGCCAAATTAACTTGATTGAATGATTTTTTCGCCTCTTTAGATAACTTTACTTCACTATCCTTCCTCAGCATGTGATTAATCTGCCTTAAGTGTTCAGCAAGATTAGGAACAAACCTTCTCAAAAAATTGATTTTTCCATTGAATGACTGAATTTCCTTTTTTCTCCTAGGATATTAGACTGAATTGATTCAATCCTTGAAGGATATATCCTAATTCCATCTTTTGATATGATATGGCCCAACAACTTACCTTCCTCCATAGAAAAAATACTCTTCTTTGGGTTGAGCGATATGCCAAACTTTTTACATCTCTAGAATTTTTTTTCAAGTGATGCAAGTGCTCCTCATATTTATTTGAAAAAAGAGTGATATCGTTAATATAAATGACCAAAAATACATCCTTTTCATTGGTGAAAGCAATGTCCATTTCTTGCTGAGAAGTAGCCCCTGCAGTCTTCAATCTGAAAGGCATTTTGGCGTACATGAAGGTACCCCAAGGTGTTGTGAAGGTTGTATTTTCTTGATCATCTCAATGAAAAAAAATCTAATTATAGCTGGAGTATCCATCTAGCAATGAAATTCTAGAAGATCCAATTACGCTTTGTAGAATATGGTCCACTTCGGTAGTGGGTAATTTTCCTTCAATGACACTTTGTTGAGATTTCTGAAATCAATGCACAAGAAAATATCTCTTGTATTCTTCTTCAGTGGCACTAGATTAGACATCCAATTTTAAAAGTGAAGAGGAACTATTATACCAACAGTGAATAATTTATTTACCTGCTTCTGAATTGAGGGTAGCAACATGGGATTCATTCTTCCTATCTTCTAGCAGGAAGGTTTCTAATCCAGATTCAAGGGAATGGTTTGTTGAAGTATACAAATTGAGACATAAGTGCTACATATTTACCTTTCATTTCTACACTCAAATATTTTGAAATTTTTACCATTTTTGGCTTTTTTGGAGTGCCAAGATTAATATCTTCCACTCCCACTTCTATCAGTAACATGGTCGGTTTGCGTGCAACATCATCTTGATCAAAAAATCTCTTCCAAAGATATCAAACCTCTTGTAATGGAGTTATTTTTCAGCTGAATCACTTGCATCTATGTTACATGAATTTCTTAGTCGTCTTCATAGCACTGGTTGTCCATTTGAGAATTGAAAAACTCCTCTTATGTCTACAAGAAGTTGTTGATCTGTTTATCATCTTGAAAGAATTTCCAATACTAAACATTATCTAGGAGAGCAGGGCGGTGTTTTACATTTATCTCATACTTCATATTAGGATAAAATGGAATTTTGAACATGCTAGCCGAAGTGATAGGAGAATCTACGATAACATTGTTGTCTCTTGGAATCAATAATAAAGTGTACTCAGAAAATGTCTTGAGGATGTCTAGCACTGCATTTTGGTAAGCTTGCATCCTCGGATGCTTGGAATATTATTCCCCTTTGACTTGCTTTATTACTAACTTGGAGTCGCCATATACAGAAATCTTCTTTGCGCCCATATTCTTGAGAATTTTCAGACCGGCTATCAAAGCCTCATACTCAGCTTCATTGTTTGAACATTCAAAGGCTAGCTTGTAGGAGGAAATTCTAACATTGGGAGGAAAATTCAATGACTGATTTACAGGGCTGTGAATCCACACTCCAATTTGAGCCCCTTCGTTTCCCAAATCTCCATCGGAGTCCATAGTCCACAAACTACTTTCCTCATCTAGAAACTGCAAATCAGATGGAAAAAATTTGCTTGTTGTTTGAGAGACCTCTGTTGTACCAAAAAATTCTGATTCTTTCATTGTTCCATCACTTTTTTGAGGTGATGCACTCGGTTCCAAACCATTTGGAATTTTTTTACAAATTTCTGCATTTGTGAATTCTAAAATAGAATTTGAAAATTCATAATTTTATGCAATTTATGCAATCAAAAATTCGGAAGACGCTGAACATTCATCATTGAACAAGATAAAGGACTCTAAATCTGCATGAACAGCATGTATAATATGGTTATTTTTCTTTTCTCGACTATTGATCATGTACTTCATCTTACTTTCTCGGTATAGTTTCCTAAGTTGTCCAAAGACGGGAATGGTAGCATAAGAAAAATCAAGTTGTAGGGTACCTCTAAGCTTCGCTCCCCATGACCAAGAAAGTAGAATTCCATATCTGGGTAGGATATCAGCCACAACAATGTCCATAAGGACATTCTTGGCTGGAATTTTCTCTAATGACACCACTAGGTCCTTGATGATGCCAATATATTTCACCCTCCCTAAATCAAATGATTAAAGATCATGAGATCGTCTTATGATGTCCAGTCCTAATCTGTCCATAATGGCCTTGGGAATGAGGTTTTAAGAGGCTTTGAAATCAAGCATGGTAGGATGGAGGATAAAGTCATGGATTTTGAGGCTTAGATAAAATGGATGGACTTCACTATCTTCAAATCGCCATGAACATGAGGACCAAAAAGAAGCTCAGGATGATCATCACTCACATTGACCATGTCTGACATTTCACCAACTCTAAGAAAATTAGTAACTTGAAATTTTCACTTATCATTCTTAACTATTTCAGTTAGAGGAATGGAGATTTTCAACATGGAAATTTCATTTCAAGATTAAAAAGAGAAGATTTTTTTCTACCTCTTTCAATGGTGCATCTTTCTTCTCGGGCTGATCTTTGTGTGAAGATTCTTCTTTTTTCCTCCTTGGAATTATTTATCTTTCCTTTGACCACTGGAAGAAGCTTCATTTCCTTTAACATGATTAGGAACAGTAGGTCCCTTGTCATTACTTTGATTCGGGGCAACAACTTCTTTGGGATGAGCATCTACTTGAGTGTTTTGTTTTTTTCTGATTAGAGGTTATAGGAAAATTCCTATTCTGCAAGCCATATTGTCTCTGAACTTGAGAAAGAGCATTCTGATACCCCCTATGATAATCTTCCATGAGCACTAATAATATGTCATCATTTGACAATACAAATTTTTGATCATCAGGTGCACAAATTTCTGCAGAAAATTGATCTTCTTCTGTGAGGAAAATAGGCTGTTGATTTTCCTCAAATAAATAGTTCTTGCCAGAAATTTCTTCTTCATCATCTTCATTAGGGCCTTCAGTATAATTCTACTGAAATTGAGTGTGAATTTTCTTATAAATTTGTGGATCCTGACCCCTCTGTTCCATTTTCTTGATCTTGTATTGAGGCTGCTGATTTTGACCCCTGAAATTGGGATTTCTAATTGAGGGTTCAGCTTGTCGATCAATGATGGACATTTTATCCATCATCTTCTACATGGTCTTGATCAAGGTATCTATTTTTCCTTCAGATGAAGTGGATGTTTCTTCTTTGATTGTGACTCTTTTTTCCATCTTGATTTTAGACTTCTTGATGATCAAATTGGCTTCCACGCTCACTACGTTTCTCTGCATTTCTTCAAGAGTTGATGGGTTTCTTTCCCTCAACTGATAGGCCATGTCAGGATCGAAACCATCAGGATAATGAAGTAAATCAAGGCCTAGAGGAGGCTTAATATTCTCAGGAACTAAATCATATTGGACAGACTCACTGGGATTCCTTTTCAAGGCATTATACTCAGCTAAGATCTGCAATGGATTTTTCTTCTATTCCCATTTCATCGTAAGCAAATCAATCATATTTTGTGAGGTACCTATTGAATCAATTGTGAGTGAGAAACCATTTCCTTACCTCTCCTGAGAAACTTTGTGTAATGATGCACATCTTGGCATCGTCATTGTCGATTTATTCAAGATATATGAAGTCAATTGCTTTGGAAACATGCTAATAAGTTGTAACCTCTTATGTTCCATCGAAAATAGGAAGCCTCTTACCATAATTCTGAGGTAGTAGAGTGCGTTGAAGCAGTAGGATCAGCGGAGAAAATCTGGTCATGACTAATGGAGGAGGTGGTGGAGGCGCTAATGGAGTGAAAAATTGCAGAGGTAATGACATAATGAAAGGAGGGATTAATGATGTAGTTGTATAAGAAGGTGAGATGACAGGTGGAGAAAATGTTTTCTGTTGATACTGAAAATAAGATTTCTCTTAAGTTTCTTGAAATTTGTCTACCAAGCACTTGAGTTTATGAAAATTAGACCAGACTTCGCTATCGACTTCAGACTCAAAATATTTAGAAAATGGTGCAAAGGACTTGAATTCGAAAGGATCAAAGGTGGCTTATGAATAAAAGTTTCAAAATTAGTTCTAAGAAAATATTTTTCAGATTTTGGACTATAGACCAAATCTTCTAGAACAAATCTCCTAGGCAGAGAACTTGATTAGACAAGTTGAGGAACAACTCTTCAAACCTTCCGAGACTTGGTTTTATGTTTTCAAAAATACTCTCAAGATAATATATAATTGGTAAGGGATTTGGGTCTGGATTTGACTTGGTATTCCTTTTAGAAGCTAGCTTAAGATAGGAATTTTGGTCTTTGGCTCAGATTTTATAATTCAACCTATTTTGAATGCTATAGCTTGTCACCTACAAGTATAAATTTCATAGGATTAAATAAATACCCCCAGGGAATGTTTACCAATCGCTCCCCGACAACGGCGACAAGAATGTTTTCATTCTCCCCAATTTCTAAGGCTAACAGTAGGATTGGAGATAGGTAATCACAGACCAAAATTTAGGTTAGGTAGCTAGCCCTACCCAGACCAGAGAGGGCTCTCTCTTTTTCACTTTAAACAATCAAATGAATGGCTAAGTATCATAATATTTTAGGATATATATATGTAAGATTTAATAAGTAAACTTTGTTTGATATTTTGAATGCTAGATAGGAAGTCAATGAATGGACTATAAACGAGGTTCTTAGGTTTGAATTTCGAGGTGAACCTGTAGAGAGCTCAGAGTGTGTGAGGAAAGATAGGTAATTTGGAAACATATTAATCATTCATTGAGTATAGGATGAAGATGGAGTAAATTTTTAATGATCACTGAGGTGAATTCATTCAATTAAGAAGAAAATAAACATAACGTGGAAAATATTTTCTAAAAAGAGCATGCATAAACATGAATTCTACTCTTAAACTTACAAGATAGACATATATGAATAATTATACATGGTATTAAGCTTATGATAAAAATAATACATGAGAAACACATATGTTCCAAAGCATACCAGAAGTATCTCAACACAAGTCCTGCAAATTTGTCTCTGATTTCATTCCACAAGCTAGTTACAAGAGATCCACTGCAAAATATGAGACTATAAAACCCCACAAAAGGAAAAAGAGAGTATACTTATAGAAAATGTAGAATATGAGACCTCATCGGGTCGAAATACCATCCAAAATGGATCATACATGAAAAATATGAGTCATTTCCTAGTTTCTAGGGAGGTTAGAAACTTATCCCTGAAATTTAGCTAAGGACTAGGAGTTTGTGTCTCCTCCATTAAATTACATGTTTCGTAATTATAGAGGCAAAAATAACTCAAACACATCAATTTCCACTTCATGGGACAACTAGCATCGAATTTCTAGAGTTTTTTGGGCAAGAGAACTCTCTGAAAGGAATCCAATGTAGAAACGTTGCGCCAGTTTTACAGAAGTGTTGCGCCAGTTCAGGGTTGTTTTTGACCCACTTAGGAGCATCCAAATCCAAATATGAAAGTTTTTATCTATAGCCCTGTGATTCTAGTTTCTAGAAATCTTTGAATTTTTGGAAAACACCCAAAGAAGGCCTTCAAAACAGTGGAAAAAGCATAGAAATGAGGTAATTTTTTGCATTTTTCTCCAAAACTAGAGCTTGTCATGGAAAACCAACTCTAGATATGGCATGTACTCATCAATATGCACCCATCCATGTAAGAAAAACTTCATTTTTATGCCCTAAGATAAAGTGTCACGCTTCTGCATGACGCTTCTGTGGAGACCAATTTTCCAAAATTGCCAAAAATTCAGAATTTTCCAAAAACAATTATGCAAAAATAGGGCTTAAATATGGATAAATATATCTCTAACGATAATGTTTTTTGAAAACCTAGGAGAGGTTTTTTTTCATTGGCAATTTATGAAAAAATACGTCCTCTATTTTCCAAAATACTTTCCCATTTGCTCAGAATCCAAGTTTGAAGTTGATCACTCAAAATTTGCAGAAGCGTCGTGCCACTTTAGCAGAAGCGTCATTCCATTTGGAGAGGTATTTTGGAGGCTTTCATAGAGTATTTTTGGGATGAAAGTGGTATGGTTGGAAATATTAGGATGTCTACTAAAAAATTGAGTCATCAAGCACAACAAACCCCTTCTCCAAACCCCTGATAAATTGATTTTAAGACAACCTGTCCAAAAGTGCACAAAATGACCTGGAGAAACTGTATTTTGAGAATTTATCTCAAACCATAAAACTTGTGCATAAACTGAAGGAGGTTGTTGTTATTTGTCATATTATTGAAAAAAAAACTCTTTCTCTTTTGTAAAATTCATCTCCATTACTTCATAAACTGATTTTTAAGCCAAACCGTCCCTATGTGCAATGTAACCCCTGACAAATGACCACGAAGCTCTAAAAATGATGCCATGGGTATGATTTGGCTCAAAAATGGAATGGTGACCTCCCTTGTATCTCTTCTTCACACATTCCATGGTTTTGTTCACTGGAATGATGAAAACCATAGTGTGTTAATGAAATGGGTGAATGAATGAAAATCTGGAAAAGCAGAGTGTAGGAAAGTGTGATTTTGGTGGATGAAATGAAGGGGCTTGAAGCTGAGAAAAATTATAGGAAAATTTGAGTAGGTATCGTTGTATTTTAGCTTCAATTTTTAGGTTTAATTATTTAAAATGGAGGTGTGTAAGGTATCAAAATGTATAAAACACAAGAAATTCCCAATTTTGACTGTGAGAATAGGATGTGGAATAGTAGGGTAAGTTTGTGAGGTGAAATAGGGGTGATGGGGTTGAGAAAAAATTCTGAAAAACATCCAGTGAATATGATGGTGTCTTATTTTTACAATTAAATTGGAATTAAATCAAATGGATAGGTTTAGGATGATGAAAATGTCAAAACACAGTCAATTCCCAATTTTGACTATGGGAAAAAATTAGTGAAAAAGTGTTTTTGAAGATTATGGGTCATGGAGCCAAGTAAGAATTTTGAAAAAAAAAATAGTGGATAGGCTGACACCTTACCTCCAAAATGAAGTTGGAATGAAGGCAAATGAAGGGTTTTATATCATTCAAAACCCTAAAACACAATCACCTTTCAAATTTTTGAAATATTCCACACCCTTGGACATCTGCATATGACCTTTTTTAACCCTTTGTGCAACTTGGAAGATGACATGCTGCTCTTTCAAATGAGGGAAGAAGATAGAATTAAACTCTTTTGAACCCTTTGACATGAAAGGTGACTTGATTGAGCTTTGAATGAAATTATAAAAAAAAATTGTTCTTTTCATGAAATAGTAAGGGTGTTTCTAAAAAACCTTTGAAAATTTCTCATTGGATATGATCTTTCAAACAAGATGAGGTGTGTCTGAAAACCTGAGGATGAATCGTTTTGAATATGTGTGGAACAATAGGTCAGGTTGACCTATTTTAGAGCTCGGATAGTTAGAATGAATCTCTGGATCCTTTTATAAAACAATGAGACATAATTGTTATTTTTCATGAAATAGTGGAACAAACTGGAGTTGTTTGAAACTTTTTGGAACTTGAGCCATATGAAACAAGAGAGATGGCTTTTATTTGAACTTAATAAACATTCTTGCTCCTTAACTAGGGTTTTATGGATGAAATGGAGGGCTACTGCCTTATTTTCAGTGAAAATTTGAAGGTTTTTCAAAGGCAGAGATGAACCTAGACTTTAACCTATATGAGATGGAGTGACCTAAACCTAGACCTCGTCAATAGTGATGATGAATATGGTGACCTTGAAGTTGATGATGGTGTTGACCTTGACAATGGTTATGATAAATGAAATGAAGGAGCATCATACATGGTTTAAACCTCTTAAGTAACCAAAATTATTTCTGAGAACTGTTTCGAAAAAGTAAAAATTTAGAACTATGACTTAATGGAAAACAACTAAAAGAGTAATTTTATCATTGACATACCTGGGCTAACAGGCCCATCTAGGATAGTACGATACATATAACATCAATAAATTAAGGAAATGACCATAATCATCATACATATGACCACAAAACATTAACCACATACATGCATGTCCAACGTAAAAAACTATATGATGATCTGCTCTTACCTTGAAGTCTAGTGTTGCAACCTCGCTCTGGTGATCTACATCTCCTTCTCTATCTCATCCAACACATTAGCATAATAACATATCAATAGCACCATGATGACACAAACTACATACAATGACCTCACAATGCATGTTTGACCTACTATACATGAATAACTATAGCCATGACAATGCATGCATAAAAACATATAGACACTAACACACATTCATGAAAAACACATCCCAAAAAAACCATCATCAACTCCTACATGGAAACACAAATGTAGCAATTACCACTACCATTCATACATAACAAGCACATTTACAACCTACATGCATGCATGACAAACACATTATATGCCCATGTAGTCCAAGTGTTGAACCATGCTCTGGTACCACTTTATAACACCCTCCTCCCACATTTACCCAAGCTAACTAGTCCATTGGGGTAAAAATGTGATGAATAGTTACTATGATATGATTAAAATCCCTAAATGAAGTTAAGGAAGTGGAACCGACAAACCAACACTTTACAAACCTCCACTGGGTGTTACAGGGCCCCTAGGAGCTAATCCACCACTCTAGGTGCCCAAACCCTTAGTTAACCTGGCCTTTCAATTAATTAAACCACAAATTGCTCCCATGAAAAGGCCTCCATGTAATTGAAACCCTCCATTCACTCCCACAATGCCTACAAGGGAGAGGTTGCAGTCTTTTTCAGCCATTTTTGTGCCAGATACTACGAGATTTAAGCCACTTTTTCAGGGCTAGTCTCCATATCACTGCCTGAAACTTGATGAGACTTTCCAAGACAAGAAATGACACAAAGGAAAATCCTCTAACAAAAAACTTGATCAAGGACTTGACCTAAAAATTCCTAACTATGACGGTAATTTTGTCAAACATATCATGAACATGAAATATGCAGCTCATAACATGTTATGCAACCAACTCAAAAAATAGAGAAATGATATATCAATGACTCGAGAAATAGCCTCTTCAAGGGGGAAATATCCTTTAAATTACATAAATGAACAATTTTTGATGATACAAATGACAAGACCCCCTTTTTATATATAGGAGTCTAAGGGGTCACAATATAATCAGAGCCTACATTACAATAATAATGTAAGGGAACAACAATAACAATAGTGGGCTTCGATGTGGGACAACAATAACAATATTGGGGCTACATGGGAACAAAAATAACAACAAGGAGGCTACAAAAGTATTATAGGGACCTAACGTGCCTCTCTCCTTCAAAAAAGTGTTGTCCTCAATGCTTGAATAGTTATGGATTCTTATGTATAAAATTTTCATCCTCCCAGGTGGAATCTTCAGCGGGTAAGTTCTTCTACTTCATAAGATACTCTAAAATTGATTGATTTCGTAGTCTTCAGGTTCTTTTTTTGTGACTGATTCAATATAAAATATTATTTTTCCCTCTTTGTCAAGTTCTGGAAACACTGTTTGAACTAGAAGCTTGTCCCCGATAACCTTCTTTAAGCATGAAATGTCAAAAATTGGGTATACTTGAGAAGATGCAGGTAGCTCCAATTTGTATGGCATAGTACCAATATTTTGCAACACCTTTTAAGGATCATAGTACTTAGGTGATAATTTATTATCCTTCTTAGCTTGCTTGAGGTACATTTGATTATATGGTTATAGCCATAAAAATACACATTCGCCTACATCAAAACTTATTTCACTGCGATGTTGATCTTCCTGTTGTTACATTTGATTGTGCACCAAAGTGAGGCTATCCTTTACGAGTTGGATAACTTGTTGTTGATGCGCGATGTGATATTCCACTGCTTGAACCTTAGAATTTTCTCTTAAAGATGATGTGATGGAATGTGGATGATATCCATAAAGTGCCATAAATGGGGTCATACTTGTTGCAGTATGGAAGAAAGTGTTATACCACCATTCAACAAGAGGTAACCACTTGACCCATTGTGTTTGTTTATTAGATACAAAGAAATGAAGATATCCTTCCAAACGTTTTTTCACTATCTCATATTTCCCATTAGATAGAGGATGATAAGATGAACTATGAGATAATTGAGTGCCAACACAAGAAAATAATTTCTTCCAAAAATTTCCAATGAAAATGGAATCTCTGCCACTTAATATAATCTTTAGGTTTCCGTGAAGCTTTTGAATTGTTTCCATAAATGTAGTAGCAATTGTACTGGATTTAAAAGGATGAAATAATTCTCAAAAGTGTGCATACTTGGTAAGTCTATCAACTAGCACCATGATGACACTATTTCCTTGTGAATTGGGTAAACCTGTCATAAAATCCATTGAGACCTCCTCCCAACTTTGACTTGGAATGGCTAAAGGTTGTAACAGACCTGGGGTCTTAATTGTCTAAACTTTATTTTTTTGGAAAATCAAAAATTCTGCCACAAAATTTTGAATAACATATTTAAGTCCATCCCAAAAGAATTCCTTCTTGACCCCGTGGTAAGTTTTTAAAAATCCTGAGTTCCATCCTAAGGGTGAGGTGTGCAATTCCAAAAGAATATTTTTTTATTTGGGAATTCTTAAAAATATATAAGCAATATTTGTACCATAATGAATCATTTTTCCAGCTAAATCTATTATATGTACTAGGATCTTGCTGCAAATTTTGAATGAGTGTACACACCTCTTCATCATTCTTCCATTCATCCCTTGCTTCCGTTATACACTCAGGTTGGATAATAGAAATGACACAAAGAAATGCTTCCACATCCCCATCCTTTATTGAGAGTGCATTTGCAACAACATTTTTCTTCCCTTTATTGTAGATTATTTCAAATTCATAGCCCAACATCTTTGTCACCCATTTTTGCTTCTCTTATGAAGATAATATTTTCTCCAAAAAGTATTTAAGACTATCATGATCTTTTTTTACCTTGAAGTGTCTTCCCATTAGGTAAGGTTATTATTACTTTAGTGCATGTAGTAGTGCAAATGTTTCTATCTCATAAATAGTTTTGCGTAAATACTTTCCTTTTATTGTACGAATTTCAAAAGCAATGGGTCTTCCTTCTTCCATTAAAACTGCACCAATTCCATTTCCCGAGGCATCACATTCCACAATAAATGTTTTTGTGAAGTCTGGCATAAATAAGACTGGTGCTTGACACATTTCCTCTTTAAGATGTTCAAAGGCATTAGTTGCTTCTAGAGTCCAAGAAAATGCATCTTTCTTCACTAATGATTTTATAGGTGTCTTTATTCTCCCATAATTCTTAACAAACTTTCGATAATACCCTATCAACCCGAGAAATCCTGAAGATACTTTATGGTTGTGGGTATTTTCCATTCCTCCATGGCTTTAGTTTTTTTAGGGTCTACCTTAACATCCTCATGAGATAAAATATTACCCAAATATTCCACCTCTTGTACTCCATAGAAATGTTTGGTGGTTTTTTCATATAATTGTTTCTCCTCCAATAGTTTGAGAAAATTTTCAACATGTTGAACATGATCCTTCCAAGACTTTTTGTAGATTATTATATCATCAAAAAGTACTAAAAAAAAATTCTAAGGAAGGGTTTGAAAATGCAATTCATCAAACCTCAAAATGTGTAAGGTGCATTAGTAAGGCCAAAAGGCATGACCAAAAATTCATAATTGCCCTCATGAGTTCTAAATTTTGTTTTCAGAATGTCTTCAGTCTTTATTCTAACTTGATGATATCCTGAGGAAAGATCCAACTTGGTGAAGTAAATTTCTCCATGTACTTCATCCAATAATTCATCAAATTTTAGGGATGGGAAATTTATCTTTAATAGTGAAATTTTTGAGCTCCGTATAATCTAGACACATACACCATGATCCATCTTTCTTGTGCACCAATACTACTGGAGTAGAGAAATAACTTTGACTAGCTTGAATTATACCAGCCTCAAGAATTTTTGCAACCATGTGTTCAATCACACTCTTTTGGGCATAAGGATATATGTAAGGACTTATTTTTGGAGGAACACTTCCTAGAATAAAATGAATAGCATGATCATGATCAAGAATAGGTGGGAGGCCTTTGGGAGTCTCAAACACCTTGGAATGATTGTCCAAGACTTTTTGGAGATTTGGAGAAATAGATGATTTTGGTGTTTGAACCTCAAGTGAGCATAATTATGAAATTATGCCTCATTTTTATTTCTTAAAAATATTTTTCATGACATTAAAGTTGATTCTCTTTCCTAGTTTCCCTGCGAGACCTCTTAATTCAACTTCCTTTCCTTCCCAAAAAAAATTCAAGAAAATTTCTTGAAAATTAAAATTTATTGTCCCCAACTATTTTAACCATTGGACTCCTAGTACAACATCAACACCACCCATTGGAATGGAAAGAATTGGACTATTTAATACATATTCCCCCATGGTTAGCTTGATATTATGGCACTTTCTAGAGAAATTTATAGTTCCTCCATTTGCAACCATCACTTGACACTCTGGTGCTAGATATAAGAAGCAATTCAATTCATTGGTTATCTTACAATGAATAAAATTATGGGTACTACCTGAATCAATTAGTACTATGACCTTTTTATTCTTGATATATCCTTCTATATTGAGAGTTTGAGGAGTGGTAATTCATGCTAATGCATTACAAGATATGATCGGATTCATTTATTCTTTCTCTGGGGTTAGTTCCTCGTGTATATCCTCATCTTTTGATGTTTCTTGTTCCTTTTCTTCCTCCTCTTCACAATCTATGTAAAATAATTTCTTCTCAACCCACTTATGCTCTTTAGTGTATTTTCTATCACAACTATAACAAATCCATTTTTCTCTTTTTCCCTCCAATTATTTTGGTGTAAACCTTGTAGGTTGTGGAAGGCTAGGAGTAACAATACTTCCATATTTATAGTTGTGAGTGGTAGACTTCCTCGTTGCAATAATTTTCTTTCAACTTTTCTTGCCACCCTCAATGCCTTCTCCAATGAATCAAGTTCCAAAATGTGAACCTAATGTTGGATATTATCCTTTAAATTTCCTATGAATACATCAATCCTATGCTCCTCTGGAATTCTATTACCCTGATATTCAATTTTTGGAAGTATTCAATGTGCTCCACCATTGAACCCTTTTGTTTGAGATTTATCAATTAGCTAGAAGGTGCTTTTGTTTGTATCCTCATAATGTGCTATAATTTCCTCCATAAAAATTGACCAAGTGATAAGTGTTTTATGATAAAAAATCCATCAGTACCATGCAAACTTCTTGGGTTCTGAATATAAAGTTTCAATGTGTACCTTTTGTGAGTGTTCCACATCATGGAGATAAAAAAATTGCTCCATTTGTAGTATCCATGTTACTGGATCCTTGCCATAAAACTTCCTCATATATATCTTTGGAATATAGTGGTTCTTTAACCCAACATTGGAGTCTCTAAAATACTAATCCATATTCCTTTTCCTCATCATTATTTTCATGGATTACCTTGTCACCATCGGGAAGCCTTTCTTGCAACAACTTTTTCAAACATTACTTCAAACCTTCCATGTCGGTTTTCAAACCATCCATCTTAGCTTCCATGCCATCCTTCAAACCTTACATGTCTAATTTTAAACCATCCATGTATTCTTTTAAACCATCCATGTCATCTTTGGTTTCTCTTTGTGACAGAGAATTTGTTGCACTTGGTCCCGCAATTTTTATGTATCATGTTGCATTTCTTCCTCTTAATGTGCCATGGTAGAGCTTTTTGAGGGCTTAATGGGTGTATAATTATTATTATTTTTAGGCATTTTAGAACCAAATACTAATATCTATGCTTCACTATTCCCTGTGAATCACTTCAAAATTATTTTCAAACAAAATTTATGAAAAATTTAAAAAAAATACACACATTTTTCTTTCTTTTTTCGAGCTCGATATTGTAATTGTTATATATCTGTAATTTTAGATTTCCAAGCTCTAAAATTTGGTGTTGTGGTAGCCCTATGAATCTTCTTTACATTTCCAAAAATCACACCAATATTTAATTCCTCAATAAATATTTATGCCAAATATCCCACGATAGCCTGGTTATGGACTAGTTCAGTAGAGGGAATTTGTAAGGGATGCCACGTATCATTGTTTCAACATTCGGCCCTGAAATCTATTCAGGAAAAAACTAAAGTCCGTGTAATTTTAGCCACTTTTTACAGAATTGAAATCTGATGTCTGAAATGAAAGTTATCACGATTTTCCCTAGGTCACCTTTTTGAAATGGAATTCTACAGCCTACAAAAACAATAACTTCTTCAGATGATTTCTCTGAAAATGTAGCAAACCAAGATCTAAAATTCGTACATGAAGTTCGCCAATATATCATATCAACGTTGTTGAAATTTCATATTTTTAATCCTCTTATAGAAAAATTTATAGCGAAAATTCCATGATGACCTATTTGAAGTAGCGAAACCCTAGAATCCAAAGCTCTGATACCAAATGTTATGCAACCAGCTCAAAAAATAGAGAAAATAAATATCAATGAATTGAGAAATAGACTCTTCAAGGGGGAAACCTCCTCTACATTACATAAATCAACAATTCTTTGATGATACAAATTACAATACCTCCTTTGTATATATAGGAGTCTAAGGAGTCACAATATAATCAAAGCCTACATAACAATAATAATGTAAGGGAACAACAATAAAAATAGTGGGTTTATAAGGGGACCAACAATAAAAATATGGGGGATACATGGGCACAAAAAGAAAAATAAGGTGGCTACACTAATAATAATAATAATAAGAGGACTACACTAGTATTATAGAGATCTAACATAAAAACAAATCTGAGCATAGGGGTCTTATACTTATCTGAGATTCGTAAAGAAGCATTGGTGACTTATCACATTAGCTGAATTATCATATTTTAGGTCGTATATTAATCATTCATTCATTTATAAATAAAAACATGATGAGATCCATACATCATCATTATCATAAAAAATACTCATATCCGACATATAAACAACAGAAATAATAAGGATACAATAGCCATAAATGTCACATATGAACCAGTACATTTGCATCTAAAATACCAAGGAGAGGAACTCTTATTAATGAATGCAAATTCAACCAGGTTTGGGACTTCCATGTAACACTTGACCATATGTTGGTTGAACCAAATCTTTCTTTCAGCCAATCACCCTCGTGCCATATTCCAAGCATGAATGTGGGACTCATAACCAAAATCAACCAGGGCTTCCTGAGGCTAAACCACCTCACCCTCATCAATAGAACCATGCTTTAATGCAATCCCCACTGAATCACTAGGCCCTAAACAAGTATTGATGCCATCAGATTTCTCCACCTACACTGTGAGGAATTTTCCTATCTCCTAGTCTCTAGGTTTTATAGTATATCCCACCATTCATTGGTCAGTATTCCTAGGCCTAATTGAGACTCCACCCTCCAATATTTACCATATATCCTATCAATCCCTAGCCAAGTATTCCTAGGCTTGATTGAGGGCACCCACCTCTAGGATTTACCATATATCCTGCCATTCACCGGTCGAGGATTACTAGGCCCACTGAGGTAACACAAAATCTGACTTTACCACAACCCACAGTCTAGTTCAGGGGTGACTAGGCCAAGGCTTTACCATGGTCTGATTTAGGGATCAATGGGCCATGTCTTCTTTATTTTAGAGACCACCTCATTTATTTTTTAATCCATCTGGTAATCCAGCTCATACAAAACATGAGAACCCAATCACACCATGACTATCTTGAAATGAAAAGGCTAGGTTGAAGAACATTGTCACACCTGGAAAAACTCATGCCAATTACAACAAGAGAACCAAGAACACACATGCACAACCATGCATGCTAAAACTAGCAAGGGAATCATACATGATACTCGATACCTACAAATAATCTTGTTGTGGTCGCTTCATCCTTCTCTTCCTTGATTGATTATTGATTCCTATTTGCCTTCTTTATTTTCTTGATCCAATGTTGAAGTGCTCCAAGAGAGCTCTATGTGTCCAAGAGTGTGAACGAGAGAGAGAGAGAGAGAATAGAGAGAGAGATCCAAAAAACAAATGGAAAAATTATGTGAACTTATCCTCGAAATCCTTTTTATTAATGAGGTCTTTATTTTCTTCATTTTCCTATTATTTTCCTTTATTTTCCTCCTCACATGAAACTTGTGACCTTTCACATTCCTCTTCTCCTAATTTCCATTATTTTCATAAATAAAATTCCAATTAATGCCTCATGCCTTTCCAAAGCCTTTGTCAATGCCTTTTGCCAATTTCCTTTAGCCATAATAGCCAAAATGAACACCCACTAGGATGTTTTTCCCAACATTTAACTTGGAATACGTGTCCCGTGACCTTGGTATTATATTTTTTTACATGGATTTTTGACCAAGGTTGTTACATCATTCATAATATACTTAACTCGCTTAGGAAAACTCTCTATATCCAATGCTTCTTTGTCCTTATTTTCTTTTGATTTTTTAGTTATGGTTGTTTTCCTCACAATCAAAAATATTCTTTTATCTTCTACTAGAGATTTTCTAGCAAGACTAATAATTTATTTTTCAACTTCTAGAGTTTCTTGCATAGTCTCATTTAATGTGTTTTCAATTACTCTTTTTACAAAAATAGTAGTTGATGAAGGCAGAGCAATAGTATAGAATTCAAGAAGAACATTGGTTGCAGGCCTAGAATCAATAGGAATTTTATTCAATAAAGTCAAAAGATTTTATTGAAATATTTAGTTTTCTCTTTTGAATTCATTTTTATCTATACAATTAAGGAACTAAAGTTGTTGATGATTTATTATCACCATTTTTTTTTCAAAAGGGCTTCCTCAAAATAATTCTAATTGGTTATTAATACATCTGGCAATGAAAAATACCAAATGGACATAGTTCCTTCAAAAGTGAAGGAAAAAAATGGAATACAATGTCTTCATCTTGTATGCCCATTAGGTTGACTACCAACATGAAATTATTAATGTGATCGAGTCAGGATATTCTTTATTTTTTTGGATCATAATTTTTGAAGATGCTTAGGTAAATCATGTTGAGCACCATGGATTAATACTACTCCTAGAGACAACCAAGGCATTCTTGGTTGATTTTGTCGATGAACTCTAGTCATATAAGAATCAGATGAACGCTATTTAGAATTAAATGATAAAGGTTGATATGGAGGAATACTAAGAAGAGTTGATCCAAGTGGTGAGTCATTTTATATAACAGGTTTTGTCTCTATATTATAACCCTTTTGCCAATATTCTTCCTACTTTAAGAGATGATTGATTTTAGCAAATAAAGGTTGATAAGTGGATTCCTTAGCTTTAGGTTTTCTACCTTTAGCTTAAATGTTGTATTAAATGGATTTTGGTGAAGTTTTCTTGATTACACTCATTGAAAATATTAATTGTTTCAATTGGGGATTATGTCTTGTTGAATTCCTTAGTGATGCTAGAATTTTTTACTTCTAGTTGTAATGATTGATCTACCCCTAAATATTTTCCTTCAATAGATGATTCAAGTTGATCTATAATTTGTAGATTATGTACAATCATAGAGGATGAAAGACCAAATTCTAGTGTTGACTAATTATTCTAAACAATTTCACTAGAACTTGATTGTAAGGTGGGTATTAAGGGTTGTGTTGATACTGGTGAATATGGCCTAGAATTATGTGATTTTTGTGTCATTCATTATCTCATAGCCCTCCATCTAGTACCAAAATTGTTGATGCCTGGAAACATCCCTAGTACAGAATGTGAAGAAATCTTTGAATCAAGATCTCAAATCAGATCTTTACTCATTTGGGATGATGATCCACATTGGTATATGTTCCCAATTTCCACTAAGTGATTTTTAAATCAATAAAATTTAATTTATTTGATTGAATGCCTCGTTCTATAATACAATCTAAAACAATGAAATGAAATATAATTTAAGTAAAATATAGTTATTACTTAAATATAACGGTAACTATCCTAGGAGCATAAAAGGGATTAAATATGAGATAAAATAAAATAAAATAAAATAAATGTTTAGTCTTTTGAAATAGTTCGAAAAGAAACATTTGTTAAATATCTCAATGATTAGTATTTATTTGTTCATACTTACTTTTATTATCAATCATATCAATTTAAATCAATTAAAAATATATCAATATGTGATTACTTGGCTAATCTAAAAATAGTGTATTTAAAATAATTCCATAGACAATCTGAATAAAAAATAATAATGGTGGAATATTTGTATTCAAGTGAACAAATAATAATACCAAAACACCAAAATATATATATATATATATATATATATATAACCACCTCATATATTCAATTCTTCAAAATTTGACTTGTAAGTCTTCTCTCTAGAATTTCCAACCCATATTCCTAATTACAAAGTTTTATAATACATTTAATATTGTTAGAAATATAGGAAGTATCTCTCCATCTCGCTAAGAAATGATGGGAAAAATAGAGTATTTCCAAACTAATAAAGTCGTGTCACATTAATTAAATGTATTCTCCTCGATTTGTTTCTTTTTGTTTCTCGTCCTCATTAACATAAGTCTCCCATTTGGAATGAATATGTATCATATGTTGTATTATTTTATAATTTGATCATAAGAGTAAACTTTTATCATCATAAGAGTAAATTTTTCCCGCAATAATAGAGTTTTCTCCAACATCAAAAGAGTAAACTCTGCTCGCAATAATAGTGATTTCTCCACAAAAATTTGAAAAGAAGTTGTTGTTCATTTTAGAGCATGTCAATGGATTGATAAGTAATTGATTAATTGAATACATAGTCCACTTGACTATGCCTTGTATTATACTATATGTGCCCTTCCTTTCTTGTTTTATATTAGTAATACATGATTCACTAATGACTGTCTCCCTAAGAAATTGCACATTTGGAAAATAATTATAAATAATGATATTGTTTGCATTATCCCAAATATTTTAGTACTTGGTTGAATCTGTGATTAGGTTTTGAGAATAATTTAAGTTGCTTGAGAAGACTGTTATTTTTTTATGGTCAATGTCACTTGGAGGCGTATGTTGTTGCAATCTATATTTAAGGGAATCATTTTTTTCATGGTGTTTCTTAATAGTGTCTTTAAACTTCTTGACAGACCATATGTTTGCATGTCCATATGCACTAATTGAATCTGCAACATCATCTAAAAATTATTCTTGACTTAATTTTGATGGATTTCATATCATCGCCTAATTTGAAGGAGGGTCTCCCATTTGTTCAATTTTCCTTTTCTTTCACTCTCCTTTTATAATGGATTTCCTTGCACCACTGAATAATTATCCACTTAAAAGAAAAACCTCTTCCTCCACTAGTTCAATGGAGTATAAATAAGAACTACTAGAAGAAATAATTCCTTAATAAGTTAACAAAGGGGTTTTACTAATGGCAGTAGTTGTGATATCCCCTTATGAATTCCTCTAATTGGTCCTTTCGAGTATCATATTTTCTTGGTATATGAATTACATGCTTTGATATTGTTGAGGTTGTTCTTCTACCTACTGTTGTAATTATGATTTTTCACCTTGAAAATTTTTAGACTATGACTCGTTAACCTGCATTTGATCTTCTTGTGAATCCTTTATCTGATGTTGTTCATGTTGTGACTCTTCAGGATATGATTGCTCACCTTTAATTTGTTCAATTTTAGGCTATTATTTAGAATGTAATTGTCTGTCTTGGCTCTGTTAAGATTGAATTTAATTATAATTTTTTTCCCAAGGAAATTTTCTTGTGCCATTGGAAAGTTACAAACTCTTTTCTAGTAGGGCCCTCTAGGATTTCTTGAATCCTTTTAATGACTTATTCATATGATTGTACTTTAAAAACCTAATCAAAAGGGAAATCCTCATGTGCATACACTTTAAAACGCTTTGGTATTTTACAATGATCCCATACAATGTTCTTAGGACCATGACTTTTGAAATCTATATTGGAAAATCTAATCATATCAATAGTTGTTTCTTCTTAATTGGAATTCTTAATATTTTCTACAATATATATTCCCAATTTGATTATAAAGATAGGCCAAACTCTTTTTGAACTAAATATTAGTTATCTAGCAATAGTTCTATTGGCTACCATATATGAAATTTCTCTAAGAGATAATACGTATGGTATATATCTTATGATAGCATGAGGGGTACCCTCACATCCATGAATTATTATATAAGATTAGGAATCATCAATAAACCAATCTCCTATGGCTGAAATAACTTCCATAACATCATTTGTAAATCTTGGAAGTATATATCCATATAAGAGTTGATGTAATGGAATCATGAAGTTGTGGGAAAAATTCATTGAATGAGTCTTTTTATTTTAAATCCTAGAGTTTTTATAAATATATATGAATGGGCCCTTGAGTTGGAGACCAACTCCAATCATCAACAGGAAGGGTGTTCTTGCACATATTGCATCCATTGAGTAAGAAAACATGAAAAAACTGAAGAACAAAACTAGGAGAAGAATTTTAAAACTTTTGAATTAATTTCTACAAATTGTTTGACAAAAATACTAACCAATTAAAAATGATTCCTTTCTCCAATACTTGATGTAGAAAGGGAACACATTCTGATTTGAATTGTAATGAATTGGGCTCTCCATAGAATCTACATATCATTGCAGTAATCATTGCTAAAGATACTTTCATTTGCTCAATTTGATATAATTTATTTTCTTTGATCTTAAATCAATCACTGTCAAGTTTAATTTTAGGCTTGGGAACTTTATACATTTTTTCTGGGCCGTGGGGTCTGAAATATCCTACAAAATCTCATTTATCATTTACTATGGTACAATTTTTAACATCAACATGGGAGAAGGTACACCATACCATGTTTGTGTATTGGATGAGATTAGGCATGGTCGTGTCCTTATGAAGAGCTAAGTGATGAATCTATTTAAATACACTAGCACCTCCTTAGTATTCATATGAAAAATACACAATTTATATGAATTCTAAATTCTCACTCCAACACATGTGTTTGACTCCAATTTTGTGTGAAGTATCTGAAAATAGAGCTAAATTAGTAGTGTTCTCATCATCGTCTAGAGGATCATCAACCTTTATATACTTGCTTGATCCATTTGAAGGCATATTTCTCAATCTTGTAACATTCTTCAAATAAAAATAAAAATAAAAATTTTGCAATGAAAAAAATGAAACAAAATTAAATTGTTGAAAGTGCATAACTTACCTTTTTTGGAAGAAATACTTGGCACTAGTTTGTGGGGTTAGATGAAAGGGTTGAAATCAAAACAAGATTATATTACAACAAGTGAAATATACAATAGTGCATAAAATATTCACTATTATTGCCTTTATATTTAACATTAAGTGTCCTAATTGAAACTTATCTATGATTTAACAAAAAACATGTGTCATGCTATTGACGGTGCTAGAAATCTGTAAACCAAGGGGGGCCTACCTGATGTGAAGTCTGAATTATACATCACACCATTTGGAGTAAGAGCCCCATCCGAAGTATTGACTTGGATACCATAATTCTAAAGTTTTCCTTGGATGCAATGAATAACATAAGAGAGTATGCACATAACCTTTGAAATCAGCAAGTGAGTTGAAACTGTGAAACGCCAATTGCAATGTGTAAAATGAGGCTCTCACAAGAGGGAAGTAAAGAGTGAGTCTCTTAAAGGAAAGTAATAGTACTATCCTAAGAGAGACACACAAGAGCAAGGAGATATCCATTAATTATCTAGCAAAAAAGTTCTCAATTACACTACGATCATTAAATCAAATACAACACATATCCAACAAAATAAGCACTAAATCCCATGAATTAGTTCAATTTATTTAGTAAATATGAACATAACATATACCACAAACATATAAATAATAGTCTTACAGTATTCATGATACATTCATGAAAGTGTGTTGGTTGAATGAGCTTTTGATTATTAAGTGAAAGATCAAAGTACACAGTTACAATGGTGAGACACTAACTCCAATAGTGGAACATTAAGTCACTTCTTTCTTCTCCAAAAGGATGATTGTAATATTCCTAATTAGCCCAAGCTAATAGGAATATTTCATTGTGTCTTTAATTTTATTTATTGATGAATAAAATGCAAAGGAGGACATGAAAAACTCCTAAAACATAAAAATAAATCAATGCCCAATGTGAACAGAGACAAATCAGGGCTTTCTTAATAAAAACCACTTGTGTGTGAAACAGGTTTGAGCTATTTGACTGGGTCAACAAGACCAAATCTACAACGTTGTCTAGGTTAAATGTATCTCCTAAATGGACAGCGCAGTTCTAGAAGGAGGACCTCATGTGAAAGGGGTTAAGTGATTCAAGGTGGTTTAGGGTTTTGCACATCCTCATGTTATAAAAGGAAGAGAAGGCTCAAGAGAAGGGTTGTTGAAAATATTCAGAAATTAGTCTCCTTAGACTAATTCTATTTCTCTGGGCTGTTTAGCAAGAGAATAGTGAGGGTTTCCTGTTTAGGAATCCTCCCTCCTTCCTTGAGGATTTCTTGGAGGAGATTGTGCTGCATTGATCCACTATCTGGCATTTTGGCCAAGCCTCATCTTACATCTACAACATAGTCCTATTGGGGTGAGCTGTCTATGTAAATTGCAACAAGTGGAGTTCTAGATCTACAGAGATCTAGTTTGTTTTGGGTGTCTCTTCTCATGGAGTGTGTCTTTTAACCTCCTAGAAGAGTGCCTCTTCAGTTTGAGCTTCAGATTCTTATCTTGGCATCAAGCCAAAGTGTGCTCCACTTCTTCAACGCATTCACTTGAGGAAACTGTGCCCTCTTTGTAGGCAAAGTTGCAGTGTACATTTGATAGTATTTTGGAGGAGAGATCTCCGGTGGAAGGACTCCTTTCCTTCACTATGGTGATACATGGATTGGCCAACCAATCCATGTTCTATTTCAGATATGATCTGTTGTGTATCATATTCTTTAGAAATTTCTGAATATTACTGGAGATCTATGGTGTAGATCTCAGATCTATTCATTGTTATTCATCTTCTGCTGAGATCCCCAAGGGGAATGTACTAAAAAGCTCTTTTTTCATATAGATCCCATCTGATATGTGATTTTCTATTCAGATCTGTTTTAGATATAAATATAATGAAACACTACTTCAGTACCCTGTAAATTACGCTGTTCAGCTTTTCTGTCTCATTGCATGGTTGCAGCACCTCATTTGGAGGACTTTCTTTATGTAAATCTCTGTTTTTCCTAATGTAAACCATATGATTCATATTATAAGTTTCCATACTAATGTTCCAACATTATTTCATTCAAAACCCTCAGAAATTACGCTATCCATGCTTCAGAAAATTTCTGCATAATTTAAGCCATGGGAAATCAGGGTTTTCTAGCCTAGTTAGGAAAGGATGAACTATTTAATATAGAAAAACGCCTTTTTTTTTGCTAAAATTCGACATGGGAATCCCTCATAACCCTAGCTATCATATCCAACCACTTTCCCATCTTATGTTTGCGCAAATATTTGAATACATTCGTTTTAGGGCCTAAATCACCTCTTTTCCCCACATTTTGCCTTGTAGAACGCTGTATAAAGTTTATGATGTATATTTTATTGAAGGATAGATGATTTAACATTTGTATAAGTCATATTTCTGTAGCTCCACATTGGTAATAACTCATATTATTCCCAATCTGTAGTTGTTCCTTAATTTGGAACATTACAATGATACTCTCTCCAATGCCAAGTTAGAGATGTAAAGGATATCTCTCTAAAGCCTAAGCCTCCCAAAATTCCTTTTCTTGAGTTATGAGAATGTTTTCATAACAAGAGGAGTGACCTTTCATATCCACATGACTCTTGAGCTTCCCTCATGACTCTTGGACTTCCTAAGTGACCTTTGAACTTATACTGACTCTTTGGTCCACATGTGACTTTTCATATTCCACATGTGACTCTTGTAATTCCACACATTTGAATTTTATAATTTTTAAAAATACATAATTACACTTCACATCATGTGGCAATACCCATTGACACATATGACATTGTGATGACACTTGTACAAGCTATGACTTAGCAATGATGACATGAAACTTCATGATGATATGGAAATGCTAAGTTTTTGTATTTTTTTATTTGACTTTGACGTCTTCATGATAGATCTTTGCTTGTTCTTAATTTTCACCTTCCAAAGGGTTTTGGTGAATGTTTAAACCTTCCAAGTCAACTTCTTTGTCCTGATCCAAGTTTCCTTTGTGTTCTTCATGATGGTTATTCCTCTACTCCTTCCTCACAAGTACTCTCATGTAGCCTCTCCTTGATGACTTATCTTAATCATTACCTTATCATGTTGTGGTGATTATACTTTTATATGGTAACCACTAATGAAAAACAAACATCAGCCTAGAAACCACCTATTCTACCTCTTCTTACTCATGAAATATGTTTATTATGATGAGACAACATGCAAGGGATTTGGGAGCAAGAGGCTGGGAATTGCGCAATTGAAGGTTGTAGGGACTCAGGGATGCCTCACTACTGATTGGAACTACGCAATGCATAGTACAGTAGGGCATGAAAATTATTCTTGCACAGTGAGGGATTCCATGAGGTAAGGTATTGAGCTTGTTGACTGATGATCTACAGTGAGGTGTGCCCTGGAAGGAAGAGACAGGGGTTGTGTAGTTGGGCATCACAAGGATTTAATGAAGGCCTTATTTTCCAGAACTATGTAATGCAAAATAGGGAACAAGCTAGGACAAAGGATTGTGCAGTGATGGATCTTAGTCAGTAGCAGCAACATGAATAGTCATTGTAACTGTGCAATGCATAGTGTTTGAGGGACATGATCATTGGATTGCGTAGTTGAGGACTTCAGTGACAGAGAGATGATCCCTTTCTCATTAGAACTATGAAATGAATATTAAGAGGCTCACCTGATGAATATAATTTTGCAGTTGGAAAATTCAGAGAGACAAGGAGGCAATTTTTCTCACTAGAACTGCACAATGCACAGTGAGTGAGGAGAAGGCTTAGGAAACTGTGTAGTTGGGAAAGTTAGTAACATAGATAAGCCTCACTTCCCGCTGTAACTGCACAATGCACAAATCCAAGGTAATAGAGAACAATAATTGTGTAATTGACAAGGTGAGGTAGTTGAATTTATGGCTTAGGTTTCAAGGTTGCTTAGTGTGTTTATGGAGGGAGATTGTGCTCTAAGACAATGCAGTGTGCAGTTTCAAGAGATAAGAGATGTTTCCTATGGCTTAGGAATGCATAGCGCACATTTCTAGGAGGGAGAAATATTTTTCGAAGGTTGAACAAGTTGTAAAGTCAGTGAAAGCTCCAAAATGGCTAAGTGTGGGATCAATGAGAGAAGAAAGAAGAAGACATGCAATCCAATATTGAAATGGTGATATCATATTTTGATAAAATCAACACATGAACATGACTAAAAATTGATATGCATACCTTGAAAGGATAACAAAGTGACACTATTTTTAAGTGCACTAGTTGAAACATTGCATTATGACACTTATAATACAAATTATGATAGTAGTATCGACTACAACAAGAAAGTCCGCTAAGATAAGGGAGAGTGTCTAGTGCATATTCTTATGATATATAGGATATAATACTACAGAATAATGTGCTAGGGTGGCCTCTAGTGGTGCGCTAAAATTCCACACATGCAAGAGTGAAAAAAATAAAAAAATTTAATTGCGACATCAAGAAAACATGAAAATGCCATTTGAAAAATATAAATAAAGTGAAAGTGACATATGTTATAGCAAAGAGAACACAAAATCGCTACTTGTGAAAGTGAAATAAAGAAAACTAACAGTTGCAAAAGTGAAAGCGACACTAATCAAAACCGAAGTGCACAAAAATGATAGTTGAGAAAACTCACTGGGGAGATGATACAATTGTTACAAACATTGAGATAATTTTCAACTTGGGGATGCGCACTAAATGTATACAGGGACTACGTAGTTTCTATCTCTAGGAACTACACAATCATTGTCTTCAGAGTCTGCACAAGCATTGTCTCTTGGAATTGAGCAGTCACTATCCATAGAGAATTGTGCAGTCAATTTCCTCAACATCTACCCAGTGAGTGTCTCTGCAATTGTGCAACAACTATCAGCAAGGATTTCTCAGTGCTTGAATTTCTAAGGTACACATTGATTGTTAGTCTTTCTTGAAAGAAAGTCACTTTCCACTGCCTCAAAGGTTTAGCATGTGTAAGAAAGTGACTTTTACAGTTAGAACCTTGAGAATCACCAACAAAACATAAATAAAATATGAAAAATCAAGGAACTATGGACCATAGGATCACAAGTAGGCTCCAAATTTCAAGTGTAAGAAAAATTTTGGAGGGTATTTGTTGTAGCGAAAACAATTGATGACACACTAGTAGAATTAAAACTTCTTTGTTTATGTCTATCTTTGAGCACAAAGTCTAAGTAATTTAGGAATAACTGACTCATTTGACCTGCTTATAGATGTATTCTCCTCAATCTCCTTTCTCGGTTGAACACATTCCCAAATCTTTCAATATCACAATTTTTTTGATCAAGGAGAAGGGTAGTATGTAATCACAAGTTTGAAATGATCAGAGTTTTATTTTTATCTTCGATGTTGTTATGCTACTATTAGGTTTGTTCAGTACCCTGAAAAAGTCACTACAGGAACACAAGTATTGCTTTGCTGCTAGTGAACATGTTCAATACGCCATCGAAGTTACTTGCTTCACTTCTCTGTGCAAGAATCATTTCTCTTATTTCATCCTTTTTTTCTTTTATTTCAATGTTCTCATTCCAATTTTATTGGTGTTTATATCGCTAAGGTGGTAGATGGATATTGTCTTATTAAGAGGAGGATGGTTTGTTACTTCAAAGAAAGTTATATATACCTCTAAAATTGATATGATCACCATCAATTTTCCCCTTTCCCTTCTCTACTCGATTGGATCAACGAGAAAAGACCATTCAATTACTACAACAAGCCCAAGAATGAAGATCCAAAAATAGATGTAGGCGTCATGGTTTTGCTTATGGATTTCCATTCAAATGGATCATATTTTCCATTTAGACATCATTGAATTTAAAATATATAAAACCCAAGAAAAATAAGAGGATTACATATTATCCAAGCATTGTTTTCCATCATAATTTCCCTTCTCAAGTTTTTCTACATTGTCTTTTGAGCCAAGAAAGAACATTTTCATGTAGATCCTTATTGAAAAAAACAAAAAATAAAAGACATGACAAAACAAGATATCAAGATCAAAATCAAAAGAACAAAGAAAATGGAGGACTGAACTAAAAAGAAACATGTGAGACAAAAGTAAGAACACAAAGAAAAGAATAAAGGATAGCAAGTGCGGGATGGGTGTAAAAGGGAAACTATAATGCATCTGGACCTACTCCTAACCTAACCAGCTAGAAGGTCAGGGAAAAGTGTAATGAAATTTCTAGCGTAACCACCATATTCGTTCCCAACCTGCAATCACAAAGATACGAGAAATTAAAACTGATATAAAATAATTTGCAACAGAGAATATAGGAACTTGAATAGCTTGCAAAAAATATTAAATTTCTTGCCTATAGGCATAAATATGTGACATAATGACTAGCTTTATCCAACATTCAACCCTACCTTTTCTATTAAAACCATAATCAAACAAACCTCAAAGACTTCTTGTGAATGTATCTTCATTTTTGTTTTCCTCCTTATAAATCATAAAAAAAATCGAATCTTATTATCACCAACAGGGTTTCTAAGTAAGATGCTTCTAGCCAATCATATATTTGATCATGAAATCCAAAACAATCCTCTTTAAAACCCTAAAATATTTGAGAAAATGAATTTTCACTTAATGGCATGGAATGAAGGGGAGAATCTTGAAAGGGAAATCAAATTTGATCTTGTTCTAAAGGCTTGTTAAGATCATAAAGGCCTAACATAACCATCAACAATAGCTAAAGTGATGCAACTACTTTACAAGTATCTAAAAAGTGAAATGATGAATCATAGGAACTTATGGTCTTGATGGGATCTAAAAATGTGAAACAATTATCATTAGATACACTCGTGTGAAAATGTTGAATTGAAACACAAGAGTTAAGGCCAATTTTATGATCATATGGGTTGATTGAGACATCATATTCTCCAGTAATGGAACATAAATATGGATAAATATGAGTAGCTTCACAAATTCTTTGAATAACATAATCATTCTCCTCACGGGTTGAATACAAAAAATTATTACCTTGTATGTGATTAGAGGAATTAAAAATGAATGTTAGTATAGAAAATATGGAAAACCAATCAGGATATAATGGGTCAACATATACTGAATTGTATTCGACCTTTGTATCAAATTGAGAAATCAAATTGTCAAGAAGAGGAATTTGATTCACTAGATAACTCAAGCTTTCACTAACGCTCAAGAGGATATCTTGTGCCATACGAAAAATTATTAACATCATAAATTCACAAGAATGACCAAGGGTTGATTATTTTCAAAACTATCTGACATGTATGGATCCTTTGACCAAGGATAATATTTAAAATGATGAGCTTCATAGATTTGTGCATCCATGAAATGATATAATCAAATATTGTGCTTGATAGAACAGATTTGCATGGGGATGAATCAACTGGAAAAAAATTCTCAATCAGATTATAGAATGAATCTTGAAAATTAGAAAATCTATATATGAAATACCAAAAATATTTCAATAAGGAGTTTTGATTCACTGAAAGCATGCAAAGAAAATAATTTTGTGAGAAAATCCATATCTGACTTAGTGCACAGATCTCACTAGAGTCATGAGAACCTAACATAACCATCAATGGAAGTTGAAGTGCCTCGACTTCCTAACAAGTCTTATAACTTTTGAGATTGTAGAATTCCATTTTGAAGATTGGATCAAATCGTGCACAGTGTGTGGACAAATACTACCAGTAGTTTCAACAAGATCACTAATATATGGATGGTAGCCATCTACATCACTGAATTGATCAGGTTTATCAACTTCAACAAATATATGTATATATATATATATATATATATATATATATATATATATATATATATATATATATATATATATATATATATATATATATATATATATATATATAATAGTAAATTAGACTAATTCTATTAAGAAAATATATGATATAGGGCGAAGATTACAATCAAGCGAAGCATGAAGTTGGGGACCCGGAAATGATAAAATATCAAACTAGGTCCCAGAAGTGAATTGGAAATAAGCAAAAAGGATCTAAAAGATAAAGACAGGAACAAGAGTATATGATCACTGGAGTCTACCTGGAGTGGGTTGAGTCCTAAATACGACTTTTTTTCCATTTTTTCTTGTTAATTTTGACCCATCCTTCATAGGATGGAAGGGCCAGCACCACCACTTGAAGACTCTTGTTGACTGTAGGACTAGGCTCCTTATCCGAATCGGATGAGGATATTTCATGAGTGTGTTTCTATGTGTTCGCTGAAGCATTAGGTGCCTCAGGGCCTGCCGAAGGCGAATCCTTTGGTTGTTTTGTATCCTCCACTTATTCTTTAGACTCCTCCTCATCTAAGCTGGAGGACTCAATGTCATCCCAGGGAGGCAGATCACATGGCTTCCAAATTTTAGATTTAGATTTGCAGATGCCTTTCTTATTTTGGGTGAGGAAGATGGTGCATGTGTTTTGAAGGTGCCTAGTTTGATGGTAGTGTCGACATCAGAAGGTTGTGTTCTCATAGTCGAGGGTTTGAGTCCACAAGAGATCACCAAATTTGAGGTTGATGAGATCGGGTAGACTTTACTGATATCTATTTCAACGCACATTCTGCCATAGGTGTATATACCCTTCTCCCCCATAGAGGGATCTATTTCCAGGAATCAGCCTAGGGTGTTTCATATTCCCTAAAAAACAGAGTAGCGTCATAAGTGCATTGGAAGGTTTGGAAGCCTCACCCATACAGGGAGTTTAGTGATGACTGTCGTAGAGGTATTAAAGTCTAGAAACCAGGGGGTGAGGAATAGCCCTACTTTTCCCTAAAACCATAGACCCCCAGTTAGGGCATTTTGTTAGTCTTCTTCGAAGGTGAATACCACTATGAGGAAACCCTTTGAGAAAAAGAGAAACTTGTAGTTGTTAGTCCATGTTGAGTGAATCCATTGGTAGAGATCTATTGTGCGGGGCCATAGACCATTGAAGCAACATATAATAGTTGATTCTGAAAACTGTTGAAGTTGATCTTCAATAGTGGGGTGGGAAATTTCTATAGAGGGGGTTTCCTCCAGTTTTTCAACTAAAAAAGGCTTACGAGCTTCAGAGGGTTGCGCAGCTTTATTAGAGGGCTGAGCATGGACCACATCCTTGTAGGAGAAAGTTGGGGCAGAATATGGTTGCCTGCCTACTCCCCCTTGTAGCCTGTGGGTTAAAACCACAGTGGAATCTATTTCTATATTGTAAAATGAGAGCAGAATATGGGCTTTGAGTTGTTTACCTTTGTGAAGAAGTCGCTAAAAGGCTGGAGGAATTCTTAACCTGAGTTCAATGGCATGTAAGAGATGTAGCACTAGATCTGTTGAGTGAACCCAAAGAAGCTAGGTTTTGCAAAATCTGAGAGAGATCTGGATCTAGAAATAAGGGAGAGGAGGATCTGGGGTTTCCATTTTTCTTGAACGCATCTAAGAGGCCAGAGATATGGGCTTTGTTGTTGTGCTACTGCACAGGGCAACCTTGTGGCTGATATCAGATTCCCTGGAGAAGTGTTGGTCCTGGCACGAGATCAAAGGTTTTGCGTAGAGGATCAAAGACCCAGAGAACTCTGGGCTTCTCTTGTTGTTTAACGAAGGCTGAATCGTCTTCATAGCTACATAGGTTGTGCATGTTTGGATCTGGCCTTTAGAGGTTGTGCATGCCTGAGGGGGAGGGAGGGAGGTCACCTTGTTGGCTGCACGATGACCTATGCAAGAAAAGGCCCCCAAGACATGCTTCTGAGTGCATGGAGTTCTTTTACCATGAATTTTCTGAGTGCATGGAGTATTCTTCAAATGTCATCTTGATTTCTAACCTCGCAGAGCCTCCGGACCTGACTGGAGCAAAGTGGTGGCAGCAGAGGGAGGAGAAACACTGCCTGAGGTGCATTTGACTCTGTTGAATCTTACGTTTTTTCCCATACCCATCTCATGATTGCGGTCATAACATGTTTTGAAGCCAGGCGGGAGAGAATATTTTGGCGCACCTCGTAGTAGACCTCCGTGAGCCACAAGGCCGAGAAGGGATGTGTCAGTGGCCGCGGTGAGGGATAATGAGCGCGCTTGAACCCTAGCCATTTTTTCCTCAACAAATATATTACTCAAGTCATTAAAAAAAATTAATTACACATCTAGGGATAGATAAATCCAATAAATATCATGAGTAACCTGAACTAAATAATTTTCCTCATGTAAAATAGGAGATAGAAAGGAATGGGATGGATGCTCAATTATTTCATAACTTTCCTCTTCATCATAGATAACCTCACTACCTTGTGTAAATTAAAAATAATGTTGATTGGGTGGGATATTCGAAGAGCATGGAATATTATTATTATAAGCAATAGGATACAAGGAATAGTGAGTTAGAGAGGAAGTTTCCATAAGAAAAATTTCTTTAACTGGATCAGATTCTAAATCTAAATATTTAAAATCAAAATATTCTTGAGAAACTGAAAGGTTAGTAAGTATAATTGGGAATTCATCATCATATACATCAATGGGTTCATCGTCATCAAAATAATGGTTTCCTGAGATTTTAGATTGATTAAGAAAACTAATTTCATTTTATTGATTGTCAAGATTGTTGGATTCTAAAGAAGATAAGAATGAAGGAACATCATATTAAAATAAAGGATTTTGAAAAAGAGAAGAGATGTCGATAGAATCGTCACCTTTCTTCTCTTCTACCTGTGAAATGTGACTACCTTTCACCTGATCACTGTTTGGATTAGAAAACTGAAAATCAAGAGAGTTTGAAAGAGATTGATCAAGTGTATCAAGGGATTAATCATGAGAGGGGGATGATATAGGATAAAACGTATCCCTTGAATAGATAATACTTTCAATCAAATTAGATTCAAGATTTAGGTTATGAGTGTTAACATCATATTGCAAAATCAAGGGATTGGTGTTCACCCTAGGCTTCATGAACCATTCCAAATTATTCTTAATCGGATCTAGATGATGGGAAGTGGACAGAGGTGGAAAATACAGATCAACAATCCAATTTCCAGATTTCCTAACTTCAGCATCATCATAAGGAGGCACCCATATTGGTACTAAGAAAGGATTAGGGTAAGAAAAAAAAGGAATAGTAGGTCCCTCCTCTGAAATCAGAGGTGTCTCATGGTTTGCAAAAGTTGGGAGAGCATAATCACTTAAGGATTCAGATTCACAATTTTTCAAAGAGATTTGAACCAAATGTTGAAACTTTTATTTGAATAAATACCATTCATTATCTTCTTCAGGAAACTAATAACATAGGTGAAGGAACCTATTAGTGAAATCCTTAGTTGAAACATCAGGCTTCATTCTTAGTTGATTAGTCCTTTTATGAACATCTCGGTAATCATACCTATCAAAGGCTTGATGGAGTTCCTTGAAGAGTTGTTCAAATGAATGAATGAAAGAATATGGTAAGATATGACGCCATTGGTTAACTTTACCTTCAAGTGTGAGAGTGAATAATATGTAAGCAATATATTCACAATTGATTTCATGAGATTCACAAAACTTGAGAAAATGAGATGTATGCTCATATATGGATGTACCACCCGTGCCATCAAACGTTAATTGAGATAAGCTATAAAAAAATTGCATGGAATAAAATTTTAGAGTTGAATCTATTGAAAAAAATCTCGGGAGTATGATTTGGGAATGAGCCATTTAAGATAAGAGATTCAAAATAGACTCAACATGTTCAAATTGTCATTTGGCCCTCCTTCTAGTGCCAATTTTTTATGGTGCTTGAAATCTTTCAACCAAGGGGGTCTCCCCAATGTGAAGTCCCAATTAGACCTCACATATTTTGGCGAAGGAGCCGCATAAATCTAAGGTTTTCCTTGGCTTCAATGAATAACATAATATAGTATGCATAAAACCTTTGAAATAAGAAAATGAGTTGAAACTATGAAACAAAAATTGCAATGTGTAAAAGGAGGCTTTCACGAGAGGGAAGTAAATATTGATTCTCTAAAAGGAAAGTGATAGTACTATCCTAAGAGAGGCACATAAGAGAAATGAGAGATTCATTAATTATCTAGTGAAATAGTTCACATAGACACAATGATCATTAAATAAAATAAAAAACTCATCCAACAAGATAAGCACCAAATCCCATGAGGTAGTTCAATTTATTTAGTACGTATGAACATAACATGTACCACAAACATCTAAATAATAGTCTTACAATATTCATAATACATACATGAATTTTTTTGGCTCAACGAGATTCTAATTAAGTGAAAGATCCAAGTACGCAGTTACAATGGTGAGACACTAGCTCCAATAGTGGAACATTAAGTGACTTCTTGCTTATCCAAAATGATAATCTTCTCTTCAATGCCAAGCTAGAGAAGCCAAGATTATCTCTCAAAATACTAAGCCTCCCTAAATCCCTTTGCTTTGGTTATGAGGATTTATTTATAACAATAGGAGTGACATTTAATATCCACATGACTCTTGAGCTTCCCTCATGACTCTTGGACTTCCTAAGTGACCTTTGAAATTATATTGACTCTTTGGTCCACATGTGACTATTAGACTTCCACACATTTACATTTTATAATTTTTTGAAAATACATAATTACACTCCACATCATGTGGCAAGACCCATTGACACATATGACATTATGATGACACTTTTGAAAGACATGAATTGGCAATGAAGACATGGAACTTCAAGATGATAAGGCTATGCCAAGCTTCTCTCTTTGTTGCTTTATCTTTGACTTCTTCATGATATATCTTAGCTTGTTCTTCATTTTCACCCTCCAAAGGGTCTAGGTAAATGTTGAAACCTTCCAAGTCAAATTCTTTGTCTTGATCCAAGGTTCCTTTGTGTTCTTCATGATGATTCTTCCTCTACTCCTTCTTCACAAGTACTCTCCTTTAGACTCTCATTAATGAATTCTCTTAATAATTACACTATCATGTTGTGATGATGATACCTACAGATCGTCACCATTCATGACAAGCTTACATCAGCTATGAAGCCACATATTCTACCTCTTCTTACTCATGAAAGATGTTGATTGAGATGAGACAACATGAAAGTTTTTTGAGAGAAGGAATTTGGTAATTAGGTAGTTGAGGTCTTAGGGACTTAGGGATGACTCAATACTAGCTGGAACTACACAATATGTAGTAAAGGACGGGAAGAAAGGTATTCTTTCACAGTGAGGGAGTCCAGGGATAAGGTATTGAGCTTTTTGATTGATGATTTTTAGTGACGAGTGCCCAAGAAGGAAGAGCCAGGGATTTCATAGTTGGGAATCATAAGAACTGAAGGAAGGCCTCATTTTCCACTGGAGTTTCACAATATGCAGTAGGGAACAAGCTAGGACAAAGGATTACACAATGAGGGATCTCAGTAAGCATGAGGAGCATGACTAGTTATTGTAACTACGCAATGTACAGTGTTTGAGGGATAGGCTGAGTGGATATCGTGCACTTGATGACTTCAATGACATATATATTATCCCTTTCTCACTTGAACTGTGCAATACGTTGTAGGAGGCTCAATTGATGAAGAGAATTGTGTAATTGGGAAACTCAAAGAGATAAGGAGGCAAGGTTTCTCACTAGAACAACTCAATGTGCAGTGGCTAATGGGAAGGGTTTGGAAACTGCGTAGTTGGGAAAGTTTCAGACACAGAGAGACCTCACTAGCCACTGCAACTGTGAAATGTGCAATCCAAGGAAAGAGAGAAAAATAATTTCATGGTTGACAAGGTCAAGCACTTGAATTGATGGATTAGGTTTCAAGTTTGATCAATGTGTTGATGGATGGAGACTATTCTCTAGGACTGCGGAGTGTGCAGTTTCAAGAGATATGAGATGCTTCACTATGATTAAGTAATGTGCAATGCATAGTTACAAGAGGGATAAATATCGGTAGAATTTTGAGAAAGTTTCAAAAATAGTGAAATCTCCAAAATGGCTAAGTGCGAGATCAGTGAGACAAGACAAAAGAAGGCATGCAATGAAATCCTGAAATGGTGATATCACATTGCAACACTTATAATGCAAGTTACAACAGGACTATCGACTACAACCAGAAGTGAATTAAGCTATGGGAATTTTTCTAGTGCATATTCTTATGATATATAGGATCGAATACTATAGAATAATGCGCTATGGTGGTATTATTGGTGTGCTAAAATGTGACACATGCAAGAGTAAAAAAAATCAAAAGTGTCAGTTGTGACAGTAAGAAAACATGAAAAATACACTTGAAAAAGCTAAATAAAGTGAAAACAACACATGCTATAGCAAAGAGAACACAAAAGTGCCACTTGTGAAAGTGAAAGAAATAAAAAATCACAGTCGCAAAAGTGAACTAGACACTAATGAAAACCAAAGCGCACAAAAGTGACAATTGAGAAAACTCACTGGGGAGATGATACAATTGCTACCAACAGTGAGAGAAATTTCAACTTGGGGTTATGCACTGATTGTCTATAAGGAGTGCACAATTTTTGTCTCTAGTAATTGCACAATTATTGTCTTCAGAGACTATGCAAGCACTATATCTTCGAATTGTGTAGTAATTGTCCTCAATATCCGTGCAATCATTTTCATCATCTTATGCACATTCACTATCAATAAAGGTTGCGTAGTACTTGACTTTCTAAGGTACACATTGACTTATACACTTGCTTGAAAGAAAAGTTCTTGCCAATGCCTCAAAGGTTGAGCATGTGTAAGCAAGTGACTTTGATAGTTAGAACCTCAGGAAATACCAACCGACTATGAAACGACTATGAGAAATAAAGGAAAAATATATCATAGGATCACAAGTAGGCTCCAAAATTCAAGTATAAGAAAATTTTTGGAGGGTGTTTATCACAACGACAATACGTGCCAAAATTTTATTCAAATTTGAAACAAAACTCGAAAAGTGGTTAACATAATTTTTCAAACAAAAAATGATTATACCTAGTCATATTTATTAACCATGATAGTCATAATTAACCCCTTTACTAACCTTAATTAACCATGTTTAACGATATTGGGATATCAAAATAACCAATATTTTGTGAAAATGGAAATATGAGATTTCTTAATACTATGATGTTCGATTGTATGCATATTGTGGCTTTTATGACATGATGTCATATGTGATAACATGGCAGTGCTAGGTGAAGATCACATGTCATCTAGATAACTCATTTTCAACCCACCAAAGGTACAAAAATAGGTGAAACATGTCAAGGGACACATTAGCATTCATCACATGTCAGATAATAATCATTTGTTAGAGAATGTGTTGGCATGTCGATTTGGTATATCGACATATTAGGATATTCGAGATTTCATAAATGCGTATTTATAAGACCCATTGGTATTTCAGTATCAGAACATTTGAAACACTGGGATACCAGAGTTTCAATCAAATGAGTAGCTATAACCTAGAAGGTCGAAATACGGTATTGCTAAATCTTAATATACATAAAATAAAAAATAATTGTTAATTGAAATGTAATCCTTTTGTTATGCGAGGATATTAGAATAAAATGGTTTTAGAAAAATTAGCATAAGGAAAATGATGAGTGTTGAGGTACCAATATATCAAAATTTGGGGTTTCGTTGAAACAATAAAATGTGTGGAGTAGAGGGGATTTTAGGGTTAATAAATAAAATCATATCGAGGGATCAGTATATCAAAGGTTTGGGAAAAATAAATGATAATTTGAAAAGTTCCAATTTTACTTTATTTACAATGGAACAAAAAATAATGTGGGTTTATTAGAATTTTCAAGTTCCCTTTTATCAATTTCATGGTTTCTAGAAATTTGGGGTATTACCTCTATTTACAATGTAAATTATTACAAAATGAGTTAAGGTAATACCATGGAAAATTTGGAAATATTTCTAATATAACCAAATTTTCAAAAATTTCAGGGGAAGGGGGGAGGGGCGGGGGGGGGGGGGGGGGGGGGATATTTTATTCAATATATACAATAATGGGAGTTGTTGTTTTACAAGTCATAATAGGGTGATATTTTGAAGTGGTGGAAAGGAAGGTATCAAAACATAATATAGGGCATGTTGATCCCAACCCCTTGAAAAATGGAGCTACTAGGATCTTGTAAAATTAGAGGAAAAATCGATGATATCGGGTATCAAAGCTGGTAGGGCTCACAATGCCACCTCATTTGTACTATTGGTGATTTTTCCACTAGAGTGAACTAGTAGACCCTAGTGAGATCATTTAGTGTCCAGGACGCTTTTTGACAACTAATTTTGAGAAAGTTAGAGATAGGTTAGTGTTGAATCCCTTCCCATTGTGATTTTTACATCATCTTAATGATTGTATGGACACAAGGGAACTATATGGACCTCCTTTTTCCAACGAGCATCAAGGGCGTTTTTTTATTTTGTAAATATGTTAAAAGGGGGTGTGATAATTTTTAATATTTTATTAATTTGAATAAAATAGGAGAAGGTGAGGATTTTTGTAAATATCTTTTTATTTAATAAAAGGATATGAGGGAATTTAATTAGTTGAAGGATTTTAGGGATGTTGAGAGATTTAGGGGTTTGTTGAGGAATTGAAGGGATTGAGCATTTAATTAAATGATTTTTTAAAATTGTATAAATAGGAGGGGGTTTTGAGAGAAAAGACATTGAGATTGAGAGTAGGCTTGAACAGTAAGGCTGTAAACCTTCAGCAATTGTAAAGGGCCACAGAATTGAAATATCTGGCCAGCAAAAGTTTGTAAGTCATTTTTTTTGTTTCAGCTTTATATACATTGATTGGTTTTGCAATTATATATATTTCCGGTTAAATGGTTGAGGTATCGATTATAAAAAAATCAACCAAAGGAAGCCTGCAATAAGAGAAATTGTGATATCGATTTATATGTCCAAGCTAAAAGGATTGATATTTATATAAAAATTGTTATTGGTGCATGAGTTTATGAATGGTTGTCAAGAAAGAAAGAGAAGAGCGCCAGCAAACGGTGAAACCCGTTATGCATCATCAAGGAGCATAAAAGATGTTAAATCTCTGCGTAAGGGATTATTTTAACATATTTTAAGTCTGCAGCTTGGTATGAATTTTTGTTCTGTCAGGCTTATGTAATTATGAGTATTATCGATAGCAGAAATTGTTATTATTAGTGCGTTGAAGCCACAGGTAAGGTCGATTGCAGAAAGTACTATTGGTTGAGTGCGTTCTGAATAGAATTAAAGATATACACAGTCTTGATTCGTGTGAAATTGGGTTTGCTGAAGCATTAATTTACATATTTGTTAGAATGACATTGTGACATTGTTAGAATCGATATCATAGAATATGGACTGGCAGCGTGGTGGTTTGTACAGAATTAAATGGCAAAGACGTGTGATTAAAATGTGGAGTTGGAGATCAAGTTGAATCAAGTGCAAAAGGTGTGACTTAAAGTGCAAGCGGTGAATGGACCGTTGCCAGAAGTGATGGCATAAAAAAAAAATGGCGTTGTACAATGTTCGCTTTGGAAGATCGATGATGATAGAGTGAGAACCCAAGTTTAGAAGCAGAGCGTGGAGTTGTTGAAAAACCAAGTGGATTATCATATGCAGAGGCGTGAATAGTGAAGAGCCCAACTACCGAAAGGTATGTCCGCTTATTGATAAAAGCTCGGAAGAGAGCTCAGCCGCCATATCTAGCTGCTAGCATACATAAGGCGTTAACCGCCTAGGTAAATCAGAATGGAAAGGCGAATGGTTGAAGAGTGTATGAATTTGCATTGAATTCAAGCATTAATTGAGATTTGGAATTGTTTAACAAAAATCGACCGTAAATACTGGAATACCTTGTTGATGTGAAACCGGATACGCAAGGGAAAAGGGCATATATATTTGGTACTTTGGTTTGGTTGAAACATGTAATTTTGTTGGTGATGATTGGTCATGTCCGATTGAGGTTTAAAAACATAAGTTCATTCTTTTGATAAAACTCGTTTATAAATCATATTCGAACATTGATATTAAATGGAATTGATGAGAGAAGAGATTTAACATTGAGATTGAAATGGTAGCAGGGCGCATCTTTTTATTTGAGTTTTGATTTTAAACTCTGGCGTTATAAGAATGAAAGTATGGTTGGGTGAATAGAGGATGATGCATTTGTATAGAGAATTGAAAAGCTTTGTTGTCTTGGAATTGTTTTAGAAGGAAAGTATTTGAGTTTATGAATTGGGTTTGATTCCAAGCATGGTTTTTGTTAAATCATGAGATTACAACATTATGAAACAAGCTTCCGCAAATTTAAGTGGGAATTTGCCATGTATTGAGAAAGAATTGAGTAGAAGTTTGGGGTGCATGTTTTACAAGCATGGTTGATGGAGGATCCTGGTAATTGCAGGCCTATCCCTGCGTCAATTTTGGTATCAAAGCCTGGCTCTGTATGAAAGATCTTGAGAAGTAATTCTCAGTTATGCAGAGAATTCTGTTTGGTAAAATTTGATATGGGTTGTATGAGTGATTGTCAAATTGCAGGCAATAAGTGCAGAGATAAATTATGACAGCATATGTGCATGCAGATAAGAGAGACCGGATTCTAATCTGAAAGTCAAGCAACCAGAGTACAGCTGGGAGAATGGAGAAGAACAATTAAGTTCTTAGAGGCAGGTAAAGCAGAATTAAGTAGAGATTGCAGAGACAGAAAGAATCCACAGTGATGTTGGGGAATAAAAATTCACTTGGATTGTGCAGGTATTGTGTTGTTTAATTTTGATTTGGGTTTTACTGACAAGAAATGGAATGAGAATTGATGGTTGCAGCAATGAGGAAACTCAGCAAAGAAGGAATTATTGTTGACAGCTGAAGTTTTCCAGAAGATTGGAAGAGAGGATCAGATTTTAAAATCTGATTGACAGTAGTTGAATCTCAAGAAATTGTGCAGTGAAAGCATAAAGATTTGTTGAAACAGATTTGTAGTAATGATGAAGTGCAGGTAAATGGAAAGACAAGATCAGACGAGATCTTGGAGGTAAGATGATGTGGTTTTATTTAGATTTGAAGAATAGAATATTGTAGTCTTTGCATTGAAGTATTATTGCAACTCCCAAAAGGCAGTGTGGTTAGAATTGCTAACAGATAAAGGAAGCTGGTGAAAGTTTCTAAGTGAAAACATAGAGGTGGCAGAACCTTGAGGAATTCCAATAGATATTGGAAAAGGAAGACGGTTGTGTTGAAGCCAGGAAGAGCAAAGAGAAGTGCTCAAAGGAGGTTCCAGAGACAGAGAACCAATTGCTTGCCAAAAGACTAAGTGAGGAGAGCTTGGTGAGGTAAGTGGCGGCAGGATAGGACTTGCTGCTGAAGAGGCTTTAGTGCAACTCATAGTAAAGTGAGTGAGGAACTCATAGAGATGGAAAGAATGATGACTAGTGATAGTCGTAACAGAGGTTCTAAAATCAGCCACAGCAGAGGACAAAAGAAGAAGGATGCCAAGGCAATTGGCATACAGAGACAGTTAAGCAAAGAGGAATATGAGAGGGAGAAGGCTGAGATAGCAGTTCAGCTTGAGGTGTTAATGGAGATGTTGCAAAGAAATGAGGAAGACCAGAAGCATGGTTATATCATAAGAAAGAAGCTGAGGTGGCAGAGGCTACAAGAGAAGTGGAATCATCAGGTAAATATGCAGTTGATAAAGGAACTAAGGGAACTTGAACAGGTTATTGATGCCAAACAGAGGATAGAGAAGCTCGAAAGAGTTGAGCTACAACAAAATGAAGATGCTGAAGAAGATGTTGAAGTTTCGATATGTTACCCAGAGAGTGGACCATTACTTTTTGAAAGTGATGAAGAGCTAGAGGAGTTGAATCATATGAATGATTCAAAGCAGCCCGAAGACTTGATGATTGAAGAATCAAATAAGACCGTAAGGTCTTGTGATTTTAAAACTAATGATTTGTGTGTGATTGCAGGATTGGAAGAAGAGGAAGAACATCTACTGAAGGATGTTAAGGAAGATTTAGCAGAAGAAAGACCATGTGATAATGAGACAATAACAAATGAGGAAATGGAAGATCGTGTAAAATTTCCAAAGTCCACTCCGAGTAAAATCATTGAGTTATATAGAGAATTAGACTTTCAAAGGAGGAAATTGGAAGAACAGAGGATGAATGTCCGGGATAGATTGCTGAAGAAGGATGACAAAGCGGTTGTCATAAATAATAATCAAAAAGAAATTGCAGATGGTGAGCAAAGGAATGTTGCAAAGGGAAAGGAAGTTTGGGAGGCCGCAACATTTATAGTAGCAGCAGCAGAAAAGGTGCAAAACAGCAGTAAGGGTGAAAAGGAAGCGAACAAAACAAGTGAAGAACAAGTAAGAATGAGAGTTCAGCGATCAAGAGATGGAAACAATCAGCAGACAGAGGATATACTGGACAGAGAAATTGAGTTGATAAGGAGGTTAATGATAAAAACATCCCAGAGAAAGACAACCGGAAGAAAGAAAAGGAGCGACAACAAGAGAATGACAGTGAAAGATTGCAAGAGCAGAGCAAGTGGAGCATTACAGCACAAAATATGGAAACCTGGAAGACAACAACAGATAACAACAGTAGTAAAGCAATCGACAAGCACGGAAAGATTACAAAATAAAATTTGGGATCCAGGAGGAAATATCCAGACTTATGACCAGGTGGTCATGAATTTTCTTACATGGGGAGTCTGATGCAGGAGCATCAAGGGCGTTTTTTTATTTTGTAAATATGTTAAAAGGGGGTGTGATAATTTTTAATATTTTATTAATTTGAATAAAATAGGAGAAGGTGAGGATTTTTGTAAATATCTTTTTATTTAATAAAAGGATATGAGGAAATTTAATTAGTTGAAGGATTTTAGGGATAAAGATCTATCCTTTAGGGATGTTGAGAGATTTAGGGGTTTGTTGAGGAATTGAAGGGATTGAGCATTTAATTAAATGATTTTTTAAAATTGTATAAATAGGAGGGGGTTTTGAGAGAAAAGACATTGAGATTGAGAGTAGGCTTGAACAGTAAGGCTGTAAACCTTCAGCAATTGTAAAGGGCCACAGAATTGAAATATCTGGCCAGCAAAAGTTTGTAAGTCATTGTTTTGTTTCAGTTTATATACATTGACTGGTTGTGCAATTATATATATTTCTGGTTAAATGGTTGAGGTATCGATTGTTAAAAAATCGACCAAAGGAAGCCTGCAATAATTGAAATTGTGAGATCGATTTATATGTCCAAGCTAAAAGGATTGATATTTATATAACAATTGTTATAGGTGCATGAGTTTATGAGTGGTTGTGAAAAAAGAAAGAGAAGAGCGCCAGCAAATGGTGAAAACCGTTATGCATCATCAATGAGCATAAAAGATGTTAAATCTCTGCGTAAGGGATTATTTTAACATATTCTAAGTCTGCAGCTTGATATGAATTTCTGTTCTGTCAGGCTTATGTAATTCTGAGTATGATCGATAGCAGAAATTGTTATATATTAGTGCGTTGAAGCCACAGGTAAAGTCGATTGCAGAAAGTACTATTGGTTGAATGCGTTCTGAATAGAATTAAAGATATACACAGTCTTGATTCATGTGAAATTTGGTTTGTTGAAGCATTAATTTACATATTTGTTAGAATGACATTGTGACATTGTTAGAATCGATATCATAGAATATGGACTGGCAGCGTGGTGGTTTGTACAGAATTAAATGGCAAAGACGTGTGATTAAAAAGGCGGAGTAGAGGTCGAGTTGAATCAAGTGCAGAAGGTGAGATTTAAAGTGCAAGCGGTGAATGGACCATTGCCAGAAGTGATGGCATAAAAACTGAATGGCGTTGTACAATGTTTGCTTTGGAAGATCGATGATAATAGAGTGAGAAACAAGTTTAGAGGCAGAGCACGGAATTGCTGAAAAACCAAGGGGATTATCATGTGCAGAGGCGTGAATAGTGAAGAGCCCAACTACTGAAAGGTATGTAATTGAATTGATAAAAGCCTGGAAGAGTATACAAACTGCCATATCTATTGCTAGCATACATAAGGCGTTAACCAGCTAGGTAAATCAGAATGGGAAAGGCGCAGAATGGTTGAAGAGTGTATGAATTTGCATTGAATTCAGTTAATAATTGAGATTTGGAATTGTTTAACAAAAATCGACTGTAAATATTGGAATACTTGTGTTGATGTCAGACCGCTGGATACGCTGTAAGGGAAAAGGTGCATATATATTTGGTACTTTGGTTTGGTTGAAACATGTAATTTTGTTGGTGATGATTGTCATGTCCGATTGAGGTTTAAAAACATAAGTTCATTCTTTTGATTGAACTCAGTTATAAATCATATTTGAACATTGATGTTAAATGGAATTGATGGAGAAGAAATTTAACATTGAGATTTAATTGGTAGCAGGGCGCATATTTTTCTTTGAGTTTTGATTTTAAACTCTGGCGTTATAAGAATGAAAGTATGGTTGGGTGAATAGAGGATGATGCATTTGTATAGAGAATTGAAAAGCTTTGTTGTCTTGGAATTGTTTTAGAAGGAAAGTATTTGAGTTTATGAATTGGGTTTGATTCCAAGCATGGTTTTTGTAAAATCATGAGATTACAACATTATGAAACAAGCTTCCACAAATTTAAGTGGGAATTTGCCATGTATTGAGAAAGAATTGAGTAGAAGTTTGGGGTGCATGTTTTACAAGCATGGTTGATGGAGGATCCTGGTAATTGCAGGCCTAGCCCTGCGTCACGAGGGGAAACATATGTGTAGGTAACTCAAAGGTAATCATATCGAACCACACAAATGAATAAAGCATAGTCACACATATGCATGCGGTTGTTTCAAAAATATTTGTTCAGGTATCCATGTAACTATACAAGAAACAAGAATGTGTATTTGCATGAAAAAGGAGCATATTCATGCAATTGTATAATGAACAATCTCTTCAAGACCCATGCGACTGTATAATGAACAGTGACACAAATCTACGTGTTTGAGTTGTCAACAATCACATTAATGGGCCCGATGCTTCTTATTCTTCTTCTTCTTCTTCTATTTTTTGGGGGCGTGGTGGAGTGTAATGTACCAAAGCTAGAATAATTCCATAATAATATAAATTTTCTTTCAGGACTTTTAACAAATAGTTTGTGCATATTACTTTTCTCAAACAATTTATAGACAAAGTAGAAACAATTATAAAATCATTAAATATGAGGGGTAAATAACAATTTTATTAACATTTTGGAAGAGTTATAATAATCAATGAGGCATGAAGAACTTGGTATAGCTTCAGTGATCCAATATTATCTTCATAAATACAATATCGTCTCCAATAATAATCCTGAAATTCTCTACTACAACAACTTGACTCCTTTTGGTATGATAATAAAGATGAATTCAACTTGTCTAAGAGTTGAGTGGCTAGGGTCTCAACCTCTTAAAATATAATATTATAAGTTATGAAACCAGCTTCAAAAATAGAAGAAAAGAGATATCAACGCCTTATAATTCAACCACTTCGAGGGGGAAACCTCCTTTACATTACATAAATGAACAATTATTTGATGACACAAATGAAAAAACCTCCTTCTATATATAGGAGTACATGTGGTCACAATATAATCCTATCCAACCTAACAATAATAATGTAAGGGCACAATAATAACAATATAGGGGTTACAAGGGTACAACAATAAAAATAAGGGGGCTACACTAACAACAATAAGGGACTACACTTGTAATATAGGGACCTAACATTCCCCTCTCCTTCAAAAAAGTGTTGTCCTCAATGCTTGAGTAGATCTAGATGCTTCTGTATAAAATTCTTATCCTCCCATGTAGAATATTCAGTGGGTAATTTTTTCCACTTGATGAGATACACTGAAATTGATCGATTTCGTAGTTGTCGAGTTCTTGTTTCCATGACTGCTTCAGGTTCCAATATTATTTTTCCTTCCTCATCAAGTTCTGGAAATATTGTTTGAATTGGAAGTTTGTCACCTATAACCTTCTTTAAGCATGAAACATGGAAAACTGGATGCACTCGCGAAGAAGTAGGAAGCTCCAATTTGTATGCCATAGTACCAATATTTTGCAACATCGTGTAAGCACCATAGTACTTTGGCGATAATTTATTATCCTTCTTAGATTTCTTGAGGGACATTTTTTTGTATGGTTGTAGCCGTAAAAATACCCAGTCTGCTACATCAAAACTTCTCTTGCTGCGATGTTGATCTGCCTGTTATTTGTGCCAAATTTAGGTTATCCTTTAAGAGTTAGAGAACTTGTTGTTGATGCTCGATGTGATCTTCTACTACTTTAACCTTATAATTTTCTCTTAAAGATGATGTTATGGACGGTGATTGATATCCATAAAGTGCCATAAATGGGGCCATTTTTACTGTAGTATGGAAGGAAGTGTTATACCACCATTCAGGTAGAGGCAACCACTTGACCCATTATGTTTTTTTATCAAATACAAAACAACGAAGATATCCTTCCAAAAATTTGGTCACTATCTCAGTTTTACCATCAGATTGAGGATGATAAGATGAGCTATGAGCTAGTTGAGTACCCAAACAAGAAAATAATTTTGTCCAAAAATTTCTAGTAAAAATGGGATCTCGGTCGCTTACAATAATCTTTGGGTTTCCATGTAGCTTTTGAATTGTTTCCATAAATGTAGTATCAACTGTACTTGCTTTAAATGGGTGAGATAATGCACAAAAGTGTGCATGCTTGGTAAGTCTATCAACTACCACCATGATGGCACTCTTTCCTTTGAACTTAGGTAAATCTATGATAAAATCCATTGAAATCTACTCCCAACTTTGACTTGGAATGGATAAAGGTTGTAGAAGATACAACGTCTTAATTGTCTCAACTTTATTTTGTTGGCAAACCAAACATTTTGCCACTAACTTTTAAATATCACATTTAAGGCCATCCCAAAAAAATATTTCTTCACCCTAAGTTTTTAAAAATCCTAAGTGTCCTCCTAAAGGAGAAGTGTTCAATTCCAAAATAATTTTTTTCTTTATTTGGGAATTCCTACAAAGATATAGGCAATCTTTGTACCATAAGGAATCATTTTTCCAACTAAATGTATCAGATGTACTAGGATCTTGCTGAAACTTTTGAATGAGTGTCCACACTTCTTCATCCTTCTTCCATTCATCCCTTAATTCAGTTATCCAATCTAGTTGGATAATAGAAATGGCAGAAACCAATGCTTCCACCTCTTCATCCTTTCTTGAGAGTGCATCTGTTGCAACATTTAGCTTCCATTTTTTTTAGATGATTTCAAATTCATAACCCAACATCTTTGTCACCCATTTTTTATTCTCTTCTAAAGATAGTCTTTGTTCTAAAAAGTGCTTAATACTATCATGATCATTTTTTACCTTGAAGTGTCTTCCCATTACGTAAGGTCGCCATTTCTTTAGTGCATGTAGTATTTCCAACATTTTCTTCTCATAAATAGCTTTTTGTAAATACTTTCCTTTGATTGGATGACTTTCAAAATAAATGGGTCTTCCTTCTTGCATTAAAATAGCACCAATTCCATTTCCTGAGGCATCACATTCCACAATAAAGGTTTTTGTGAAGTATGGCGTAGCTAAGACCCGTGCTAGGTGCATTTACTCTCTAAGATGTTCAAAGGCCTTAGTTGCTACATGAGTCCATGAAAATGTATCTTTCTTCAATAATTTTGTTAGAGGTGTTTCTATTCTTCCATAATTCTTAACAAACTTGCGATCATACCCTGTTAACCCGAGAAATTCTTGAAACTGATTTATGGTTGTGGGGAATTTCCATTCCTTAATGGCTTTAATTTTTTTAGGGTCTACCTTAACACCCTCATGAGATACAATATAACCCAGATATTCCACCTCTTCTACTCCAAAGAAAAATTTGGAGGTTTTTTCATACAATTGTTTCTCCAATAGTTTGAGCACCCTATCAACATGTTGAACATGATCCTTCCGAGACCTGCTGTAAATTAGTATATCATAAAATAAACTAACACAAATTTTCCAAGGAAGGTTTTGAAAATGGAATTCATCAAACCTTGAAATGTAGAAGGTGCATTGGTAAAGCCAAAAGGCATGAACAAAAATTCATAATGACCCTCATGAGTTTGAAATTTTTTTTTCGGAATATCTTCAGTCTTCATTCTAATTTGATGATATCTTGAATGAAGATCCAACTTGGTAAAATATATTGCTCCATGTAATTCATCCAATAATTCATCAATCATAGGAATGGGAAATTTATCTCTAATAGTGAGCTTATTGAGTTCCCTATAATCCGGACACATGTGCCATGTTCCATCCTTCTTGTGCACCAATACTACTGGAGCAGAAAAAGAACTTTGAATGGGTTGAATTATACCAGCCTCTAACATTTCTGCAATCATACGTTCAATTTCACTCTTTTGGACATAAGGATATCTGTAAGGCATGATGTTTGGAGGAAAACTTCATGGAATAAAATGAATAGCATAATCATGATCACGAATTGGTGGGAGTCCTTTGGGAGTTTCAAACACCTTGGAGTGATTGTCCAAGAATTTTTAGAGATCTTGAGAAATAGATGATTTTTATGTTGGAACTTCCAGTGAGAGTAATTGTGCAATTATGCCTCGTTGTTCTTTCTTCAAAAAAAATTTCATGACATTAGAGCTTATTATATTTCCTGGCTTCCCTGCGATACCCCGTAATTCAACTTCATTTCCTTCCTAAAAAAATTTCAAGAAAATTTCTTGAAAATTAAAAGCTACCATCCCCAAATATTGTAATCATTATACTCCTAGTACAACATCATCACCTTCCATTGGAATGGAAAACATTTGACTATTCGATACATATTCCCCCACGGTTAGCCTGATATTATGGCATTTTCCAGAGTACTTTATAGTTCCTCCATTTTCAACCATCACTTGACATTTTGGTGCTGGGTATAGGAAGCAATTCAATTCCTTGGCTACCTTACAATGCATGAAATTATGGGTACTACCCGAATCAATAAACATTATTACCTTTTTCTTCTTGATATGTCCTTCTATCTTGAGAGTTTGAGGAGTGGTAGTTCCTGCCAATGCATTACATAATATGGTCGGACTCATTTATTCTTTCTCTAGGGTTGGTTCCTGGTGTATATCCTCTTCTTTTGAATTTTCTTGTTCAATTTCTTCCTCCTCTTCACAATCTATGTGTAATAATTTCTTCTCAGCACACTTATGACCTTTAGTGTATTTGCTATCAAAACTGTAGCAAAGCCTTTTTTCTCCTTTTTCTTCCAATTGTTGTGGTTTCAACCTTGTAGGTTGTCGAATTATAGGAGTAGCAACACTTCCATCTTTATAGATGTGAGTGGTAGGATTCCTTGTAACCATAATTTTACATTCAATTTTCTTGTCAACCTGAATGCCTTCTCCAATGAATCAAGTTCCCAAAAGCGAATCTCATGTTGGATGCTATCCTTTAGAGTCCCTATGAAGGCATCAATCTTGTGTTCCTCTGTAATATAAGTTACCCTTATATTCAATTTTTGGAATTCCTCAATGTGATCCACCAGTGAACCCTTTTGTTTGAGATTTATCAATTGGCTAAAGAAGGTGTTGCTCTTTGTATCCTCATAATGTGCTATCATTTCCTCCATAAAAATTGACAAAGTGATAATTTTTTTATGGGATCAAAGCCATTGATACCTTACAGACGTACTTTGTTCTAAATATAAAGTTTCAATGTGTACCTTTTGTGTGTTTTGCACATTATTGAGATCAAAATATTGCTCCATCTGTAGTATCCATGTTACGGGATCCTTGCCATCAAACTTCCTCATATTGATATTTGGAATATGGTGGGTCTTCCATCCAACATTTGATTTTATGAAATCATGATTAACATTTATTTTGTTCTCATAGTGAGTTTCCTATACTATATTTTCGCCATTAGGAATCATTTCTTGTATCAACTTTGTCAAACCTTCCTTCAACCCTTCCATGTCTTCCTTCAAACCTTCCTTCAAACCTTCCATGCCTTTCTTCAAACCATCCATCTTAGCTTCCATGCCTTTCTTCAAACCATCCATCTTAGATTCCATGAATTTCTTCAAAACTTCCATTTCATTTTTTGTTGCTCTTTGCGAGAGCGAAATTTGGTGCACTTGCCCTTGTAATTTTTATATATCATGTTGCACTTCTTCCTCTTCATGTGTCATAGTAGAGTATTATGAGGGCTCAATGGGTGTTGTATCATTTTTAGGGGGAATTTCAGAACCCAATACCGATACCTATGCTTCAATATGCCCTTGGAATCACTTCAAACTGATTTTTCAAACAAGACTTGTGTAATTCGAAACAAAATACACACCTTTTTCTTTCTTGTGAGGAGCTCAATATTGAAACTGAATTATCTTTGTGATTTCCGATCTTCAATATTTGAAATTTGGTCTTGTAGTAGCCCTATGAATCTTCTTTCTAATGCCATAGGTCTGACCTGATTTGGATGCTTCAAGACAACGTTATGTCCAATATCCCACAATGACCTAATTATGGACTAATTCAGTAGAGAGAACTTGTACAAAGTGGCACATGTCACTGTTTCCTCCTTCAGCTCTGAAATTGATACACAAGAAACTAGAGTCCATGTAATTTCAGTCATGTTTTACATAATTCCAATCTGATACTCAGAGAGATTTGTGACGATTTTCCAAAGGTCACCTCTTTCAGATGAAATTCAGGAGCCTGCAAAAACCATATCTTCCACAGATCATATCTCCGAAAATATTGTGAACCAAGATCTGAAATTTTTACACGACATTCCTCATGATTTTAGCTTCACTTGGTAAAATTTTTAGCTTTTGAACATTCGTAGAAAAATATTTATAGCAAAAATTTCATGATGACCTGTTTGGAGAAATGAAACCCTAGAATCCAAAGCTCTGATTCCAAATGTTATGAAACTAGCTCCAAAAATAGAAGAAAAGAAATATCAACACCTTAGAATTTAACCACTTCGAGGGGGAAACCTCATTTACATTAAATAAATGAACAATTCTTCGATGATACAAATGAGAAAACCTCCTTCTATATATAGGAGTCCATGGAGTCACAATATAATCCTAGTCGTCCTAACAATAATAATGTAAGGCACAATAATAACAATATGGGGGTTATAGGGGCATAAAAATAACAATAAGGGGGCTACACTAACAACAATAAGGGACTACACTAGTAATATAGCGACCTAACAGGAATCGAGTGGTTGGAACAATGATCTCGATCCAATGGATTCTAGCCTGGAAAATGATAGTAATTCGGTCCTCCACTTGATATCTCAATATTTGTTATTTGGGTTCCAACAAGGAATAATAATTTGACCTCCAAGTGTTTGTAGTCTCGTCCCTCTTCAGGAAGCTTGTCCTCTAGTCTAGCCTCTATCTTGGTAATGAAAATCACCCAAAAATGTGTCTATTTTGACCTTTAGATGTGCTGCGAAATTTGGTCTTTGTGACTTGGAATCCTCATAAAAAAAGGAAACTTGTCACCCCCAATGTTAATAGACCAACATCTAATGATCAGTACAACCTTTAGAAATTTTTCAATAATTCTTAAAAGCTTATGAGAATTTGGCATCCAAATTTAAGATGATTTGACCCTTTCAAAGATAGATGCTTGGGTAAATAAAGAGGAAATTATATGAATTTGATCTGCCTACAAGGGTAGATCTCGATATCTATGGCAGAGGAGACTCGATCTCAAAGGATGCTCTATTTTTCTTGTTAGGGGAAGATCTTGACCTCTAATAAAAATGAAGGAAACTTGACTGATAATAACTCCTATAAGGTGCCAAAAATTTATGCCCTCAATAATAGATGAATTCAACCCACTCATAATGATAGATCAGAGCTCATAAACATTGTGGAAAATTCAATATAAACTCGAGCTCCTAAAATGAATGGAATCTATTAACTAAAGTTGACCTTATTAGGAAAATAAACTTTTGAAAATAGGTATAATGCTCCAATTCACCTACAAATTAGCCCATTAATAGGCCAACTAGGGTGTCTATAGAGAACCATCGAAATTGACAAATACTAGCTAGGGTGATTATGGGAGATCACTCAAACTAGTATGAGAGTTTCTCCTAAAACCCTCTAGTTGAAACTTTCTTGAGCTCCAATCCAATCACAATAAGGGATCATGAGATATAATGATGATAAAATTAATTTTCTCCTCATTTGTAAGATTTTTTCGGACATTCTCCCTTTTATTATTTTATCGATAAAGTACATTTTCTCCCTTTTTTTTAATAATAATAATTTTCCCCTTTAATAATAATAATAATAATATCAATGAAAATTTGGAAAACTCCTTCAGTTCCCTCAACAATATTACCCTATTTCTAGCCTAAATGAGAAAATTAGGAAAGAGGGAATGCTACCTCTATGCTTAAGAAATAAGGGATATTACAATCCTCCCCACCCAAAATTACTGGTCCCGAAAAAGATTGAGTGTTGGATGACGCAATGTCTTCTTTCCTTCCCATCATGTTGCATCCTCCAAAGGTAGATCGTTTCACTGCACAAGATACTCCCAGATATTCCTACTCCTTAGCTTCCTATCTCTTACCTCCAACATCTCCTTAGGAATTAGCACCAAATTCCCTTCCTCATCTAAGGGAGGCAGCTCATATGAAGAAACAACCTTCTTCCCTATCACTTTCTTCAAGTAAGATACATGAAATAATTTATGAATCTTGCTTCCTTATGGAAGCTCCAAATCATAAGCCACTTCTTCTACTCTCTCGATGATCATGTATGGCCAATAGAAATGTGGATTAAGCTCCTTCACCCCCTTCTGCTTAAGTATCGACTTTCGGTATGCTTGCAATCATAGATACACCATATCTCCTACCTCAAAGCTCCTTTCGATATGATTTCGATAAGCATACAGATTCTACTAATTTTGGGTTGTTTGTAGGCTATCCTTGAAATCATTGAGAATATCTTGGCACTCTTGGATCTAGTATTTGGCCATTGGGGCCTTATTATCTCCAAACATCAAATCTGCAAATGATAAAGAGTCATACATATATAATGCCATAAATGGTGACATCCCAATCAAAATGTGGTGTGAGGTGTTGGGGAAATACTCCCCCAAGTTCAACCACTTTACCCAAGTCTTGTGTTTCTCGGTTACAAAAGTTCCTCATGTACCCTTCTCGCTATTTGTTTACTATGTTCCTATTCCCATATTTCTAAGGATGATAACTCGTAATAGGAGTGATTTTTATACCCACGATGAACAACTACTATAAAAAACCTACCATAAACAGGTTGTATCTATCATTAAAAATAACTCCACTACCTAATATGTTGAACTCCTGGAAGAGATAGAAAAGAAATGAGCATACATGGTCAATTGATCCACCACAACATAGATATAGGCTCGTTCTTGTACCAATGGCAATCATGTAATAAAACCCATATAAATAATCTCCCACTTCTATGCCAGAATAAGTAGTGGTTTTAATAGTCATACAAGATGTGTATGCTCCTCCTTATTTTGTTGGCATATGTTTCACTCTCATACATAACTCAAAACATCTTCCTTGACACCCTTCCATGGGAATCTCTCCTGAAAAAAACAATATGTCTTAAGGAAGCCTAGATGTCCTATTAATGGAGAATCATGCATCACCTATGTAATATTCTTATTCAGTTGTTGTCTAGCACCAAATATATATATATCCTTATAGTATATAATATCATTTAAGACCATGTACTTACCATCCTAGATTTGTCCATCCAAAATCTCACAATCCATCTTATTCTTTGAGTATTCCATCGAGATATGGGACTTCTAATTTATCAAAGTGTCCATGAAAGAGAATGTTGTGGGTCTCCTAGATAAAGCATCTTCACCCACATTGTGCTTCCCCTTAACATACTCTATCTTGAAATCATAGGCCTAAATTTTGCTCACCTACTTATGTTGTTGATCGTTCAACTCCTTTTTCTCTAAGAAGAATTTGAGGTTATTTGTATTTGTTTTCACCTTGAACTGGTTCCCCACCAAGTATGGCCTATAATGCATGCATGATTATTCAAAAATCCTTATCATAGATGGAGTAATGGTGCTCACAATCCTTGATATTCCTACTCTCAAGGAAATAGTTTGGCTATTTTGCATCAGTATTTCCCTAATGCCCTCTCCTAAGGCATCACATTCCAAAAGAAATGTATGTGTGAAGTTGGGTAATTATAAAATAGGAAAAGTACTCATTACCTCCTTAAGTCACTTGAAAGTCCTTTTTTTATGTTTATCCAAACAAATCCATCTTACTTGGTTAAATTTGTGAGAGGTTCTACTAGCTAAGAAAACCCCTTAACTAAATGCCTATAATATGTGAAAATTCCAAAGAATCCCCTCAACATTGTTATATTATTTGGATTTGGCCATTTTATGATGGATCAAATCTTCTCTTAATGCACTTCTACCCCTTATCCTCCAACCACATGCCCCAAATATATCATCTCATTCAATATGAACTTGCACTTCGTTAACTTCGCATAAAACTATTATTCCTCTAGGATCCTCGATACCTCCTCCAACTGCAGCAAATGTTCCACCCATGTTCTACTATACACCAAAATGTCATGAAAGAAGACCAACAGGAACTTATGCAAATGATTGCTAAAAACATGATTCATGTAGGACTTAAAAGTAATAGGCGTGTTGGTAAGCCTGAAGGGCATAACCAAAAACTCATAATGGTCATAGTTAAATCTAAAATAAGTTTTGAGGATTTCTTTCTCTTTGACTCTGATCTATCGTCTGGTGGTAGCCCGAATGTAGATCAATCGTTGAAAAAACTTGGCCCATTTCAACTCGTTCATTTCCTCATCAATTAAGGAAATATGATATTGATTTTTGATAATATTCTTGTTTAATTCCCTGTAGAAAACACATACTTAGCGACATTTCCTTATTCTTGACCAGAACTACTGATGAAGAAAATGGGTTGGATCTAGGAGGAATATTGTCCCTCACAATCCATTCCTAGATGTCTCTCTCAATCTCATCCATGTAACCCTTAGGATGAATGTATTGAATGGCGATGATCGCCTAGAATCCATCCTCCAACTTAATAATATGCTCAAAAACCCTATCAGGTGGCCTACCTGGAGGAATATCTCCAAAAATATTTTAATGCTTCTACAACAAGGCCATAATGTTTGTTAGGTATTGTCTCTACTGATCTTCTCCTCCCTTCTCTGAAATTTGGCACTCCACATCCCATATAATGTCGTCACACTTCAAATCTACCTCCATCCCGTGTGATGACACTATTTGTGAAGGATATGCATGCATGCCCCTCAATAACACTTTCTTGTCTTCTAGTCATGTGAACTCTATCTCCATTTCCTTATAGTCCATGGAGTGATGCCCTATGGAATAGAGCCATTGAACCCCCAATACTATGTGAGTGTCAGAAATATCCACCACAAAGAAATTATCGGTGATAGTGTAGTTTCCTATTTCTATGCTCATCTTGGAAATTATATTGGTGCACTGCAAATATTTTTTACCTAGTATAACCACGGAGAACCCCTCAAACTACTTGCTAGCCAATCCTCTCTTGAATGTAAGGATGGCATTAATGAAATTATGGGTTTCCCCACCATCAATAAACATTGTGACATTTTGTCCCTATATGGTGCCTCAAACCCTGAGTGTGTTATTTTTCATAGATCTACATTGTTCTTTGCTTTGATAGTTAAATTTATGAAATAACATGTTAATTTCACCCCAAATAATTATATCATTGTATAGATATACATTATTAACCATAAATATATTAAAATATGTAGAAATAACAACATCATCATCCTTATCTAAGCAACAGAATGAAAAGGAACAAGAGAAGAGAAGTATGAACACATAGAGACATTGAGACATCAGGATTGGTTTGAGACCAGGGCAAAACCCACTATGGGGGAAACCCTTACAAATTATTCTTCTTATATTTTCATTAAATTATTCAGCAACAAGAGTACAATGATCCATTAATATATATATCCATGATGCAATAAAACATCAAACACATGCATAATGTGACCTTACACATATCTCTGTTGAAGGAACTTGATTCTAAGAACTAAGATGCACTAACACTAGTCGAAGCATAGTGATGAATATTGCTAATATTGAATGAAGATTTTAGATACATATTGTAGCAAAAATACGTAGAGGATATCTATAGATCTATATGTCTACAACATCAAGAGCACAGATATGATGGATCACGAAGTAATCTCAACTAAAAAGTCCTAGATCTCAATCCAAGAAGATGACAAAGACATATCTGAAGAAACTGTGACTAAGCAGCAGATGTATGAAGGCACTATGAAAGAAAATGTATGTGATATGACCCAGATATACCCATAAATCCCTTAGGCATGGGCTTAACACTCTCATCCTATGGTTGAAACCTCCTTAGCCGTGACCTGGATTCTTTGTGCCCGTGGCTAAGGTCTTGATCAACTTGGAACTTTAGCCACTCCCTGAACATGGTTTGCCTTTATCTATACCAGCTCAATTGTGAACTTAACATGGATTTCCCTCATTATAGCCCAAAAAATACATTATTTTTCCCATGGCTCGGGCTTAGAAGACTCAAATCTATGGGATCCTCTCGCTTGTGATCCTGAACCCTTGCACGAGCTTCTCCTGATGAACCTGTGTAAGCCAAGATAGAAAATACAAACCAATACCAAGAGAGAAATAAGAAAATTTTAGGAGATAATGTGTGATAATGAGCTTAGGGTCACTTCTATTTAATGTTTTGAGGGATCGCTTGGGGCTTTGACCGAATCCACATGTGTTTAGGTTGACCCATAAAAATAATAAAAATTATTCATAACTTAAATTATTCTTAACTGATTGGGGCGATCTATAGTTTGATTTTGGTCCTCTCGAAAAGAGGAATCTATTGAAATTATAATATTTACCATCTAATTTTTTCATAGTGGAATTTGATCGTAGTTGCATAATTTCAACAATCCCTCTCAACTAGGGAGAATTCCTCCTGCCAATATATGTTCATCGATTAATATGCCATTATGTCATCTTCGTGCATCATCACATATCATCATTTATCATCTCTATCATGTAGTCATCATGTTGTGGATATTTCTCATTATAAATCATCAATGTACTTCTCATGCTTATTTATGCTTATCTCTTGATTATAACTACTCGTAGAATGAACATTCTTGAATCTAGAAGAATAATTTATCACTGGAGGGGAGCTTAGGCTACCACCCTTCATCTATCAAGATATCAATCAAAATCTCTTCCATCGAGTTACTACCCGAAATATCATCATCTATCAACATCGGAGAGCATATCATCAAGGAGCATGCCTCAACCCATAACTGCATCGGGGAGCAGATCTCGACCTAGAAGATCATGGGGGATCTATACCTATAAAACCCCATTTATATAAATAGGACATCCATCCATGCAGGGGAGCCCATCTCAACCTTGGGATTACATCAGGGAGCTCAATCTCAACCTGGAACCACATAGGCTTGTCCCAACCCATCCTATTGCCTACTGATATTCCCATCGATGACCCTGAATAGTCATGTGGTAGAAAACCTACATCGTAATCGACTTGGGTGGTACACCCCAAGTACATTCTCACTAATTGGCCAAATGAGGAGCAATATTCCCAACAATACCTGCTTTTGGGTATGATTCCAACTGGGGTATACTCTACAAAGACGAATCAGGGGAACAACATTCTCTGACCCTACGAATATAGGGAGCAGCATCTCAACCCTAAGGGTAACAGATAAGGGAATACACTCTATTTTCCAGATTTCCCTCAACCTCAGGAGCCCTCTATCTCAATTCCCTGTCCTAGTAGATCAAATAGGGAGGAAGAGTTGGCTCAGTGTCCTCGATCAACACTGATCTCATCTGATATCTGTCGATTCCTATTCATACAGGACCTCAAATCAAGTGTTATGTTAGAACATACATAATCATGTAAATCCAAACAAGATACCAATCATAACAATATACCATAATCATCCTCCATCTCACGAAGGCATTAATCACACATGGATACCATAACCATCATCCCTCTCATGGAGGTGTCAATCACAAGTCTAAGCTTGTCTCAAATAGCTGCATTGTTTCAATGAATGGAGAAATCACAGTCCCAACTATATGTATATGGGATTCTCTATCATCATAGTGATTCCATGTCTTATCCATATCATGATTAGACATATCTCTAAGGAGCTTGTACATCATGCCTCATAGTTAGCCTTTCTAGCAGCATTGTATCTGACCTCAGTCATGCTATTGACCTCTCGTCTAAGATATCATGGCAGATCTCATAGTAAGGTAGCATCCAACTGTGCTCATCAATAATAATCCCAAACATCATTAGTTCATCTATGCAGCTACATATCATGGGAGAAATATCTCAACCTTTAAAAGTAGAATGTTTCATGCAGATATTTCAAAATATGTTTGGTGGAAATTCTAAATGAAGCAGCTCAATCATGTTTTATACACATCATATACGGATGGATGTTCAAAATGGAACATTAATGCTTTCATCAACTAACAGATGCCATGTCACGTTCAATATTTGAACTTTAAATCGGAGTGTCCAAGGTTTTATATTACACAAAGACATTTCAACAGTCTTGCAACATGGGATTTCTTTTAAAAATGCCATGATAAATTATTATGATATTCAGAAGCCATCTCCCTCTTACTTAGATTTTCAGAGGCTCATCACCTGTCAAGGGTAGAATATCAATATGTAAAACCAAATCCATAATCAAAATCAAGGCCATACCTTGGAACTCATTATCCTGACATCACTAGATAACTGTTGAATATAGGCAAATCCGAAACGAGGAGCTTACATCATGCAACGCTCTCTAAAAGCATAATGCCTTACCATGCTAACATAATCAGCCTTACATAAATCAATGTTGTGTCAATGAAGTCAGCTCATTAGATTTTGGAATCTAGACAAAAACTATTATCAAAAGACATTGATTTCATAGTATCAATTCTTTCAGCCCAGTGACAAGTAGTGCTCATGTCAAGTATTGACTTCATTTACTATCAAACCATCAAGTCTTTCATTTAACATGTCATTATAGAAAATTTTCTTCACTAGATGCAAGTGCATACACATCAAGGTTAATTCATTGACGTTCCATATTCATACTAAATCACAACAACCATTGTGCTAGGAATCAAAGAGGCTATGCAAAACCATAATTATGAATATTCACATATGACACGGAAGGTCACTATTCCCACATAACATTTTCATCAGGGAAAATCAACAATCAATAGATTAAGTCAAAATAGGGAGATATACAATCCAATGACACGTCTCAATCATCAATTCAAAGTTATAAAACATCATGTCAAAGTTCCAAACACAACTCATTGATATCAATCAGCCAAATCATGTAGCACAATTCTCAAACATAATGACATATTCATATGAATGTCTCGGTCACCTGCAAACACAAGTTCGGTTCAAACATACAAAATTTTCTTTCTGACAGATCTAAATGGTAACTGCAACACATTTGTAGAACTGACATCTTCCATGTGACCATTTGAATTCATGCTCAATTCCAACAATTCTAGAAATCAGTTTACAATGGCAAGATATGTCATAGATCCCTTGTTTCGGATTATATACAAAATTGATTGTACATAACTTAAATTTTATGTCTATCAGGTATAGTCACATCTATGGGCCTTCTTGTGCAAGAGAAGCTCAAACCTCTATTTTAGATCAACAATGTCAGACATTCATAAATCATAGAAGAACATGCAATTTCATTTTCATTCATGCCATCATCTTGTCTTTACTGGAGTCATGCAAAAGAATATTTGTTAGATAATAAACCCATATCTATCATTATCATCAACATCATGTCATCAATCTTTCATAAAGGGTTGGACTTGAAATATCAGGGAAATAGGCTGATATGACAATACAATCTTATGAACCCAATAACAATACATCAAGTTAGAACATTTAATTTCACCATATGCCATAACCACAGGAGGTAGGAGATATAGAACATCAATCTCATAGATATGCCTCTATCGTCACAATTTCCAATCTCATGGTTATCATGATCAATAGGATCAAGTTAGGTTAATCGATAAACCAACAAACTGAAATCTCTCTTTCCATGAGCTTTCATCATGCTTATCACAAGCATTATCAATACCATATCAACGAGGTAAACATTTATAAGAGATCTAATAGATATTATGCATATCAAGAGTCCAGAGTGCCATTTATTAGAGTCATTTTCAAAATCTCAAAACAATAGATGTTAGCCAGACATCATACTACGCCACCATATCCAAGATCAACAATAAGTATTCTTGCAGAATCATAAGATCATCATGATAAAAAAATTCAATATCAAGTGTACCATTTAATAATAGGAAACAGAAATCCCAATCACTCTCATACACATGCGTGAGCCATTTGAAAAGATACATTCTTAGCATACCATAGTGCTTACCCAACCATCCAATGTTATAACTGAAACATAACATTAAAACAATATACCATGCATGCCTAATGGTATTACTCGTGCACCTTCACATAGGAAGCTTGTAGTGCTCAAGTGCCTATTCACCTTTTCTAGATCTAGCCATCTTCTTTATACTTCAAAATATTATCAAGAGGGATCCACTCATCACATCTCATCATGGAGGTTAGAAATATCAAGGTGCTCAAATATACATGTAGGAAGTAATGACTAGAAACAATACTAATGATATCCATATGTATAAACAAGAGTAAGGTCATAAGTCAAGGAATTCTTATCTTTAATGAGAGACGATCCTCTCCCTCTTGAACCTACCTTCAATATCCATCCATAGACCATAGATTTTTTTTTCCCTCAATCAAAAACCAGGTCATTTTTCAAATCAATCCCAAGTGCTTCACATAGATCACATATCAAGGCTCTTACCATAAACCAGGGTTTCTCTCAAACCCTCACTATTGTATATTTTTCCACTAACTATCTAGGGTTTTCTTCATAACTTATAATTATTTTATGTCTCTACCATATTCTTCTTGCTTCCATAAAAGTGTCTCCATGGCGGTGATCTTCATGGCTTTTCTTCAGTCTAGCTTTTAGACCATGTTAATTTTTCATAGATATACATATTTCTTTTCTTTGATAGTTACATTCATCCAATAACATGTTAAGTTCACCCCAAATAATTATATCATTGTAAAAATCTACATTATTAACCATCATTATATTCAACTATGTAGAAATAAAAACATCATCATTATTATCTAAGCATCATAACGAAAAGGAACAAGAGAAGAGAAGCATGAACACATAGAGACACCAGGATTGGTCTGAGACCGTGGAAACACCCAATATGGGGAAAACCTTTGCAAATTATTCTTCTTATATCATCATAAAATGATTCATCAAAAAGAGTACAATGATCCATAGATATGTATCTTCATGATGCAGTAAAACAACTAGCACATGCATAATGTGACCTTACACATATCTCTGTTGAATGACCTTGATTTTTTGAACTGATATGAATTGACATTGGCTGAAGCATACTAATGAATATTGTTGATACTAAGTGAATACTGTACATACATTGCAACATAAATACATAGAGTAGATCTATAGATCTGTAGATCTACAACATCAAGAGCACGGATCTGATGGATCACCAAGTGATCTCAACTACCAAGTCCTAGATCTGAATCCAAGATGTTGACAAAGACTTATCTGAAGTGACTGTGATTGAGCGACAGATGTATGAAGGCACTGTGCAAGTAAATGAATGTGATTTGATCTATATCTTCACATAAAATCCCTTAGTCATAGCCTTAACACTTTCATCCCACGGTTGAAGCCTCCTTAGTCATGACCTGGATGCTCGGTGCCCGCAACTAAGGTCCTAATCAGCCTGGAACTCTAGCCACGTCCTGAACATAGTTTTCCCATGGCTATACCAGCTCATCTATGACCTTAAAAAGGCTTGCCCATGACTCTGGCCTAAAAACTGCATTATTTTCATGTGGCTCAGTCTCAAAAGACCCAGATATATGCAAGCCTCTCGTTTTTCGATCCCAAATCCTTGTGCGAGCTTCTCTTGATGAAAATCTGCGAGCCAAGATAGAAAATACGAACCAATACCAAGAGAGCAAGAATAAAATCTCATAAGCGAATGTGTGAGAATGAGCTTGGGGTCACTTCTATTTAACTTTATGAGGGACCACTTGGGACTTTGACCAAATCCACATGTGTTTAGGCCAACCTATAACAATAATAAAATAATTCATAACTTAACTTCTGCTTAACCGACTGGGTCAATCTATAGATTGATTTTGATCCTCTTGAAAAGAGGAATATAATGAAATTATAATCTTAACCATCTGAGCTTTCCATAGTGGAATTTGGCCATAGTTACATAATTTTAACATCACATACTCTTGCACACTTGTATTTTTCTTGCAACACTTTAGAATTGGATCAAGGAAAGCAAAGGAAGGACAAAGAAGGCAAGGGGAAGAAAAGATCAAGAAAGGAAGAGTTCGATCAAGCGGCTATAGAGGAATTAATAACAATTTTCGATTTTCATGTGTGATTTCCTTGCTATATTTGAAATGCATGGCACATGCATGTGTGTATTTGGTTCTCTTATTGTCATTGGAATGGGTATTTCTAGGTGTGACATTGGATTTCAGCCTTGCCTTTCCATTTCCGGATAGCTATGGTGTGATGGGGTTCTCTTGTATTTGGGTGAGTTGAATTATCAAATGGTATCGAACTTGAGTGGGGAGGTATCAGGAAAAATCATAAGGCCTAGGAATCCCTTGACCAGTAATGGTGGGATACATGGTAAAGCTTGTTTGTGAACCTTCTCGTTATCCCTAGGAATCCATTAACCGGTAATGGCGGGATACACATTAAATCATAGAGGTGTATGCTCTTGTTATGCCTAATGATCTAAAAGGAGTGTATTATTTCTACTGTGCTAAGTGTCCTTTCAGTAATATAAACATGTACAATTTGTCTCCATATTCTTTCTTAAGGAATGAGAGTTTTAACCATGAAATATAGATGAATTAGTGAACTTTAAGCATGTAAATAAGCCTTAAAAACACTAAACAACAATGCATAACAAAGAAAAACATTCACACATAATTTTTACACAGTAGGCATGATGAATCAGTTCACCCCTCCTGGGCTACATCTACTGGTCCAGCTCCCAATGGCATGTCCCTCTTTTTCATTATGCTCAAAATTGTAAATTATATGTGTTTATAGGCCTCTAATTGTTGTTTTCTCTACACCAATGGCTCCAAAATGCTCAAATTACTCTAGGTAGATTCTTGTTTCACCAAAATTGGTTGAAAATTGACCTCCCAATGCATTTTTCTCAATGACATCTAGAAAAGCTCCACTAAATGTAGAGACAGGCACTTAACTACAATTACATTTAATAAAATACCTAAAATTAGGGGCACGCTTATTCTCTGTCGAATTGACTGGTTGGATAGATATTTAATGGTTTTGGAGGTAGGGTAGTCACATACAGACCCCACCGTTAACTCCATGGCTAACTGTTTATTAACCTCTGCATGCAGCTTTGAACCTGAAGTTACGGTTTCGAAAACCCTAACAGCACAGAAAGACATTAAATATTACTTGTTGCATGTGATATGTTTGTGTGGTAGTCGGAGTTGGTCAGCAGAATGGAACATTTGGTGTCACGATTTATCTCATAACATGTGACCAGCCTTTGGGGCCGCTAGCGGGTTGGGACCGCTAGCAGTCCCCTCCCCCAATACACAAAATCTAACACTTTATTATGATGTGGTTTTCCTATAGGGTAAGAAACACCCTACAGGAAAACTAGTCAAGCTGTTTGTGCCCATGCCTGAGGTCTCGAGTTCGATTCCTGTAGCCTCAAACAAATTTTAATATACCATCCTGAGGACATGTGGTAGCTTCCAGGTTTGCCACGTGTCCCTCATCCAACGGCCCATGAAAAATTCATCCAATGGCCCAAAAACACCTCCGTACCACCAAAAATCTATGCCCCACATCAAGCCATGTGGCATGATCTGGTTGGCCAAGAAAAATGGAATATTCCCGAAATATGCCTGTTGACTGTACCTGCATGAGGACTGGGCATTCAGTCACAAAATTTTTGTTGTTTAGGAAAACGGATAGAACACAATATCCTCCTCATATGACATTGGTTTTTCAAAATGTTTTCGGCAGTGGAATTGCAACGACGAGACCCTTACGGTCGCTCAGGTTCGGACCTGTTTCAAGCACTTTAAATTTTGAGCATAACACATGATCTCCTAATTACACCTCCCCATTGGGAATATTTTTGGACCCCAAAAGCTCTATGGATTACTGAAAATGAAGATGAGGAGACTGTGTCCCCACTCTCCCAATATTTATCCACTGAAATTTCCCTAATTTCATTAATTGGAGCTTTTCATGAAACGACAAATTTTTCCTTGATTTTGTTGACCAACCATTGTTGTTTCTAACATTGTCATGCTGCACATTTACTAAACTTGCAGAAAAACAACTTAAATTTTTAGTAAAAATCTTGTTTCTACATTGTTCTATAATTAATGGAAACTTCGAATTACTCTCACCTTGCATTCTGTCCTTATGGCAATTTTTTGCTTAATTTTCCTTGAACTTGTGTCGATTCCTGACCAAGTTTCTTTGCCATTGTACCATGCCTTTTTGAAACCAACAATGAACATTTCTGAATCTTTTGCCTTCTTTTTCAAGTTGCTTTGCCCTCTCTTTGACATTTGTAACTTCTTCCACTGACACTTTGTTTTCAGCACCGTTCAACACCAATTTTGGCTGCTGCAACTGCTTGTCATCTTATTTCAAATAAAACCTGCTTTCAAACTAAAAACAACTCATTACATACATTATAATTTGTTTTAAAAGGATTATGTAAAAATTCTCTTTGTTTAATCATCATCAACATCAAGTTTTGGCTTGCATTGATGAGCCTCTTCATCTGCCCTGCATTAACTAAAGAAGTGTCTAGTTTTTTGCAATGAGCTCTCACAATATACTCCTTGCAATATTTGAATAAATGGTATTTGTTTTCATGGCGATGGAATATTTCTTTCCTGTCATACAAGGACTTCCCAACACCATACCTATTATATCAAGTGGAACAACATCTAATTCAAGTGTGTCAATAAAATGTGCAGTTATTGGAAAGCGCAACATGCACTGCTTTGAAACCTGTAAATTTGCATCCTTACAAATCCAACCAAGTGGATATGGTTTTGGATGTGGAATGGTCTCAAGATCAAGTTTCTTGACCAGGTCTTCAGAGATTAAATTTTCTTGTGACCCACTGTCAAACAATGTGTCAACCTTGGTATGTTTGCAAATGAACCTCACATGAAAAAGTTCAATTCTCTCTTCTTCATTTGGAGCTTCTATGTGACAATTAGATATATTAGAAGTGGGTTTAATTTCAATCTCTTTCCCCTTTATTTTCTTTAGTCCCATAGCTATGATTTTTGTTTCATCTCATGAATCCAACCCTAGGTCTTGTTCAGCTATTGCAACAGTGTTTCCCTTCTCCTTGGCTTTCTCTTTGGCCTTCAAAATTTCTGGTTTCAAATCTGGATGAAGTCTCAAACAATGGTCTTCATCATGGCTAGTTTTAAAATAGTGTTTGAAAAAGAATTTTCCCTTCTCTTTTCTGATATTTTCATTTCTCTTTTTTTTCCAATTACCTTTAAACTCATTTTCCTCATGTAGAAATTATATGCACTAAGCATGCATATGTCCTTGATTCACCTAATCGCACACTATTTAACTTTATGCAAAATACTAAATCAATTCCACTTGTTAATATTTTGCGGAAAAATTAATTGCACACACATGTGAAGCATAAACAAAAATAATCAATCACACATAACACAGTTTTTAACCGGGAAAGCCTAAATCTGAAAACCCCAACTATATATTATGTATCATGGAATCATATGATAATCCTCATACAAAGATTATCAAGCTCTCAGTATAGTACAATCTTCATAAACTAATCAGGACCAATCTTGCAAATCCATGCACTGATCTTTGCCTCATGCTAGCATGCCTCTACTGCGCAATCCCTGCTGAAGAATAGTTCTGAATGAATTCAAATTACTCTTGCCTTGATTGTGCAATCCTCATTGGAAACTCAAATGTGTGTGTGATGCAACCAATGCATCACTATAGTCACAAAATATAGTATATCTTGCCCCTTCACCTACCTCTCCACTAGGTCTCCACTGAAACTGCCATGCACTGTAGTTAACTGCTGTATTGTTTAGTTGATTAATGAGTTATTATTTGTGAATTAATTAACTAATTAATTCACTCCACTTTCACTAGTGTATCATTTAATTAGACTATATACAACTTGCTCAACTAAGTCTAACTGAGTTAAACTAAATACAACTCCATAACTACTTCTTCCAACTGTGTCATAACTCTGCCACTTGAGTTCTAACTGATTCCTTCATGCATTAGCTCCAGTAAACCCTTGGGAAATGCGTAATTCCCTCAGTCCACTGATGTGCCATATCTGTGCACTGAACTGAAGTGCTCCAAGAGAATAAGTTGGTGTTTAGTGTCTGATTATTATTAAGAGCTAATAATAATCAACATGCATCTATTTTTAGATCAACGATCTATAAATAGACTTCGCCCAATATTCTAAAAATATAATTTCATCTATTTTTCCAACTTGATCAACCATCCACAAATATCATCCCGCAACTTCTGAAATATGATCACCATGTCTAAAAATAGACATAGTCTAAAAATAGACTTGCACCAAAAATAGCCTGCGGGTCCACTTAGTGAAGGTGACTCTTTTCACTAAGCTCATCATCTTGTTGAATCTCAACTCTCCCTCTCAAAAATATAGGGATTATCCTTCACCCCGATCTTGCCTTGATGGTATTCGAATTTTCTCCTAGTGAGCGCCTTTGTTAGAATATCTGCATCCTGATCCTCCGTAGGAATGTACTGAAGCAACATGATCTTCTGCTGCACACAATCTCTAATATGATGATACCAGATATCAATATGTTTAGATCTATCATGAAACATAGGATTAACCGAGAGTTTAATGAAACTCTGATTATCACAATGTATCACTATGGGATCTGAATGTGAACTGAACAAACCAACCAGAATCTTCCTCATCCAGATAGCCTCACATGCAGCTTGACTTGCTGCCATGTATTCCGCTTCTGCTAAACTAAGTGCCACGGATCTTTGTTTTCTGTTGTACCAAGAAAATGCTGTAGATCTGATATTGAAAATACCCCCTGATGTGCTCATTCTGTCTACTGGGCTTCCTGCCCAATCTACATTCGTGAAACCATACAACTTCACCTCATCCATCTATCTGTACCATAAACCATACTCAGATGTGCCCTTGAGATATCTCAGGACATGCTTGCCTGCCTTCCAAAAGAGCTCGGGAGGCTTAAACATCGCTTGTGAAAGCTGGTTCACTGCATAGCATATTTCCAGTCTTGTATTGACTAAATACATGAGTGAACCCACCAATTGTCGATAAACAGTGGCATCCACTACCTCTGCCAATGTAGCATCCTCTTTCTTCGAATTTCCCGGAAGAGGAGTGTTGATAGGCTTGTAGCCTTGCATGTGAAACTTCTCCATTATCTCCTGGGCATACTTTAATTGAGACACAAATAGTTCACCTTCCCGCTGCCATATTTCCAATCCAAGGAAATAATGAAGGAGGCCCAAATCCTTCATCTCAAACTCCTATGCAAGATCTACCTTGGATGAGTGTATCAACTGCTCATCACCTGTTAGTATTAAATCATCAACATAAAGTATAATGATTAAAAGCTTACCCTCCACCACAATCTGGTATAGGTTTGCATCTGCCTCACTCTTGGTGAAGCCAAGTCCAGTGAAATAGTTATCGATCCGAGTGTACCAAGCACGGGGTGCTTGTTTCAACCCATACAACACTCTTTTGAGCCTACACACATGCGAATTGATGCTGAAGATCTCAAATCCTTCAGGCTACTCAATGTACACCTCTTCCTCAATGATCCCATTAAGGAACACAATCTTCACATCCATCTGATGAATGTGCCAACCCATCTGTGCTAAGAGAGCAAGGATGGTCCATATGGAAGAATACCGTGCGACAGGTGCAAAAGTTTCTTCATATTCAATCCCCTCAATCTGTGAGAATCCCCAGGAAAAAAATCTTGCCTTATACTTCTCGACACTCCCATAAACAACTTGCTTTACCCTGTAGATCCATCTTGATCCTACAACTGATTTTCCCACCAGCCTTGGAACAATCTCCCAAGCACTGTTTCTGACAATGGAGTCATACTCCTCCACCATGGCATCTACCCATGTGAGCTCCTGCACTGCTTCTTCAAAATAATATGGCTCTATCATGATACACTTGCTCATAAGAGCCATGTATCTAGTAAATCAGTCAGGTGACTGTCTCTGTCTACATTGTGATGTAGGGACTCCTACATTCTGTGCTGCATCAAGCTTCAGTCTCTCAGCTTCTGTGGTACGCTTTCTACCTTATCTGATGTTTGGTTCTACATGAGTGGACTCCTCCACTCCATGAATCTCCTCCTGTGGTTGATCCACATCCAGAGGCTCATCTTTGGGAATAAGAAGTTCCTCCTCTGCATGCAAGTGTAGCTCCCTCTCAAGCGACAACTTCATGGCTTTCACCTCATTGAATTTTATATCCCGTTGCACAACATTCATCTGGATGTCTGGAAAATACACATGATAGTTATGGGGTGTTTTTCTGTACCCCACAAATATCCCAACTTCTGCAGTCGGCTCCAGCTTCTTCCTGGCGTCCTTTGTCACATGAATGTAAACAGGTGAGCCAAAAATATTCAAATGTGAAATATCAGGCTTCTTACCAGTAAAAGCTTCTTCGGGTGTACTCATGCCAAGTACTCTATGAGGACAAATATTTTTCACATAAACTGCAGTGTTGCATGCTTCCACCCACAAGTGCATCGGTAGGCCCTGGTCATGCAACATCACTCATGCAGCACCCACGATCATTCTGTTATTTATCTCCACAACCCCATTCTGCTATGGGTTATGAGGTGCTATGAGTTCTTTTCGAATTCCTTCTTTGTTACAGAAGTCTTTGAATTTGCCCGATATGTATTCACCACCATTATCACTCTGTAGAGCTTTCACTTTCTTCCCCAAATCCTTCTCCACCAATGCCTTGAACTCACAGAACTTTGAGAAAGTTTCACTCTTCTTCTGCATGAATAATATCCAACATCTACGAGAATATTCATCAAAAAATATAACATAATACCTATGTTTTGTTGTTGAAGCAACCAAGAAAGGTCCACACACATCTGTGTGAATTCTCTCGAGGACCACTGAAGCATAGTTCTCCTTCTCATGAAAGGTGGTCTTCACAATCTTACCCATAGTACATCCCTTGTACTGATATGAATACGCAAGAGTACCCTTGTGAAGTATAGTAGAAATTTGCTGCAAAATCTTCAAAGCGCCATAGTGAAGATGACCCAATCTCCTGTGCCATAATTCACCCTCATCCCAGCTCACCACTTCTTCTACTTTGCCCACCATTGCAGCACAACCATCTACCTCCAGCTTGTAGAGATTCTTAATTCAAACCCCTATCTTCTTGGTTTGACCCATTTTTTTATGTCGAACGAAGGCTTTTCCCTCACTGAAAACAACATCATAACCTCTTTCTTCCAACATTGGGACTGAGACCAAGTTCTTCTTCATACCTCGAACATGCATAAAATTCTTCAGCAAGAATGGATTAGTGGAATCCCTCTCAAAGGTAATGGTCCTAATTCCAGTCGCACTGTACCAACCATCGTCGCCCATATCTATATGCGTCTGGAGGTCCTTCTCCTCCAAGTCACTAAACAACTCTTTGTCTCACGTCATATGGAAAGACGCACCACTATCAAGATACCACATCGATCCCATGCAGCTTGAAACCAAGGAGAAATCAAGCTCAAATTGTGAGGCTAAGGCCTCTCCAGCTGCAGATTCAGCAACCTTCTTGTTGTTCTTCTTCTGTGGACAGTTAGTGGTGAAATGTCCATGTTCATGACAGTGAAAACACTTCAATTTGGACAAATCCTGCTTCTTTCCTTTAGCATAGGATTTTGAAGGATGTTTCTTTCCCTTCCCTTTCCTTGATTTGGTATCCAAAGTGAAATTCTCTTCATCTTCATTCTTTGATGAAGATCCATCCTTGGTACCCCGCCTTATCTCCTCCTGCACAAGATCTGACCAAAGTCTCTCCCATCTCGGCAGTTTCTCTCGTCCATTGACAGAGTCTTCATAGCTATTCCAAATCTTTGGAAGCCCAAGGAGAGCCAAGATCACCAAGTATTCATCATCAACAGTAACCCCCACACTTCCCATTTCATCCTTGCAGTGGACAAACTTCGTGAGGTATTTTGGAATATTGTCGCCTTTCTCCATTTTTATTTTTCTGAGCTTGTCTTTAAGCGCCAACTTCCTATGGTCACTTCTACTTTGGAACAAGTCTGTCAAAGCCTTCCACATTAATAATGGAGTGGATTTACCATGAAGGTTGGACACAATATGGTCCTTCACACCTTCCAATGGAATCCTCCTCATCTTTTTTGTCTTCTTTTTCCATGCGTCAAGTAATGCAACATCGCTAGATCCCAGCTTAGGAACATCGCTATTAATAAAATCCTTCAGCCCATTATCCTCTAGCACCACCTCCATCCTGTCCTTTTAGGCTATGTGATTTGAGCTCCCATCAAGGGCATACTCCAATCACAACCCATTGAAATTCATTTCAATGTATACTTAACTTCTGCACCAAGAATCTTCTGTAGCAAATTCGAATTGTCCACCAGCACAAACTCACTTCACAATTGCAATCTTCAATCAACAATGCTCTGATACCATGTAGAAATTATATGCACTAAGCATGCATATGTCTTTGATTCATCTGATCTCACACTATTTAAATTTATGCAAAATAATGAATCAATTCCACTTGTCAATATTTTGTGGAAAAATTAATTGCACACACATGTGAAGCATAAACAAAAACAATCAATCGCACATAACACAGTTTTTAACTAGGAAAGCCTGAAGCTGAAAACCCCAACTATATATTATGTATCATGGAATCATATGAAAATCCTCATATAAATATTATCAAGCTCTCAGTACAATACAATTGTCATACACTAATCAGGACCAATCTTGCAAATCCATGCACCGATCTTTGCCTCCGGCTAACTTTGCCTCCCTTTGCGCAATCCTGAAGAATAGATCTAAATGAATTCGAATTACTCTTGCCTTGACTTCACAATCCTCTTTGGGTTTGTAAACTATAATGTGTGTGTGATGCAATCAATGCATCACTATAGTCACAATAGATAGTCTATCTTTCCCTTTCACCTACCTCTCCTTCGGGTCTCCTTGAAATTGCCATGCTGCTTATAGTTAAGCTATGGTTGCATTTGTTCATTTGATTAATGAGTTATTATTTGTGAATTAATTAAATAATTAATTCACTCCACTCTCACTAGTGTATCAATCAGTTAGACTAGATACAGCTAGCTCAACTGAGTCTAATTGAGTTAAACTAAATACAACTCCATAACTACTTCTTCCAACTGTGTCATAACTCTTCCACTTGAGTTCTAACTGAGTCCTCCATGCATTAGCTCTAGTAAACCCTTGGGAAATGCGTAATTCCCTCAGTCCACTGATGTGCCACATCTGTGCACTGAACTGAAGTGCTCCAAGAGAATAAGTTGTTTTTTAGAGTCTGATTATTATTAAGAGATAATAATAATTGACATGCATCTATTTTTAGATTGACGATCTATAAATAGACTTTGCCCAATATTCTAAAAACATAATTTCACCTATTTTTCCAACTTGATCAACCATCCACAAATAGCATACTGCAACTTCTAAAATATGATCGTCATGTCTAAAAATAGACATAGTTTAAAAATACACTTTTGCTAAAAATAACCTGCGGGCCCACTTAGTGAAGGCGACTCTTTTCACTAAGCTCATCATCTTGTTCAATCTCAACACCTCATTCCCATCTAATTTTTGTTTTCCCCTTGCCTCTAAATGTGTGGCTTGAACACATACTTCATCTAGGCTTGTAGGGTTAAACATGAGGATAGTATGTCTTAGGTAGGTATGTAAGCCTCCTATATACTTGAGAAAAGTGTCTTGGCTATGCAAATATACTCCTAATAAAAGAGCTCTTCTCCTAAATTCTTGAGTATACACTTGTACATTTTGTCCTTTCAATTGTTTAAAATTTTTCCAGTCCATTATGGCTTTCTGTCTGTGAGCTAATGGATAAAACTATTGTTTTATTGCAGAAATGAAATCAATCCATGATAGAATAATCTTACCATATTTCTTGATCTCCTCCTTTGTCTTGGCTTCCCACCAAGCAAGTGCTGCACTTTCCATCCTCAATGAAGCTAGTTGGATTTTGGTGTCATCATCATGAAGGTTAGAACTCAAATAAACCTCCAATTTCCTAATCCACTTCTCAAGCTTTTCTCGCATTTTTCTTTCACCAATAACATTGGAAATTCAAATTAAACATCAAGTTTTAGAAAAGGACTTTTACTAGTGTTATTTGACTTGCGTGAATAGTGTACTAAAGATGAAGTAGATGATGATGATGATGATGAGGGTGAGGATGGTGACTTTCCACTGCCTCCATTTCCTCCATTTCCCTTCTTTGATTTGTATTCGTCGTTGTGACCTCCTGATGATCCCTGACCTTCCTTGTGAAGTTTGGATCCTTATCCTTCTAGTATTTCATTCCTTTCTTGATAAAGGGTTGTCACCATTTTAGTCATGTCAAGGAATGCTTTCTTGAACACTCTTTCTTCCTCTTTGGGATCCACCTCTTCATGATTTCTTCCTCCTGGAGGCATGATTTATGCTGCTTCTGCTTCACTTGGAGGTGAACTAGGTGGTGAAGAATGTGTCAATCTTGCCCTCCTTTATTGTGGCTTACTTTGATAACCTCTTTCTTCCACAAATTTTCCTTCTCCTCTCTTAAGCTTGAGCATAGTAAGCATGAAAAAACTTGCAAATAGTTAACAAATCTTTGCACATAAAAACACCCAAGATTAAACTCTAGCTCTTATACCAACTTGATCTGAAAGGAGTGTATTAGTTCTGCTGTGCTAAGTGTCCTTTTAGTAATATAAACATGTACAATTTGTCTCCATATGTTTTCTTAAGGAATGAGAGTTTTAACCATCAAATATAGATGAGTTAGTGAACGTTAAGCATGTAAATAAGCCTTAAAAACACTGAAAAATAGTGCATAATAGAGAAAAAAATTCACACATAAGTTTTACACAATAGGCATGATGAAGTAGTTCACCCCTCCTGGGATACATCTACTGGTCCAACTCCTAATGGCATGTCCCTCTTTGTCATTATGCTCAAAATTGTAAATTACATGTGTTTATAGGCTTCTAATGGTTTTTTTCTCTGCACCAATGGCTCCAGAATGCTCAAATTATTCTAGGTAGACTCTTGTTTCACCAAAATTGGTCAAAAATTGACCTCCCAATGTATTTTCCCAATGACAGCCAGAAAAGCTCCACTAAATGTGCAGACAGGCACTTAACTGCAGTTACATTTAATAAAATCCATAAAAATTAGGGGCACACTATATTGTCCACCAAATTGAGTGATTGGATAGACATTTAATGATTTTGGAGGCGGGGTGATCACATACCGACCCCGTTGTTAACTCCATGGCTAACTATTTATTAACCTCCGCATACAGCTTGGAACCCGGAGTTACGGTTCCACAAACCCTAACCACATGGAAATACATTAAATATTACTTGTTGCATGTGATATTTTTGTGCGGTTGTCATAGTTGGTTAGCGGAGTGGAACATTTGGTGTCACGGTTTATGTCATAACATGTGACCAGCATTTTAGGCCGCCAGCGGGTTGGGACCGCTGGCGATCCCCTCCCCCAATACAAAAACTCTAACACTTTATTATGATGTGTTTTCCTTTTAAGGTAAGAAACACACCATAGGTGGACTGGTCAAGCCGTTCGTGCCCATGCCCGAGGTCTCAGGTTCGATTCCTGTAGCCTCAAAACAATTTTAATATACTATCCTGAGGACACGTGGTGGCCTCCAAGCTTGCCACATGTCCCTCATACAACGACCCATGCAAAATTCATCCAATGGCCTAGAAACACCTTTGTACCACCAAAAATAAACAACCCACATCAAGCCACGTGGTATGATCTGGTTGGTCGAGAAAATGGAATATTCTCTGAATATTTTTGCTGACTATACCTGCATACTAATTGGGCATCCAGTCACAAAATTTTTGTTGTTTAGGAAAACAGATAGAACGTGATATCTTCCTCATACGACATCGGTTTTTCGAACCATTCATAGCGCCGAAATCGCAATGACGAGACATTTCTAGTCGCTCAAGTTCAGACCTATTTCGATCACTTTCAATTTTTAGTATAACACATGATCTCCCAATCACCTACGATTCCCTTGATCGATTATGGCGATGTACACTTTAAATCCTAGAGAGAAGATAAGGAAAAAATCCTCATGGTTTAGGTGGAGATATCTGGAGGCATCCATGATTGTTTAGGGCCTAGTGATCCCTTGACTAGTATATGGCAGGATTGCGGTAAAGCCTATATTGTATGTTTGTTATTTCGGCCTAGGAATCCCTTGGTGGGATTGTAGTAAATCCTGAGGAAGCATTTATTATTTTTGTTGTGAGTCCCACATTCATGCTTGGAATATGGCACGGGGGTGATTGGCTGAAAGAGATATTTGGTTTAGCCCAATATATGGTCGGGTGGTATCTGGAAGTCCCTAACCTGGTTTCATTTTTCATATGTTAATAAGAGCTCCTTTCCTCTTGTGTATTATGCGTGAATCTGTTGGTTATTATGTGATCTTAATGATAGTTCTATAATTGCTAATATATTGGTTATATGATGGTGATAAGAATGGTTTATGACAGACTTGAGTTATGGATCTCATTATTTTATGTTTAGTAAATGAATGAACAATGAATGCATGATCTAATAGATGATATTGCAGCTAATATGAGAGGGCATCAGAGTGACCTGGAGTCTAGCCCAAAAATGGTGGCCAATATTTCACAGTCTCAAGAACAGAATAGGCTGAAAAATATTGCAGTCTCACCCATGTAGTGGTTATGCATGTGATAGCATGCTTAGAGTCGCATGGATGTAGGCTTGTGCATGCGAATGTGAGTCCATATTAGTGAAAAGGCAATTTAACACAGGGTTTGGACACCTGGAAAGGTGGTTTAGCTCTTGGGGGTCTTAAAGCACCTGAGGAAGGTCAATAAGATTTTTTTTTTTGTCGATTCCACTTCTTTAAGGTGATCTAGGAGGTTGAACCATATCATAGTAACTTTTCGTCACATGTTTACCCAAGTGGACCAATTATATTGGGTAATTGTGGGAGAGTTTTACAGGGAGGTATCAGAGCATGGTTTAATTCTCTTTGTGTGGTGTCTAGTTTCCTTTCTATTTGGGTGATATTTGATACTAAAGAGTGGTATCAGAGCATGTTTTCATTCTCTTTGGGTGGCGTCTGCTTTTCGTTCTCTTTTGGTGATATATGATACCACAGAGTGGTATCATAGCATGGTTTCATTATATTTGGGTGTTTTATGGTTTCCATTCTCTTTGGGTGATATCTGATACCACAGAATGGTATCAGAGCATGGTTCAACCCTTGGACTGGATGGGTAGAATTCGATTGTTTCATGCTTTTAGGTTTTATATGTGTTTGTTATATATGCATGGTGATGTTAATTGTTATAGTTTGTGTTGTCATGTGGAAGTTGATGATGTTTATGTTGGGATGTGTTTTTCGTGAATATATGTTAGTTGTATATGCATTTGTTATGCATGTTAGTGTCTATATGTTATTATGCATGCATTTTCATGGTTATGGTTATGCATGCATGGTAGGTTAGGCATGCATCATGGTGTCCATTATGTGGTTTGTGTTAGTGCTGGAATCAACACTTGGATTGTGACAAGCACCTGACTAGACACATCTTAAGCTCAAGGATTTTCTTATGAATTGATTGAGTTTTTTTGGAAAGTGGTTGGAAATCACACAAAATGAAAGAGGTTTTGAACAAATAAGAATTTCTCACACATATGAGGGAATTGGTGCATAATGTGGTAGCAATATTAGGTTTGTAGCTTAATGGTTAGAAATATGGAAGATAACAGTAGATGTGTAAAACAGAGGTCCACTATTAAGAGGAAACGGTGACACAAATTCTAGACCTGAATGTATAGTGACAGAAAGCTTTAAAAATACTTACAAGAGTCCCACTCTACATTTAAAGGATCCCATTACATATAATTATTCCAACTAACATGACCTAATCAATCAAGAATGCTTGATAAATCAATACTGACAAAAAAAATTTAATTATGTATGCTAATTCAAAAGACTTATAATAATATGAAATAGGATTCAATTCAACCTCAAGGAATGGTTATGAACTATCTTTAGCTAATACTAAATCAGGAATGCTTGATAACAAGACTTACAAAAAAAAATTAATATTTCATGAAGATTCACAATACTGATAGTAACATGAGATAGAACTGTGTAAATCATAATCTGGAATGAAACAGTAAATTATGGAAACACATAAGAAGATGAACAATACACACACCATACAATTTGTGAGTCCTCAAGAGTGCCTCTGGACATTGGATATATTATGTATTAAAAAAGGTACAACACAGTATTCAATGAAAGGTACAACCAACGAACCCTTTCTTCCTTGCCTTACATAGTATATATACAAAAAGGAGTTATATAAAAAGCCTCCATGAAAAGTGCAATTCTATTTTTTAGAGACTTTATAACAATCCTCTACATATAGTAGAGCTTATATTAAAATATAAAAATAAAACTGAAATAAAACTGAATACATAACATGACAGTATGGAGCTCGAAGTTCCTGAGTTGAGGTGGCTGAGTGCTCCTCGTTTCTTGGAAAAAATGCCTCCACAAAAAGTGCAATATGCCAACTGAAAAGAACACTTGGACCCTTATATACAGAAGTGTAGGAGTAGCTAACTAAAAGTACTAACCAACTGGAAGATACCTTGACTATATGACACTTGGAAAAATATCATCACCATTGAGGTTGCATTCACTTTATTATCATTTAGTGTCATTCTTTTGAGAACAGAACCAAAAAGAAAACTTTTCTCGTCCTTATAAAAAATTGGAAAATAATAGCTACTTTTTTTGAAAAGGGTAGCTATATCTAAAAATATCATGTATAACCCAAAAATGACATGTTTATTCATATTTTCAAGGTTATGTATATTCAATCATCAGAGATATAATATCGAAGAAAAAATCCTGATAGCTTCTGCCTTGGTTACCCTTTTGTTTAACTTTCTCTTTTGTGCTTTCTTTTTCTATTGAATATTTTTCTTCCTTGGTTCATTCTCTAGGATTTCATATATATTTATTATTTCATCCCTGAGAGAAGGGTTGGCTATGAGTTTGCTTGTTAATATGATCTTTTTCTTTAGTCTGGTGTGAGGCCTTTGAATGCATGGGTTTGGAATGTATAAAGGCCTCTTTCTCCCATGTATGACTCTGCTTGACTGTCCTTCAAAATTTGACTCACTGAACTCTGTCTCACTGCTATCATCCTTAAAAGATGAATATGAATGCATTATAATTGTATTATTCCATTTGTATGAAGAATTAATAGATGAGTAAAGATTATCTATGATAGGTTCTTCTCCTGTAATAGTCTCTGAAACTTTTTTTTTCCCATTTTTGAGTGAGGAAAAGACTTGTGCAAGTGTAGGCTCCTCGGGTGCTAAAGTGGCATTATTTTCTTGAATCTCTTGTCTAGCCTCTATAACGAGGCTTGGTGTCAAGGTTTCAGGGCTGAATTCCATTAAAGGTCCCTCTGTCATCATGAGTTTTCTCCTGCATTTACCCTTTGAAGAGGAAAATGCCTCTTCCTTGCTCTTAGACATAGTGTTTTTGGCAAGCAGGGTAGCTTTTTGTTTCAGTTTGTTTGCATGCTCTTGCATGGAAGACCTAAAATTCTAAGGCTCCTCAGATGATTTTCTAGTGTATACCTCCTTGACTAGTTTCACTATAGGTATAGGAGTGATGATTGGTGTAGAAGTGGTGGTTTGAACTCTAGCTTTCCTAGCTGAGTTCCTAGTCTATCTGCTAGATGATATCGAAGATGGAACAAACTATGAAGGATTCAATGTAGGTGTATGGATTGACATCTATTATTGGGTATTTAGTCTTCTAGGCCTTCCTACCCTTCTCCTCAATTTAATACTTCTAAACCCCTCATTTGTCAAAATCTTTTCCCATGTGGTTCTTTTCTTTCTTAGATGATAAACCACCAGTATTTTAATCAAACCTCTATGATAGAGATTATGAAGAGAATAGCCAAGGTTTTTCTGTATTTTTCGAGACTTTGACAATATATATATATATATGAAGGAAAAATGGTAGATTCATAGGTTTAGAGCTAGATATGTGAGCTATAAACCTTATCTAGTATTTATGGGCAGTAGAAAACCTACCCTCACAAGTTATGTAACATTGTACAGTGGTAATGACATCTTTCCACTCAGGTCTAAAATATGAAATATGAATAGTAGGAGTCCAACCAATATATTCATGTTCAGGATTTAAATATATATTTGAATCATATTTAAGTAGAGTTTTGTTATTCTTGTGTCAAGACTCACCTGTAGCTGATGTTTGAGTATCCCTTGCAATGATAGTCTCTATGATCCTGAAGGTATGAGGTCCCAACTTGACCTTTTCTCGATTGAATGTCTCAGAAAATTCCTAAGCCGATGCCACATTTTCACCTGAAAACTTCTTTAGGAACTGATACCACCCTGCTACTTTGAATTGGGGCTTAGAACGATGGTCAACAAAATGGGTGTTAGCCAGCTTTGAATGGTTCACATTACCACCCTTTCCCATCTTGTTAACAGTTAACCTAACCACCAATGCACAACTGTAAAATGAGAAACAATAACCCTCCACGAAGCCCTAACTATTGGCACTTGGTAACAAATTGTTTTTCTAGAAGATAAAAATGTTTTGTTGTAGTTGTCACAATAGTAAATGGAGACAAAGCTCTACATGCCCTAAAACTCGGTGAGAGGGAATGACACGAAAAAAAAAATGATTTAAACTGCTGCCAACTCATTTCACTGAACTCCATCACATTTTTTAATAAAAGCTACTCGTAATTCACTTTAATATATTTCACCTTTAATGAGTAGCAATAGATTTGGGTAGCCTTAGCAAATAAATAGCCAACCTTTTTAATGTATCCTCCAATGAGAAATAACCACCTTTCAAGTGAGTAACACCTATTTGTTTTAACAGGTCTCCAACATTCAGAGAGAAATGTTTATTTCACCTGAGTAATGCTTCTTTTATCTCCTTATACCAATTTTTCAGGTAATAGCTAGATTTTTGAAAAATACAATTATTCATGTGTTACTTGTAAAACCAGAACTTCTAAAGAAAATAGTTGCCTCTCTAGGAAAGGGTAGCTATTACTGTGTTATTCCTAACACAAATGATGACTATGAAATTTTTGTCTTTAACCTTGGATAGAAAAATCATGGTGAATGAATAAGGCTTCTCAAGTTAAAACCCATGACCTTAACTACTGAAAGAACTTAAAAGACTTATTAAAAGAAAATGTAACCTAATGAATCTATGACACAAAAAAAATATTGGGCTAAAAATTATTTTGGATTTTGATTAAAAAATGATAAAAATTAATACATTTTAACCCTCCAGGGCTCTCCACCATAGGTTAGGAGATAAGAGAGGATCAAAGACACAGCATACAATGATGACCAGACTTTGAACTTTTTTGAAAAATTGCAGTGTTAACAGTTTGTGTCATCATGATGTTTTCGGTATGTTATTTTGTTGATATGTTCGATGAGATAGAGCAGGAGAAGATTATTAGAGCAAGGTTGCATCACTAGACCTCGGGGTAAGAGCAGATCATTATACATGTTGTATGTTGGGCATGAAGGTATGTTGGTTAATGGTTGTTATATGGATTAGGGTTATGTGCATGCATTTCATTCTATTGTTGATGTTGTTACATGCATAATCGTGCTAACATAATATGCACTAAGACAACTGATATTTACTTGAGTGTAAGTAGGGGCTAGTTTTAGTATTATAACTATGATTATGAGTTGGCTGCAAATTATGACATGAATTTTAGTCTTGTTAAAGAGTGATTTCAAATTAATAAATAGGATGCCTCAATATTTGGAATATGTTGCTGATATGTGTGAATAGTTGCGGGAAACATGCTTGGCACTAGCATGACAAGGTAACAATTGATTTACTTATATATACTTAACAATTGGGTGATGTGATAAAACATAGTAAGACTCAATTTCAACAAGGTAAAAGTTAAAAGAAAGGAATTCGGTGAGCATTCCTTTGGCTATGTTTGGAATATGAAATTCCAAATGAATGAGTGCTTTGCATGAATACAGGAAGTCCTCTTAACCTTGATTATTTCTTCCATTATGTATATGTGTGCTATATTCATAAACATGTACCTGACAGGTATAACAGTTGGTTTCTAGTTATGGCTAGATTTTTCAAGGAATTGGAGTCCCTTGAGAGAGGATGTGTGTACGTGTTTAGTTACAAGGCAACATGATTGGCACACCAAGGTAAGATAGCCGGTATATTGTTATATTTACTTATACACTGACAATTGTCTGGTTATGGCAGTATGATACTTGGATTACATGGAAAAAGAGACTACCATGAAATCTGGAAGAAGGCTCGGGTTGAGCTTTCCTTGGGAACCATGGGCAATGATTAATGGTGTTTGTTTCTAGTTTCGTACTTTTGGTGCTTTGTGATTTTTTTGTTCTTGAATTGAATTTTTTGTATGTCTAGTGCATGGCCATGCCACTTTGTTTGCGGTGTCATATTCCTATTTGTTTTCACGATTTTATTCTTGTTTGCTTTTTTTCTTGTCTTTTATGTTTTGAGGCTCTTTGGAATTGGTTGGGAATGAGGAAAGTTAATGGAGTTCGAGAAGAGTTGTGTGGTACTCGACAAGCAATGTAAGACTTGGATGAATTTCGGTGCATGAATACAAGGTAGCTAAAGGAAAAAATATGACAGTAGGTTGGATCGGTTGGGTCCATTGGTGTAAATGGATGGTGGTAGGACAATCATGAGGAAGGTAACCATGAAAGGTAAAGTAAATGGATTTGAGATGTCAAATACCTTGGCTCTCTTGAGAATTTTTGTTCTCAAGGTTTTGCATGGACAAAGGGAGTTATCTTAACCTTAACCTTATGATATCTGGTAATTATGTTATAATTATAATTATGATGATGCCTATATATGTATGTTGGAACAGGGTCTCCTACAAGTTGCGAAACTGGTCCGATTTTGTATATTTTTTATTATATTTAGTCTAGCGCAGGGGTTTTGGGGTGGTTCAAAGCCCCGAAAGTATTGTAATGGGTCAAAGGGTAGACCTAGAGTCTGCAAACCACGGTTTGCGGACAATAGGAAATATTAGGCTAGATTGTTATAAATAGAGGGAAATTTTGAATTATAAGTCAAGAATAAGATGAGATCTTGATGAGAATTATGGATTAGTAGATTTATTTTGGTTTTGGGGGAAATGACTCCTGCTGGATGTGTGCGTGGAGATCCCAAGTCCTGCTGTGTGTGGACCCTGCCATTATGTGCACAGGTCGGGTTTGGGTATTGTAAGAAGGAACTGAAGGATTAATGAATGAGAAAGGATGGTTGAGTAACTGAATCTATGTGTATTGTTAATGCGAATCTTTGATAGCTGGTGGGTTATGCATATTTTGTGTTAAGCTGCGAAAGTACTGCATTAAGTGTTTTTACTGCATCTGGGTCTGTTCTGTTATGTTTTATGTAATTTTGCACTACTGTTTTAGAAGTATATGATTTTTTGAGCATAGTAAGTATAGTTGACCTTGCGCATGTGGATGAGAAGGAGATCTATAGATCTGGTTCTAAGACAGGCGATCTAGTCATTATAAAGCCAAAAACAGCTTTGCTTGGCTTACTTATCCTCCCTCAGGGTGCAGAAACCTGGTTCCAACACCCACCCATACTGCTTCAGGTGAGACTTTGACCTGCGCAAGTAGGTCACTGCCAAAAGGGCCAGTAGTATAGGGGTTTTGGGTCAGGACCCCTCGAGCCAACAAATGGTTTCGTTGTTGGGACTGGGAGAATTTTGAGAAGGGGGATGGGTAATGCCAAGAAAAGTATTGGAAGGCTGAGAAGAAAAGTAGAGTGGGTAAAAAAGAAGAAGATATGGTGGCACACTTGAATTTACCCACCTTCAAAGGTGTGGGAGATGAGGTCTTAGACCAATTTTAGTTTGTTACAGACTTGGTATGGACTGTGAAAAATGTGGCAAGTGATACTCTAAAGAGGGCGCAACTATCCCTAGCCTTCGAAGGAAGAGCTTTGGACTGGTATATGTGATACATATCTCAAAATGGAAGCACCTCTATTCAAGATATTAAGGATGCTCTGAAACAACAATTCCGAAATCCTAAGTCCTATTCGCAGATCGTAGCAGATGTGAAATATTTCAAGCAAGGAACGACTAAGTCTGTATGGGAAGTTGATCAATGCCTAAGGAAAGCTATCAAAGAAGGATAATTTAAGTATAACGACAAATAGCATATGGAGTGGTTCATTGCTATACTGCTACCTCACCTATGCGTACCTATGGGTCACCAGAATTTCGAATCACAAGACAAAGCTTTGGAAGCCGCTACAAAACTAGAAGCTATGCCCAAAGAAGATAATTCGTTAGGAGTACAGAAAATTAAGGAGCATATCAGGGAAATGCACATGGAAATTCAGGACCTATGAAAGGAACGAGGGAGGGAAGATAGCGTAGATCTATGGTGCATACGATGTCGAGTATCAAGATATACAAAGGATCTGTGCCCGCTGTTGACAGACTACCTGCAAACTGGAGGACCTAGTCCAATACGCCCTCGATCAAGCGGAGGACCCAGCCCAGTACGACTATACCCAAGAGGAACTGCGTTATGGTGTGAGGATTTCCACATAGCAGGGCTGCATGATACAAACCACTGCCCCCATCTGGGTGCATACATCCTAGAGAGGAAGCAACACTGGTGCCGGTTCTGTCGGTCAGTAGGGCATGATGAGTAGAACTGTCGAACCTATGATCGGATGATAGATCGGGGGAACTTGTATAGGGTACAGTTAGACCTCGCATCACCTAAAACCCCCACAAGCATAAGAGGCTCCCCCTTAGGAAGCAGGGGCCGAGGCTGAGGTGAAAGTGTAGGTCGGGGCCGGGGGCATCTGATTTTTTATAACTATGGAGACACAAGGCATTTTGCAAGGGATTTTCAGAACCCTACAAGACAGTCTTGTAAGTATTGTAGACATTTGGACCATACACTGGAAGACTGTCCAGTCTTAATAGAAAAAATGCGGGAGAAGTAGCTACCACCTACGTAGAATAAGCAAAGGGTTAAGGTTGAACTGCAAGATAAGGATCTGAGCATAAATGTTGTTACGCGCAGTGGATTGGCTACTGGAGGAACTGGGGATAAGGTTGAAACTGAACCTCTGATCCGTAAGACAGTTGGAAAACAAGAATGGCTGGACCTAGACAAAGAAAGAGAAATGTTTATAACAGCGCGCAAGGACTTTATCGGGATAGAGGCACCTACGTCCCTGCTCCCTGCGAACCTTAGGGTAGATGAGGAGGTCAAACCTTTCTTGCAGGCATGTATGAATTTTTTGTGCAACCCAAAAGCTGTGCAGAACCTTCAGGCATTAATATATAGCTGTGAAACATGCCCTACAATGTCCCCAGATATTAGGGATGTGCACAAACTATACAGATACAATAAGCACACTAGGAGGGAGATGCGAATGATGGCACAGATCGACGATTATGAAATGGACCGGGTTATTTTGGATCTAGGATCGGATGCAAATGTATTACCTAAACAAACTTGGAAATGAATGGGCGAACCAAAGTTGGAATGGTCTATTATCTAGCTACGCATGGCTAATCAACAAAGATCGTACCTTTAGGGAGGCTATCAGGGATTATGGTAGATATCGCAGGGGTTAAGGTCTGGGCTGACTTTGAATTCATTCAAATCGTAGAAGATGCAAACCCCTTCCCTGCGCTATTAGGATTGGATTGGGCCATCGACATGGGAAGTATCATTAACTTAAAAAAGAGAAGCATGGTGTTTGAAAATAACGACACAAGGGTGATAGTACCATTAGACTTGGCAGAAGGTGAATGCTACACTGAACCAATACCTAAGGACGAGGATGTGGACCATATCTATAAGTTAACTATGCGGGACACGGTCAACCCAACAGTGGATAAAGTACTTTGCTAGGAGGAGAATAATGAATGCTTCTCTGATTCCAGTGAGGAGATAGAAGATTGGCAGAGTCAGTTACATGATGTCTCTATGCTACGTTGTCTTCGGGTCACAAAATACTTCCGCTGTGTTTCCTCAGATGTAAGGGACCTAAATTAATTTGACAGATCGGGTACTGAACTACCCATGTGGGAACTAGAGGAGCTAGGAATAATCGACTACTACGGCCTAGCCTGAAAATAAGGACAGGTTGACCCACAAGCCACTTCCGACTCAGGGCCACGCATGGGAACCAAACTGATTCGGCCACAGACAAGTAGCATTAAAATGAACCCTCCACTAGCTATAGGTATGGAAATTAGAGCTCTCATCTATCCAGTAGCCCCTACAACAACAAAAAAAAGTTGTGTTTAATCCTTCGCCACGCAGGTTATTACAGGAGGTTCGTTTGAAAATATGCTCTGACTATAGCCCCTCTTAAAACCTCACTTACACGGAAGGTAAGGTTCTCTTGGGATAAAAAATGTCAGGAAACTTTGTCTCTGGTCATAAGTTACCTAGGAATCAAGCCTGTGTTGGGGGAGGATGCGCAGAAGATGCATATGATCGACCGTAGCGTAGTAGATAGGCCAAGCACACAGGGGATACGAAAACTAGCCATTGAAACAGTGACAATTGGTAAAAATCAAAAGTTACCATTAAAAGGAGCGGCCTCCAGGCATTTAATAAAGCGAATTTTTTGGATTTTTTACTGTTCCTTGGGGGTTACATCTCAGATAAATTTTCCCTTGCCGTTGCATGATTGTGGGTATTATAGAAGGAGCCAGATAGTTCAGCCAGAGGTTCCGTCTCACTTGCATAGCTTGCACTCATCATTCTTCTCTTGGAAGAACTTGAGAAATCATATTTCTAATATCTACACTATCCCTCTCATGTCTAGTCAACCTGATCCATCTAATAGTTGTCACCCAGGGCTGGGATTCATTTTTTGTGCAAGGATGATGACCACTAACCTTATCAGACCTTCAGCCACGACAGGGCCTGACGTTGAGGAAATAATGGTGAGTATGAACTAGAAGAAGTTCCCTCTACTTTGATCACAAGGAAAGGGAAAGAGAAAGAACTAGGCTCAGGAAAAGCCCCAAAAGCTACACGATGGGCTACTGGGAAACCTAGGAATTCTTCGAGGCACGCCAGGCCCCCTCCGGCATCACTTTTGGACCAAGATGCGCAGGAAGGTTCTCTTCCTACCAATCCGATCAATTGGTTACCTCCATTTGTTTTCCCACATATATTCTCCATGAGAATGTCAAAGAACTTGGATGGCTTGGTCACCCATCTGCAAACCCCCATAACCCCAGGATAAGTCCCTGTCCTCACTAATCCTTATGGAAGACTCAATGAGGTCAAGTTTGATGATCATGACTTGGCAGACTCTGAAACCCTCCTTGAGTTGGCCACCGCTTTGTACTTCAATACGATCCATGCAAATGATGGAGTCATGGTGGCTCCTCAGTGCTGGGTATGTGGCTTGTCCGGGTCTGGACTCTTGAATCTGCTCCGGATGCCCCATTTTGGCCATTAGAACGTCACAGATCAGTTGGCTCGGCATTCGCTCACCTTAATTCATGATGGCTGCTTATGGATTCAGGACAGAGTCCTTATTAATGTTTCATTGATCCACAAGATTATAGGCCTTCCTATGCAAGGGCCGCACCCTCTAGAGTAGGTGGGAAAAAAGTAAGAAGCAGATACCGCTAAGTTTGTGCGGAAGACCTATAAGGTGAGTCGAAATATGCGAGGCTTTGTGATCCAGACTATCAATGATCTTGCTACACAGATGGGTACTAGGCTCTTAGCCTGCAAGCTAATGAGGAAGTGCTAGGCTGCGACCATCCCCGCCTATGTTATTCTATTAGCCGGCTGGTGTGTGAAGGGATTTTCCTTCAATTGGGCTCAATATTTATGCAATGAATTTCTAGCTAATGTCCGCGAACCTCAGGAGCAGGGGACTCCCTTCTACTATTCATGGTTATTACTCCTTATAGTGATGGTCATCTGGGACACCCCTGAGGAGTCGGTCCTCCCCGAGCTCCCCCCAGGGATGTGTGAAGGAGCTCAGTATGCTCATTTATGGGACTCTAAGGATGTGCAGCGCATCAAGGATAAAAAAAATTTCTGGGTCCTATTCCAAAGCAGCGTGGTAGCAGCCAAAATTTCCCAACCCTAGTTTTCCTCGATGGTATATGACAAATACAAAAGTGTTGCAGCATTCCAAGTTACCATGCACCATATTCAAATCCACAGCCTCCAAAATAAGACATGAACGACACTTCCGTATATGGTAGCAGATGAAGAAATTGACTTGATGATCATGCTATGGCCCCCTGCCTAGAAAACAGGCTTCACAGCCACCCATGGGGAGCCCATGGAGCCCAGCGAGAAGAGCTCATACGTAGCTACGGAAAAGGATACACAGTAGCCACAAACCACTGCCAAATACCCCGCGGCCGAGACTCTGGTAGGTTATGACAAGGATACGACCCCCCCCACAGTACAAAGTGGTCAGGAGAGCCTGCACCAAGGCCTCGAAAGAAACAACATTCCCACCGCAAGAAATATGATGCGATAGTCACACTAACTGATGGTGAACTCGAGCAAATCACAGACACAGTAACGATAGCTACAGAAGAAAAGTGGGCAGCCATAGAAGAACATCAGAAGGCTGCGATCGACACCATCTAGGCTAAGCTCCATGCCCTTCAGTTAAAAACAGATACGCTGCAGACCAGCGTCGACCAGCCACGGACTCCTTCGGTAACTACAAGTACAATGCTAGCCATGGAAGAAAACCGTATTTATTCTGTACCTAGCATTGTCTTGATAGGAACTCAGATCCAAGCAGGAACAGGGATCCAGCTGGACTTGGCTAAGCTACCCCATGAAGCCTTACAAGGCCTCCACAATGATATATTCCAAAAGATTAACCATTGCGACCAAAAAATACACCAACAGCTTGGTACAGCCGAGTAGACCATCACACAGCAGGTCACAGACTTGCTCCTCGTCGTTTCACAGAAGGGGGAGCTTGAAACAGTGATCCACCATCTCTGCACAGAGGTTACAGACGAGATCCTGGCCACATCCATGCCTTGGGCTAAAGTGGAAAAATTGGTTGCGGCACTAAAAGCATCTAAGATGGAAATGCACATCGTCAAGACGTAGCTAGAGTAGCAAATCACCGACTTATAGGCCCAATTGCAGCCTGAAACACCTTCAGAAGTACAAGACCAGCGCGCTACACTAGTAACTGAAGCAACGAACATTATTTCAAGGCAGAGTTCTTAAGGCACCTAGTTGCTAGAGTCAGCCATGCAACTCTGGACTATGGTCTAGCACAATCCGATCCTCCGTGAAATCAATCAGGACTTATGACATAAGGAAGAAGCTTTTGAGCAGGTCGTAGCTATGCTGCCCACCTTGGTGCCTTCATAGTGCTTGGCACGTTTGAAGACCAGCAAAGATCTCTAGGACGAGATTGAGGAACTCCGGCATTGTGGAATGTTTGAAGCCTTAGGCCACCACAACCCTCCAAATTTCACAGGATGTAGATGACGTGATCAAGCGACTAACTCAGACACTAGAGAGTGTCACCGCGGCAACTGAAGGACCAACCTCCCAGAATCTTGTAGACATTACATAGAGTGTTGATGCCTAGATTCAAGAAGTGTTACCTCCACTGATCGCAGCCATTAATGCCCTACGTGTGCAAGTAGAGACCACACCACCACAATGACTCGGGACAAGTCACAAGATTATGTTGGGGGAATGTTGGAACAGAGTCTCCTACAAGCTGCAAAACTGGTCAGATTTTGTATATTTTTTATTATATTTATTCTAGCACAAGGGTTTTTTGGTGGGTCAAAGCCCCGAAAGCATTGTAATGGGTCAAAAGGTAGAACTAGAGTCCACAAACCATGGTTTGCAGACCATAGCAAAGATTAGGCTATATTGTTATAAATAAAGGGACATTTTTAATTATAAGGCAAGAAGAATATGAGATCTTGATTGCGAATTGTGGATTGGTAGATCTGTTTGGGTTTTTGGGGAAAGGACTCCTACTGGCAGTGTGCGCGGAGATCCCAAGTCCTGCTATGTGCAGACCCTGTTGTTGTGTGCGCAGGTCGGGTTTGGGTATTGTAAGAAGGAACTGAAGGATTAATGAATGAGAAAAGTTTGTTGAGTGACTGAATCTATGTGTACTGTTAATTTGAATCTTTGATAGCTGCTGGGTTATGCATATTCTGTGTTAATCTGTGAAGGTACTATGTTAAGTGTTTTTACTGCATCTGGGTCTGTTCTGTTATGTTTTATGTAATGTTCCACTACTATTTTAGAAGTATATTGTTTGTTGAGCACAGTAAGTATAGTTTACCTTGCGCACGTGGATTCAAAGGAGATCTATATATCTGGTTCTGAGACAGGCGATCTGGTCATTATAAAGCTGGACGCAGCTCTGCTTGGCTTACCTATCCTCCGTCAGGGTGCAGAAACCTGGTTCCAGCACCCACCCATACTGCTTCGGGTGAAACTTTGACCTGTGCAAGCAGGTCACTACCGAAAGGGCCAGTAGTATAGGGGTTTTCTAGTAAACCTTAGCCTTCGAACATGGGTCAGGACCCCTCGAGCCAACAATGTATATATGTATGTAAGTATGTTGTTTTCTGACAAGGTCGTCAAGGATCATGATTGTTTTATGATGATGTTTGTTGTATATATGTATGTATGTATGTCGTTGTCTGACATGGTCATCAAGAATCATTCTTGTGGAGGAACGATTCCTTATGCAGGTGGATGTCATGAAGAGGTTCCTGATTTATGAGAAATCAAGTGGCAAGAGTAACCTTGAAAGATCTAGAAGGTTAGTATCATGTGGATATGACTTGATATTATGTGATTATACTATGCATATGTTTATGTTATGGACAGGTAATGTTGATGGATGCATCAATGGAATGAAAGTAGTGTGATATGTGGCATGCTAGGACAAAAATGAATAGTGGAAAGACACTAGAAGTAAGGTTTCTTGGTAGAGTGACTGTGTTGTTTCTGGATGTGCAATACTACTCTTATGTATATGTTGTACATGTTGCACTTATGATGTTGTGTGTGTTAGTGTCTATGAGTCTCCAGTGATCAAATTCTCTCTTTCAGTATTGTTATATGTCTTTGGTCAAATTTTTAAAATTTTAAATAACTTTGACATGTCTTTTTAAATTCAAATGAGTCTTGAGTCATGTCCTAGGCGTCACTACCATTCCCTCCATTTTCAAGGTCATAAAATTCCATCATGGTCATGTCACAATTCTTTGTTATAGGTCATAAAATGAGTGTTTTGGTCATTAAATCATATCATGCATACTGCAAAGGTTCAAATTTCCAAATCATGGTTTCATATATGTATTTGGTGTCATCATTAGGTCAGGTCATCATAAGTCATGTAGGAATTCATGCCATCACCTTCGTCACCATCATGGGAGTTAGTAATTAGGTAAAAAGTGTTCAAAAAGATTCCAAAGGTACATTTACCCTTCATGGAGATGTAACCTTGCGAAATAAAGTTATAAATATGCAATACACTACATCATCACATCATTTCTCAAAAAGGAAATATGATGTCACTCCAAAAAAATCGACTTTCGAGCTATAAAGAGACCATCCAAGCATTCAACCACTTCATTTCATCTTCTTATATCTCTCCTCCACCATTGAGTTTCACCTCAGCCTTCAAAACTCTGATTTTTCCATCATCAAGCCCTTGCCAGCAAGCATGTTGCATTTTTGAGTTTGGAGCTTAGAGGAAGCCACAACAGGGTTTATTCATAAATCTACAGGTTCTAATTAATCCCAACATGTAATTACAACGTCTCATCAACTTGTGTATAGTGATTTCCTACAAAAATGATGAAATCCCTCTCTTAGGGCTTTTCGCTACAATTTTGGTTTTCTTGGTTTTGCTTTAGTTCAATGATCAAATCCATAATTTTCCTACCCTAATACCCTTGTACATAATTGATAAACCTTCCCTAATCATTTATCTTAATCATCTCCTTAATTTCATTATCTTTCCCCAAAAAACCTAACCATGCTACTCTTTTGCTACATTTATGGGTTTGCACTATGTTTTTGGTTTTTTCTCTTATTTCCATCATCCATTTCAAGACATTCCACTTCCCATGTGTCCCTAACAATTATCCCTATCTCCACTATTTTTTTTAGATTTTTCCTTAACTCATATCCCCTCCATTCCCTTCCCTAAACTAACTACTCTTTTTCCACGATTTTCCCAATCCTAACCTACCCTTCCCTCCTATCAAACTAGGGTTTTTATTAAGAAAACACTATGGCCAGTGAAAAGAAGAAGTACAAAAAATGAGGACATGTCTCTAGATATTAACCAACTAACATGCATTAAATCAATGCCTCTGTTAGCGCTCAAATCTACCTTAGGCTGAAATAAGGTAAAACTCAAGGCTACATCAAACCACGCTCAGCCTCGTAGCTAGCCCTACGAGGACAGGAGAGGGCTCTCTCCGGGTCTATCTCAGCAAAAGGTCTTCAAAGGGGCTGAGATGACTTATAATGAATACTGATTTTAGGCTAGTAAAGAGATAGGAAAGTTTGATTTTGATTTTTTGGGTTTTTTGTTGAAAAAATGGGAAAAACAATTTTGGGCTCGGGGATGAGGCCAGATCTTTGCAGAATTCGAGTTGGGGTGAGGTAGGCAGTAGTCTTGATGCTTTTTATTATGTGTATGGATGAATCAGAATGAGAAGGAGCTGAAGAGGGCAAGGGAGAACAGGAATCCTTTCCAAACAGGCGAAAACATGTAAAACTAAACAAATTTAAAGGCAGAGCACTGAAATCAGTGGATTCTACCTCATTTACTCATTCATTTAGTTTCAGAAGCATAAGAAGGGAATGGCATACATAAAACATGAAATAACTTACAATAAACTGAGAAAAAACACCATCAAGAACTGAAATCCACAAGAATCCCAACAGGTGCTGCAAAACCTCTGATCTTTCCTTAGCCAAAATGTGAAAAAATATGTACAATAGTGTGCCAAACTTTTCCCAAGAGTCCAACCCTGATAGTGTCTCAGAAATTACATCATATAGACCATCCTAACCCCTTCCCATGCCTCTAGGGGTCGAATTCCTCCTTCTAGGAGCAGTTCCAACCAATTCTAAACAAGGAGCTAGAATCTAGGCAGCCAAACAACTTGCCTCTAAAAGGAAGGAAACTGATTCTTTCACTTGATTTTCACTTTTTTGGGAGTGAATCATCTAGAATAGGTAAAAGTGAATCAAAGTTACATGCCAACCACAAAATTACATCAATATAACTCAAAAATTACATCCACAATCAAAACTGGTCCAACTGGCCGAAATCCTGAGCTGGGAGATGAAAAATTAGCCAATTTTCTCTATGCGCCGCGCGCCTGAGCTCTATGCGTCGCGTGCCTTTAAGCCTGCTTTTGGGGAACTTCCTGGCATCAAAATCAAGCTCATTATAGTTTTTTAGAAAGCCCTGGATGTCTGCTATCCAACCCAAGTGGAATTTACCAATTTGGAGCTCATTTTCCCCTCCAAAACTTCATTCTCCCACAAGTACTTCCTGCTGGTGCAAAAGGTGGCAGAAAGGTGATTTTCATGGTGTTTTTGACCCTTTTGATCATCCAGAACTTGGTGAAATGCTTCGGCTATTTCTGAGAATACATAACTTACCATGAAAAATCCAAAAATATCAATTTTTCCTCCAGAAAGTGTCCCAATCATAAGCGCACGCGTTGACGCGCTACGCGTTGGGCTGAAAAATCTGTTTTGAGACCAAAATTTTCCAAAATGACAAAAAATTCTCCAAATTTGCTCAAATTCGGAGCGAAGACCCTCCATCATGTATCATGCTCAGCCAAGGAAGCCTTGGACAAAATCCGGAGTGGATCAGGCCTCTTCCGCCGTTTTAGTGCTCTGCTCAACCTCCTCTTCAGAATCTTCATTTTCGCTTTGCAGACGTGCATGCGGGCCCAATAATGATCTTTCATGTGACAAATCATGTCTTTGTCTCTATTGGCCTTTGCCAACAACTTCTCTAGATGAATGTTAACATGCATGAGTTCGGTCTCTCGCTCAACTGGTGTCATGTCACCAGGTCTCTTCCGGGCCAATTGTCGATCTTCATGGATTCGTCGCAGCTCTAAAAGTGTGTGCTGATCCTCTAGCTGTTTTTTACGCTGCTCTAGGTAGTTTATCACCCACTGAGCTCTCTGAAACTTAACATTCAGCGTGTCAATATCGGCTTTCTTCTCCTGGACGATCTCTTTCAGTTTCGAGCTAAGAGAGCTCGCATCAACATCAATCAATGTGAATTCAGTATCTTGGCCTCCTGAAGGGCCCTCATCGTGCATAGGCCTCTTGCCTCTGACCTGAATCTGTACCTGTGCTGAAGAAGAAGGCGAGACCCCTTCCACATCATGTGGAGATAATACTCGCTCTGCTGATGAAGTCAACGAGACCCCTTCCACCTCGGGTGGAGATAGTACTCGTCGTGTAGCTGCAAATAAGGCCCTGTGGCCTCGCTGGTATGTCACATACACTGGAGCACTGATATGCTCGGTCTCAGGAATGTCAAGCTGGTGTGAAGGCTCTCCCTCATCATGAACTACCTCGGGAGGCAGCTGTGATGCTGTGAAGAAGTCACGGGAGATGAAATTCTCCCAAGCAATGCCCTGTTGTGTCAGCTGATGTACCACCACGATTTTGATCAGTGCGTAATGATATATACTGCTATGTTGCTGTGCTGGGGTCTTCTTTTGTACAAGAAATGTCATCCTCTCTATGTTGCAATACATGAAGTATGGAATTCTCATCATACGTACCCTCATGAAATGCATCAACAAACGGACATGGTACGCATAGAGGCGCGAGAATCTGCCCTCACAACTGAAATATCGAATGATGAGTTTCATCAATGGTGCAAACTCATCCTTCAGAAATCTGAATGGAAATACCCTGCTCAGCTGCCTCATATACCCAGGTTTGATGTATGGCTCATAGTAGGATTTCTCTAGCTGCTGTCTTTTGTTCCATTCCTCTCCTATGTTTGGTATTCCGGTGGCCTGAGCAATGGTCTCTGGTGACAGAATGAAATCTACTCCGGCAAGGTTTACATGGCCATCATGTAAATGTAGAACAAATAGGCGAGCTAGCTCATGATGATCCTGAGTTCGGGAAATCATCTCACAGTATTGGAAACATGACTGATGCTGAAAACAATCCATTGCAAGCGGGCAAGCCTGCAATTGAGCCAAAGAAGTAGGCTCCTCCCTGACATGCCTACCACTTTTGCCACTTTTGTGAGACCTCCGTGGCACACTACCCTCTGCTGTGGAATCACTGTCATACTCCTGCTCATAAAATGAATCCATCTCTGACATGGCTTTGAAATCAAGATGTTTTCAAAAAATATGCTGATATAGGTATAGTGAAGACAAGAGTTCAGTGTATGCTTTACTTCCAAATGTGTCACATGTGTATCAAAGTATTATAGGAAAGCCACAATGATAATGGTTCTGTCAAATGAGTTTGCATGAAAAACAGTCACTACTTTGATTATAAGGGGATTTTACAAGTGAGTAGAAAAGAGTGTAATGTGGGGGAAATAACTATAAGGAACAAAAGTGACAATAGCCCTTGCAGTGTTTGACAATGTCAATGGAGGATGTGGATAAGTGAAAATGGGACTATGTCATAACATGAATGATAAACAGTGTGAAAATGATAATGGCAATAACAATGACAGCAGTGATGTAATGGCAAAGAGAGAGCGTGAGGCTAAGGTAAATAATGAGCAAGGACACCACTGACAGTAGATGGCATGAGCATATATATCAACAACACAAGTTTGCAAACCCCCACAAATCACTAACATTTGTTTTAAAAAACCCTAGGGAGTGATTTAGCAATGAACATAGGGTTTATATCTCACCACACTAAACACTTGTTTTTTCATTTTCAAAACACCATAATCATGTCCAAAATTCACTAAGTAAGCGTGAAGAACCTACTTGCAAGCAAATCGAGGCAATTTGGCATGAATCTGGGCGAAGGAGAAAAATTTTTCGGCCCTGAAACTCTACACGTCGCGCGCTTACCCAGTGCGCCGCGCGCGGTATGTGCGTCGCGCGCGTGCAAAATTGCACAGGCCTGTGAATCCCAGTGCGTCGCGCGCCTTGTGTGCGTCGCGCGCACTTCCACTCCAACTCCACAGCTCTGAAACACTCCAAACTCAACTCCAACACTCCAACTCGACTTTGCTTTGGAAATTTATGAAAATAATTTGTCCTCCATGGTTTATATGGGTTGAAAAATATCTCATAAGAATCAGATTTGATTTTAATTTTCTCCATAACCCACTTTGTAATGTTTGGATTTCTTGGCACTTTATCATTTAATGCAATTCTGTCTTTTGGCTTTCCACTGTTTTTTCTGAGTCTTAGACTGATGAAACTTGGTTGTTTTTGTAGGGATTTGGCATTTTGACTTCGGCAAAAACCAGAGGCTGCTTTTGAACTTCTTATGGTGGAACAAATACACAATTATTACAAAAAATAAATTTGACAGTTTCTAGTTCAAAACAGAGTTTTGAACTAGAAATGTCTTCAAATGTTTTTGCGAATAAAAACGTGAAATAGGAACCTTTTCAAAACCAACCTCATGGCCTGCGAGCTTTTATTACATGTATCAAAAGACTGAAAACCCTAAACTCTAGGACTAATGACTCTTGTTGACGAAAACAATCATTTATGACCATGAATGACGTGACCTGAACTTCAGTGATTTTTGAGGAATTTTAATTAGCCCAGCAGGTACAAGCATGAGGAAATACAAGACGATCAGACCCTCTCGTCAGTCAATGGCATGCCCCTAGCGAAATGCAACGAAGTGGAATGAGCGAGACACCTAAAAAAGATATGCAAAAAGCGAAATGATCTCTGACGGAGGGCTGTAAGGACCGACTCTAACAGCCTCAATGTTTATTAAAGAGTTATTTGAAAAAATAAACTACCTAGGGTTTTGTTAAAGGATAAAAGAGGTGGATTGTCATGCTAGCTTGACCAGTCCTTTCGCCACCTCAAGAGGGAAAAGACCACCATAGCAGGGATGGACTTAATAATATTAGCAGAGGTCATACATTTAGCCACAGGTATCCATAACCAAGGAGAAATTTGGTTTAAGGGGATGGATTTAGATATTGAAAATTACAAACTCTTCCTCAAACCACACTTCAAGGAGGCTCCCACACATATCTTTCCTATCGGGTAATTTTTAGATAGATATTCTCCTTTGATGAAGGTGATTATGAAGTATTTCACTTGTGAAGGGAGTTTTTCTAGGTTGTATCAGTATCACATAAGGTTGTTGATGTGTTTCACTGTCATTAAACTACTAAACCTACCAAACTACTTATTTAGGAGCCTAGTTAAGATGACTGAGAAAGTGAAAATTAAAGGGAGAGACCATCAAGAAAGTTTATTCCATCATGGTATGATAAAATTCATAGTTCTTCATCAGCTCACACAAGTTAATATGTCTTGGGAGGAATTTTGAGAGGCAGTGGCTCTTTTGCCTATGTCTCCTTAGTCCAAAAGCATTAGCACTCCTACATCATCTGGGCCACAAAGATTTGAGCCATCTAGCATACCTTCAGTGACAAAAAGACAACCTAGGGTATAGGTTTCTCAAACCTACAAGAAGGGGAAAATATTGTTTTTTTCCCCTGAGATATCTAAAGACATGCCTACATCTAAACCTCTGACTGGGTCATAAGATATATAATTTCCCTAAGGAAGCTACAGTTGAAGAATTTTAGGGAGAAGCTATGGAGCAATCACCTAGACATGGAAATGAATCACCCCTCCAGCACAAATATGAAGAGACACCTCCTAAGATAGATATGGTTGATCATGGAGAAAAAACAGTAGCAGACATCATCACAGAGCAACAAGTACAAACCAAAGAGTTACTCGACGATCTCTCAAAGTAAAACTCTCACTACAATAAAAAAGGACATTGGTGAGGCTCATGCTTGTGACAGAACTTTAAGGTCTGTCACCAATGTCACATATGGTGACGGTCCTTAAAAAAGCATCACTGTAAGTGTATATAGTGATGGTCCTTTAAGGTTCGTCACCAAAGCTATTTTCAATGACACTTTTGGTGAGGGTCGTTAAAGGCCCATCACTAATTCTCTCTTTGGTGACACTTCTAGTGATGAACTTTTAATGACCCTCACCAATGCTCTTTTTGTTACTTTTGGCGACGGTCAAAAAATGTTCGTCACCATTGATCATTCCAATGAGTTTTTGATGACGGTATATGCCTGTTAATAATTTTTTTTCAAAAGATAACAATTTAAGGCCATTATTGTGGAGTATTTTTTATGATATTTCCAAAGCCATATTGGTTATAATTAGTGAATTTTTTAATAAGTAATTAGTGTGTATCATTTCCCTCAAGTAATCACTAGTCAAATAGAGTTTTCCTATGAGTCAACACATGATTCATATCTATTAAGTTTATTATCTATCAAATTCCCTTTAGATAAAGTTCCACTGGTGTGTATAGGAAATATATTATTTAATACATAATCAAGCTCTAACAATTCTATTAATGAGAAAGACCTAACACTCCTCAATAATTTGGGCACACCTTAAATTAATGCTTTGTCACACACTAACATTTCTTCGCACCTCGCATGTCTTGGAACATATTTTTATCTAGAACATCTTGTCATGACACTGACGCCCAAGCACATGGTGGCATGTGTTGGCACAACATGGAACTCTCCTAGCATGTGTTAGCATGCATGTAGTCCCTAGCATGCCCTGGAATGCCTTGGTTGAATGCATTGACATACATTAGTACTTGTCACACAACGCTAGTTGGCATGTATTGGGACCTATTATTAGTGTGACTAGCATGCCCCTTTTGAAAAAGATAAAGTCCTGACTTATTATCCCTCTTATGTGTTCATTTCCTTACGTTTTAGCTTGGTTCTTCCTTTTTTTTCCTTGACACTTCTTGACACACATTGACATACCCTAGAACCCTGCACATCCTTAGCACCTGGCATGTATTGGCATATCTTGCCACTATTTGGAACATATAATTGGCACATCCTGGAACTCCTTAGCACACTTTGGCACTTCTTTACATGCCTTGATATTCCATAGCATGCCTTACCAATGCTTAGCATACCTTGTCACTCCCTCCTTAGCATGATAGTTAGCACTCATTAACACTAGTCCATGGCACACGTTCCTCATATTCATTAACTTCCATGAATTTTGACCTAGTGATCCATTAATGTTTTGTCTTATTACTCCTTAACACTCCTAAACATGCATTAGCACTCTCTAGCACACCTTAGCAGTCTTCAACATTCCATTCCACTTCATAGCATGCATAACAGTCCCTGACACATATTGGCGCTTGGCACGTGTTGGTGCTTGGAAAGTCTTAGCATGTATGGAACACTTCCAGATGCCTTGGTATGATTTGGCATGGTTTAATATTAAATTTATTTTAGATCAATTTTTGGAAAGTAGATGAGAAGCAACAAAGGAAGACTTGACACTTAGCATGCACTAAGACTTTTCACTTGGCACCTATCGGCGCCTAGTGTTGGTGTGCCAAGCATGCCTCTCTTAGAAAAGGTAAATTGATGACTAATTAACCCTTTTATGTGTTCATTTTCTTGTAGTTTAACTTGTTTCTCCCTTTTTTTGCCTTGATAGTCCCTAGCACGCATTGACAGACCCTTTCACATCTTGGCATGCCTTATCACTTGGCACATATTATCATGTTTGACATGCCTTCGTACTATTTGGCACATCTTAGCATTCCCTAGCACACCTTGGCACTCATGTCCTCACAACTACACTTTAAATTTTTTCACGACTTGGGAACCCAATCAAGTCCTTGGCTACTGTAGTTCATGTGAAAACATTGGCCTGCTTCAACCCCAACAACTTGACCAATTGCACCTACTACAAGTAGATTGTGCCTTGTTCACGTAAGAACTACCTATAACTCATCTTATGCCACTCATGTCCAATCTCAACTTGTCCCACTTAACTATTTGCCAAGACAAGGATCACATGATATAGCCATGGCCATAAAACAACTAAGCAACATAGCTTATACAGGAAATATTTCACATGTATGTTCAGTTCATATAAACAATAGAACATTAACTGAGAGTTTTCAAGAGCCACAAGATTCATAAGGCACCCAAGATATAAGCTTACACAAGTTGTGTGCCCCAAAAATTATACTCAACAATGTAAATATGCAATTATCTAAAATAGTTTAAAACATGAACATGTAGCCAAAGTGTGCCACATCTCATATAAAAAAAATAACTAAAGGAAAAACAATGTTGTGCCTAGCACAAAGTGATCTCCCTTTGTCTAAAACTGCTGTGTCGAGCCCCATATAACAACTGTAGGCTTGCCTCTTGTAAATCCTATTTTAAACTTCTCCTAACACACTTCTTCCTTAGCACATTTGAATTTGCTAACACTCCCTTTCACACACTCTTATTTGTTCCTTTCCATGCATTTTGACCTAGTTATCCCTTGATATGCCCCAACACTCCCTAACACTCTAGTTCAAAATGCATTGACATTATACGACACGTGTTATCATGCCTTTTCATTCCTTTGCATACCCTGACCCTCCCTAGATATCATGCCCTCACAACTACCCTTACTTAATTTTTGACTTGGGAACCTAACCAGGTCCTCGCTTGACTACAAGAGCTTGACCAAGTTATAGTTACTACAACTAGACTATATTGTTGAATTGTGTAGCTTGGGAGGTACTCCACAAGCCTAGTGAGATGGCTTTGTGTGAGTTTGGTCATAAAAGGCTTTGTGGGAATAGAAGCAGAGCAAAGGAATTTTGGACCCACGACGTTGTTTAAAATATAAAATAAAATTAAAAGGGAAAATTAATATTTGCTAACGTCTAAGTGGATAAAACCCGTAGGCTCTAGAGGGTTCCTAAGAGGTCTAGGAAAAACTATTTAAGGAGTCCTTAGGATGAAGAAAATAAAATCAAGTGAGAAGGAGCTCATTTGATAAGGGGGTGAAGAGACATGTAGTCCTAAAGAGGCCATGATCATTATCATGTATAACATTCATTAAGATTCCTCAATATGCTTTAGCATGGTTTAATATTAAAGTTATTTGAGATTAGTTATTGGAAAGTAGAAGAGAAGTAACAGAGGATGTTTTGGCACTTAGAATGCACTAACACTTGGCACGTGACACTCATTTCCACCTACTGTTGGTGTGCATAGAATGCCCCTCTTGGAAAATGTAAATTGATGACTTATTAACCCTATGATGTGTTCATTTCCTTGTATTTTAACTTGTTTCTCCTTTTTGTTTCCTTGATAGTCCCTGGCATGTATTGTCACACCATTACAGATATTGGCATGCCTTAGCACTTGACACATCTTATCATATTTTCCATGCCTTCGAACTATCTGGCACAAGTTAGAATTCCATAGCATGCCTTGTCACTCATGCCCTCACAAATATCCTTACATTTTTTCATGACTTGGGAACCCAATCAAGTCCTTAGGTACTACAGTTCATGTGACATTGGTCTGCATCAGCCGTAACAACTTGATCAATTGCACCTACTACAAGTATATTGTGCCTTGTTCACCTAAGGACTTCCTATACCTCATCTTAGGCCAGTCATGTCCAAGCTGAAATTTTCCCACTTAAGAACTTACCAAGACAAGGATCACATCTAGCCATGGCCATAAAACAACTAAGAAACATAGCTTACATAGGAAATATTTCACATGTATGTCTAGTTCATATAAATAGTAGAGAATTAAGTGAAATTTTGCAAGAACCACAGGATACACAAGACACACAAGATATAGGTCGGCACAAGTCAAGTTCCCCAAAACTTATATATAACAATGTACAATATTGAATTGTCTAAAATAGTTTAAAACATGAGCATTTGGCCAAAGTGTGCCACATGTCATATAAAAATAATAGATAAAGGAAAAATAGTGTTGTGCTCAACACAAAGTCTCCCTTTGTTTAAAATTTATTTTTTGAGCCTGTTAGAACTCTATGATTTAGAAGATTGGCAAAACTAAACTATAAAGTACAACATAAAACTGCTTTGGATTCCAGGACCTAGCCTTCCTAGACTCAAAGAGGGCTCTCTCTATTTTATTATTTAAATCAATTTAACTTGTTGGTTATACGTACTGATATTAGGCTAGTTACAATGATGGGGGTTCTTTGTTTGATTGATTGTGTTGTTGGATAGATAGGGTTGCATAAGATATTCCATTGGGCGATGGAGTCAAAGGATAGAATGGCACATCAAAATCAAGAGAAAATCACAGGGAAAGCTAACTTTGCTAAATGGATTTTAAGAGTTGTATGAATTATGACATGAAAGAAACAGTAAGGTTTGGTTGTGACTAGAGAGAAATTAAGAATTCTTTAATCAGACTTCAGCAGAAAACATTTAGATTATAAATGTAGACAAAATTAAGGCGCTCCGACAATGAATCTTAAACTAAAATTCCTGATTTACAATTAGATGAGAAGATACACAATAGAGAAAACAATGGAAACATTTAAACAAAGATGAAACACATCACCATTTTGACACAGCTCAAGAATCCTATAAACGGTCTTTAATTATTGATGTCCAGCTCCAAAAATTAAAGTGCTTCAATATTAGTTCTTACAATACAGGTTCTAAAATATCCAACATTTTATAATGATAATTATAGTTGTATTTAACTAACAACTAAGTCGGTTTTCCCTAATCTACCCTGTCAAACTTTCATTGATTACAATTTAAGCAGAAAATGGACAAGTATGGCCATGCAAGGCTATGATGAGGTGAATTTTCCAGCCACCATTGACTATATTAACTTTGATGACCCTTCGTGAATTATAAGGTGAATGCAATTGGGCTTTTAAAATTCCAAAAAGACAAAGTGAGACAAAATTGATGTCTAGCCCAGCCTTTCTTGCACCGCTTTGGCTAGATCATTAACTCCAGTGCAGCACCGATTTCTTTTTTGTCTTACTGTCATACTGTCTGGCACTATTTTGATGTAAAACATTTGAAAAATTATATTATCCTTGTTAACATCTAAGAACCATCATCAAAAAACAAATTCCTGAAAATCTTGGGATGTTTGTCATGCCGTGAAAAATGGGCGAAACTGTTGAAAATATGGGTCAACTCAAACATTGTTTCTCAAACATGGTGACATGTATGAAAAATATGAGAGAGGTTATTGTTCTTTGTCCCGTTCTGGTAAAAAACCTCTCTCATATTTTAAAAATTCATCTCCATCTCTCCAAAACAATCGCCGTAAAATCATGACCAACATAGAAAAAAATGGAAATCTGAAAAATAGGGCTGAGAGATGGCTTTCGATTATCCCAAATAAAGGCACCTGTGAAAAATCCAAGAGAGGTTTATATTCTTCAGCCCGTGCTGGATAAAAAAATCTCTCGGTTTGTAAAAATTCATTCCCATCTGCCCAGAATCTCCCTCGAAAATGGACTGGTAAAACTGGCTAAAAAATGGTTTTTCATTTGGGGAAAACGGTTTTGTAGGAGAAAAGTGGTATTTAGGACCCTTCTGAAGTTGTAAGTGGTAATATAAAGGGGGGGGGGGGTGTGAATTCATCAGAGAGTGACACATAAGGGGGTCCCTTTCTTGAAAACCATTCGTTTCGGACCCCCCCTGCAACGATAAAGTAAGGATGGTAAAGGGGGGTCAGAATGAAACGTAGGTCGTCGGATTTAAATATGACGGTGGCACGATGAGGTGAAAAGCCTTTGCTTCTTGCTGGGTATTTTGGCCTGTTTATTCATGAAATGAGCTATAAACCTCGTAGTCCCGAATTGACCTGTTATACACACAAAACATAGTGACAACTCATTCACCCGGACCTGAAATTCTGTAGAATTTAGTTATGAAGTGGCATCTCATCCACGCACTTTGCAACCTTTACATTTTAGTTTATAAATAATACGATCGGCAATGCGATGCGATGTGGAGGTGACATGGGGGGTAAATTATGTGGAGGGTAAGTGTGAACGGACTGCAGTGCACATCACAATTTTTAGCGTTTAGTTATAAGCGCGGAAAATGTAAACTCTAAAATCTGCGAAGTGAGATGCGCGGGGGAGGAGATGAGTGATGTGGTAGGGAAGAAGTGGGATCGGTTCGCAGGCACACATTTCAATTCTTAAGTTTAATTTATAAGATGTAGGGTTAATTCCTAAAATTTGCGAAGTGCAGGGAAGAGGGGCCCACTGGAAATTGGTGGAGTGTTATGAATCGACGGAAGGTTTTTAAGCGGTCAGTGTTATGAAGTTTTATATGATATAACAATGTATTGTAACGACTGTGTAATGGGTCGGAGCTGTTGAGGTGGGCTGACTTACCACATTGCAAACTAAATAAAATAGATTGCGGGTGCTCACAAGGAAAACAATGTGATGCGATATCGAAAATTGGCGACCACATTATTTAAAGTTTAGTTCCAATGCCAAATACGTAAAGTCTGCGAAATGTGATGAGGGCCCCACTTTGATCGCGATCGGGGAATAAAAAGCAATGAAACGCTAAAGGTCGAAGGGTAAAGTGGAAAGGGGAAGAAAGGTAAGGTAACGTATATTTCAAAATGGAAGATGAAATGGAAGAGAAGCATGGCAGGGAATGGGTTTCAGAGCATGGGAGAATATGGAGGAAATGAGGTGGGCAAAGAGGGTGAATTAAATGAAATAGAACGAGGGCAGAAATGAAGTTTGATCTCCATCACACCTTGTCAGCAACAATTTTTCTCCTTTCCACTGAATTATAAGGAAAATTGATTCATTTGATGCTCTTTGATAGTCAGGGTCTCCCTTTCTTCTCTGAAAATAAATGATAGCCATAGAATATTATTTTCAGTATATGAACAATCTAATCAGTGATCATTCACCTTGTGATACTGTGAAATACATGATTCTAACAGAGCCCCTTATCGCAGCCTCTTACAAATCCTATTATGAACTTTTTCTAACACACTTCATCCTTGGCACACTTGAATTCACCGAGACTCCCTGGAACACACTCTTATTTGTTCATTTCCATGCATTTTTACCTAGTTCTCCCTTGTGATTCCTCAACACTCCTTAACACTCCTCAGCAGGTATTGAAATTTTCCAGCATGTGTTAGCATGCCTTTTCATTCCTTGGCATTCCCTAACCCTTCCTAGTTATCATTCCATCAAAAGTACCCTTACTTTATTTTCAACTTGGGAACCCAACCAAGTCCTCGCTTGACTATAGGAGCTTGACCAAGTTACAATTACTACAACTAGACTATGTTGATAAATTGTGTAGCTTGGGAGGTACTCCAAAAGCCTAGTGATATGGGTTTGTGTGATTTTGATCACCACAAAATGTTTTGTGGGAAAATAACCCAAGTGAAGGGGCTTTGGACCCAAGATGAGGTTTAAAATCTAAAATAAAATAAATTAATTAAAAAATTAATTAAAAAAATTAAAAAAATAAATAAAAAAATCCTAAGGTCTAAGTAGATAAAATTTGTAAGTTCTAGAGAATTCTTAAGAGGCCTAGCTAGGAAAAGTTATTTAAGGAGGCCTTAGAATGAAGGCAAGAACATCAAGTGAGAAGGAGCTCATTTTATCAAGGAGGCTAGGAGAGATGTAGTCCTAAAGTAGGTCTAGTTAGAGGTTTGAGTAAGCGTTGCTAAAGGGAGGCTTCTCTATTTCTAAATTTGCAGAGATCGAGTTTAAATACTTGGGGGAATGGCTGCTCATATGCAACATGTTATGAAAACAATATAAATTTGGGTGATTGGGATCTTTTTCTAGCCTTGTATGTTAAGATAAAATTTGCATTAGGTATCTGAATTTGAATATTTTTTCTTTAACTGCTTTGGATCATGGATGTTTAGATGAAATATGGTATAAAAACATAATAGAATTGCAGTGATTGGGAGCTTTTTGTAGCCCTGTATTTTTAGATAGAATTTGATGTGCATTTTTAAATTTATGGAATTTGGGTTTAGGAGCTTTGGTCATGGTGTTTAGATGAAATATTTTTTGAAAACAGGATGGAATGGGGGGAATTTGGAACCTTTTTCTAGAACCAATTGTTTAGGTAGAATTTGTAGAGCATCTCTCAGTTTTGAAGTTTCGCTTGAACAACTTTGGGCTATGGCCATTTAGATAAAATATTTAATGAGAATATACTAGAACACTAATTCTTATACTTTCTAATTGTCTTGGCCAATGTTTCTTTTTAGTTTTTGAAGTAATAAGATCTTTCCTAACAACCAATGTGTCACTTTGTTTCGATGATATGTGCCTCCATAAAGAATATGAAACATTTTTAAATATATGCATGGGATCTAATAAGTGGGAAATCTTAAGATACTCCCAAAATGGGAAGTTATAAAATATAGATTTCCTTTTCATTCCAATGGGAAATTTCTCAACATAGGTTTCGACGAATTCTAGATCATTGAACATAGGCTCCCCATTTGAATCAAACATTTCTATGAACTCCTTCTCCTTCTCTCTCTCATATGCTCTAAGCCATTCAACTGTTGTCGTTATTGGAGGTATTTGGGTTATATCTCGTTTACCATTTAAAGCGGATGTTGCTCTTTTGTAAGGGTGCTATTCTAGGAGGAATACCCTGGAGCAGTCATACACTGGCTTTCTTAGGTCGTTGGATCATCTAGCTTTCAGAGAAGGTCCACAACATTTACATCCATAATACCCTTTTCTTACAAGACCTATGAAATTATTGTATACAATATGCATGGAACGTTAAAGAATATCATGAAGATCAGAACAATTACAATGAATTAAATAACTAATATGTGAAAGAATATTGTTACGTATATAAACAAATCAATAAACATGTAATTTACCAGAGAAAACTCCTAAGCTTGGATAATCATGTGTCATGTAAGCATATATTCCATATTCCATAAAACTCCTCTCTATTGCGATGGGTCTTGATACATCATATACATTTATCCCATCCCATAATTCCTTCAATTCATCTACCAGTGATTGTAAGTAGACATCCATATTCTTCACTTGTCTTCTACCAGGGACTATGAGAGCCAACATAAGATGTTAATTCTTCATGGAAAACCATGGGGGGATATTGTTATTGATCACTACTATAGGCCAAACATAATAGTTGGTGTTCTGGAGGGAACATGGGTTGACGCCATCCATGGTTATGTTGAGTCGTAGATTTCGTACTTCATCCTTGAATTTTTTGGGCCATGTATCCTCTATATGCTTCATGGCTATTGAATCTATTGGGATTTGCATAAGTCCTAACTCACTTCTGTGTGAGGCATGTCATCCCTGCAACATAGCTAATTATTTGCAGCGAAAGAGCCTTTGAATCCTTGGGATTATAGGCATGTGCCTCAATATCTTAAAAGGAGGATCATGTGTTTTACCCTTATTTTTTTATTTATATCCCTCATATGCTTGTGCAAGTGTTCAAGAGAGTGCATGATATCCATATAATTCTCATCCCGATCTAAGATATTTCGACCCAATAAAAATTTCATCTACCAATAAAGGTTTCTAGTCTACATGTATTGATTGAAATTTCCCTTTGTGTGTCCTGTATTCTAGATTCACTCTTCCCATTTCGTCAAAACCTCCATGTTCGAGAGAGTAGTCCATGAGAGGATCATTTCCCCCTCAGACCGGGAGATTTATTCCTGAACGTTGGTTGTTGCAAGCTCCCAATATTGAGATACAAATACTTCTAGCTTGTGATGCATGAGTGTGGCCTTTGTGGGCCCAATATTGGTAATAAGCAACCCCTCTTATGACTTGAGCCCACTGGTGTGGCATGGGGAACAAACCTGCTAGAAAATGGAATTAAGAAAAACACCAGCCTCGACCCAATATGTGAGGTACAAAGGTGTTTCCCCAAGAAATCTCCACCTTGACTCAAACTTCTAAATTGTCATGGGATGAGAGAGGCAACATTAAATTTCACCACTCACGAAATTCCAGTCCAACTTAAATCACTATAAAAACCAGTAAATTTCCTAAATAACCCCCCCTAGAAACAAAAATATTACAGGACAACAGGTCTCCAGCTTCATTCGAAAGAGGGTGGATCAAGAGCACCAAAAGTAGACTACAAACGAGATTGGGAGCTAGAATCACTACCCAAATAATTTCCCGAAGATAAAAACAAAATACCTAGAAAATGATATACAATATAATGACCTACTTAATGTGAGTTCCTCACCCAACACACCCTGGCACCAATACTGATTGACCAATAAGCGAGCACTTCTCCAAAATGAGATAACCTCTAGGAAAGAAGGGAAACACCATTGCTTTGACATGGTGGAAGATTGAGACGAAAAGCTTAGACTAGAACTGAGGGAAGGGGTGTAGAACCTTAATGAGAGATTTATTAAACAACAAAAATGTAAAGCTCTGCTTGGGATAATGGGTAAGAGAGAACGAGGAAGGAAAAAACAATGACCATCACTCTCTCTTGGACACCATACAAAGCTCCCTGTAGCAATGCTAAATTAACTGAAACAAAAAGAAGCAGAGGATGAACATTGAATTACCAAGTAGCCACTGAAGCCATGCTGATTGGAGGAGGACACTAGTAACATGCTACATGTAAACGAGTTGGGGAGTTGGCAACACTACATTGTAGGAACCTTCATGTCTTACTCCCAACTTAATCACCCATATCACTAGTGGGATGGACATGACCTCCACCACTTGCTTCCCTCTATCTTCAACTAGGAATCCAACATTCCATTACTACGTATTTAACAACATGGTTAGAATATACCACTCCCTCCATCACACAAATACACTGCTTCCTCTCGCCAACTGCAACCTGCTATCTTTTCCTTCCCATTGTAGTTAAAAACCCTCACTCTGTGTCTATAATGCTGATACGGTAAATGCATTAATATTAATTGGGGGCAGGTTGCTACAACCCCCAACGCATTTTCCAAGTTGAGTGAAGACATCCTTCCCCCTCTGCCTCATTTATCACCCCATTCAGGGAAAAAAAAATCACTTATTCTATGAATACAAATTTTTTTTTCAACTTAACTATATATTTAAAATTAAATTATTACTAGCACAACCACATTGGTAAATGTGGTTATATGCATCGATAGGCATATAGGTAAAAATTAATATTTTAGTTTTTCACTAATAGATATAAACACAAATCCTAAAAATGTTATGCAACCAAAACCCTAAACCTAACAACTAAACCCTAATAGAATAACGTCACTTAGTAGATGAATCCACGTGCTTAGAGGATCGACATACAACTTTGATCTATATGCCAATATTGAAAAAAATATACAAGATTTCATGTACTATAATGCCCTCTACATTAGTTATCATTCACTAATATTTATCAAGCAAAATTTCTAATTCATCACAAAGAATCACATCACCATTACCAATTTTTTCACTAATCGAGTCACCATTAGCAACACCATTCACAAAATTTCTAGTGCGATGTTACTGTTATTTGCCACTTGCGGGAGAGTAACATGAGGATCGAGGTGGATGCTAATTTGAATTAAAATTCAACCAAACAAAACCTAGTAACCAGAGGATTGAGACAGATGCTAATTTGAATTAAAATTCAACAAAAAAAACCTAATAACCAAATAAAATAATTTAATTCTAATTTAGTTAACACATGGTAACATAAATAATATTTAAATTAAATCTACTTTTCTTTATTTTAAAATTAAAAACCCTTTCAAATACTTTTCATAGAATTCCTTTGATCATATATAAGATAAAAAATATTTGAAAAACCAAAATTCCTTACTCCAATTCCATTATAAACCACGAAAAATAAAAATTTATTAAAATTAATGAATTATTTTGCATCGATTGATCCCATCAAATTTGAATAAAAATAACATTACACTCCATCAAAAAATAAAACATAAGGCGATTTCAACCAACCTAAGAGTTCCCAATTTCTGTATTTCACGTGTAACAAACAAGGCTTTATATCTAATTGAGAAATCACAATAATCAATTCCCTTTGTTTTTCAACCTCTCGTTGGTGGTGATGGTCGCGATTACAATTGAAGGGCTTTGAGTCTGAATCTATGAACGAATGAAATTGAAGGGGGTATTTATTTTTTGTAAATAGGTGAGGAGGGTTTAAAAATATAATCATCGAGGAGAGGCAAACAAGAATGGACGCGTTGCAACAACAGAGTCATAGGCCCCTGAAACCCATGGTGTGGATCCTCTCATTCGTGGTGATGGTTGCGATTAAAATCGAAGGGCTTTGAGTCTGAATGTATGAATGAATCAAATTAAAGGGGTATTTATTTTTTGTAAATATCTGAGGAGGGTTTAAAGAGATAATCGTCGAGGAGAGGAAATCAGGAATGGACGCATTGCAACAGCAGAGTCATAGGCCCCTGAAACCCATGATGGATCCACACCAACACCAGAACCAAAATCAAAACTAGCACCCACCTGGTGTCCCTTGGTATCCTGGGCAGTTTTAGTATCATACCTTAGGGGCAACACTGCAGCAGAGGGTTCCTTCTCATCATCATAATCCTTCTATGGATCAATCGATTCAAGGGCAACAACAGCAACAACAACAGTACACTCCAGGACATGGGTTCAATCCTGTTCACGACATGTACACACAACATCAAGGGCAAAAACATTACTCTCCTCCTCCGTGACGGGCTATGCTTCCCCATCAGGTTACTCACATGTATTCTCAACTGGATTAGGTGATCATCTTTACACAACGATTTTTGTTATTTCTGGTTTCACCTTTGTCCGTTTTCATGTTTAGCACTTCTAATTCCATGAAGTAATTAATATTGTTACTATTATTTATAGAAAATATGCCCACTTAGCCTCCTTCAGTGGCTATATTCCATCATTTTTATATTTTCATTGTTTTGAATAGTAGTTCTAGTGGTAATCAACATCTGGGTGTTCTTCCTGTAATTTAGGTATATAAGTTAGGGTTAACTTGTTTCTACAGTATTTCCCTAATTTTCCAGTCCTTCTGTTCATTTGTTAGGGTTCGACTAGAAATTAGTGTTAACGATATCAGTGGATTGGATTTTATATACTTTTAGAATTTTAGAAAAAAGCATCATCTGGGGCATTCTAGATATATTAGGCATTTGGAAAAGCTTAATGACAGAATAAAAAATACTGAATATTGAAATTTAGTTCGTGTGAAGAAATAAAAATTAAAAAGGGTTGAAAAATGGCATAGAGAAATGCCAACTCGTGCTGATGCTGCATGAAAAAGCTTTAATACATCCTAAGTGAATTGAAAGTTTCCTCTTGTAGGCTAAGTCACATTGTCAAATTTGGTGAAAATAAAAAGGTAAAGAAAATACTTTCAGAATGAAACCCATAAAAATGTCAGTGAGTTAAAAATTTCACACAAGAAATAACTAAGTTTTTAATTTTACATATCCCAAGCAAAAAAAACACAATTTTTTAATTAGCATCATTTACACTGCGTGTAAATGATTTTCGCCTCAACGTTTTCAGTCACTAGTTGGGCTTATCGTCAAGATCTGAGTGTTGAATCTGTTGACACACTTTTTTTATAGCTTCAAATGTGATAACATGTCAAAAATTACCAAATATTTGAACTATGTTTTCCTAGTATACTTTTTTGTTTATATAAACTTTTCGTTTAAACCAAAAAAATTCACCAAATATGTCGAAATTTGATTCAGGTTGTTGAATGATGAATCTGGTGAATTTAGTAGGTTTCTTTTACATATTTGTAAATTGCAATTGTTTTTGAATAGATTCACTAAAACTGGCTACATAGGTTTTAGGCATAAATGCCTTCCACACCCCTCCCTTTACCTCTCCACCACTATCAAATTGGCAGGGCAAGCAGAGGTGCTTCATCAAAAACATAAAAGCTAGCATATTTGCAAGGGATGTTCTCACCTGTCTCATAAAATAGATAGAATGAAGTGATTTGGAAACTAAATTAATTCAACAAATTATATTTATTTTTTATTTTTCCAGGTTACGAAGCCTGGGGAAAACCCTAGAGTACTTCCCCTCATTTGGGGGATGGTACCCAGGGTAAACCCTAGAATATTTGGGGCACAAGGCTGATCAAAAGAAGAACTTGAAGCCATTACAAAAGTATACTCAATATGAGCTCAAAACGTTGTGAGAATTGAACCTGGTTGGGGAGGATAATTCCTCCTAACCACCTGAGAAAAACCTAATTGATATCCACAAGTTATATTTCATAGTAATGTTCCTACAAATTAATAAATCAAGATGAGATTTGGTGGGTAGCTTAGCATTGTTATATTATATGGATAAAGTAAATAGGTTCTGCTTATAAAAATAAGACATTCACTTAATGTTGCTTTAGTTAGTCTTGAAACAAATTTTCCTAAAAAGAACCAAAAAAAATTTATTACTAATTATTGTTATGCCCAAAGTTTTGCCCGGTTTATTAAAGTTCTTGTCTTTTAATCTATGAATTTTGAGATGTGGGAAATTTGGGGAATTTTAAAAAGCAAATATAAATTAAAATTCTCTTTCAAAATAAAATTTTAAGATTAATGCCGTCTGACTACCAGCATAGATCCATCTTAACTTCGGATCTACAATGTGTTGAGAGGGATCAATCTCTCAAGATGAAAACCTCTTTTTGAGTGCAAAACTTGAGAGCACCTTGAGAGGTTTGATCCTCTTGACACTTGGTAGATTTGTAGTTAAGATGGATTTATGTTGGTTCTTTATAATATTATTTATCTTACATACATTTAATATCACTATATATAAAAATACTCTTATTTTTAGTTCTATTAAAACCCTTGTAATAGATGTAGCTACTACATACATATGCGCATGGAATTTACCTTTGAAATGTTTTATAATTTTTTGTTTTAATTTAATTTGTAATTGTGATATGCATAGTATAGATTTTTTTTTTGCAAATAAAAAATCGAACCATCTATTAAGACATAGAAAGTTACATAGTATATGCAAGATGCATTCAAAAAACTACATTTCCCTCCTTTCCCAGAAGAGAGATGGAGTTATTGTTGGTGATTTTGAGGAAACCCTCATCTCACAGCCATAGTTTATCGTTGAGTAGATCCTCATCGTCTTTTTGCATCCCTGAGCTTCCTTGCTAGGAATAATTGCCCAAAAAAGAGGTACATAAAGATAGAGCCATATAGAACTCCCTTAGGATCAAAAAACTGGGTGGTAGACAACGGTCCAGTTCATACAAAATTACCAAAAAAAAATTGTAACATAACAAATTTTCTTCTGTCTCTCGGGCCTCCTCATTGAGGAAAATAGTTTGAAACAGAGACAGATTGAAATATAGTTTAAAACAGTAAAAACATCTAAAAGTATGTTAGAAATAAAAAGGAGAAATACATCAACAGTGATTAACTCATCATTGAAAATAGGCTGGTTGATATTCTGAACTAGCCCATCCTCAAATTCTATAGCTATCCAGTGCCCCAAATCATGTCGAATGCCCTCCTTAGAAATAAGGTCTGCTTCATGGTTCCGCTCCCTGTAAATATGGAAAACATATCTCGTTATTTTTTTTTTAATCTGGATACCTCATTAAGTAACAGAAGCAAGATATAATTTATGCATCTTTGGGTCCCATTGAACCATATTTGGGTCCCATCTTTGTCAGGAAAAATTTTAAGGGCGAATTTTAGCCCAAAGGTGAAATTTAAGGGGTTTTAGATTTTAGAGGGGCGAATTTTTTAATAAAACCATTTTTGTAATTTTTGTATAGTTAGCCTCAAAATTATTTTAAAAATAATTAATTGTTATTTTTTAGCCCAATAAAATAGGAGCGCATAAAACGTGAAATTCTGGATTCGCCTCCCATTACACTGGTTTGGTCTGTTTTCTTTGCATTTGCCCCCGATTTAATGGATTGTAGGGTTTTGAAATGTCATTCGCCCCATAGTGTACGCAGATGATGAGGGAAATGGAGTCAATTTACTGGGTTGGAGGGTTCTAGAATGACATTAGTCTCCAATTCCATTTACAATGAAGGCAATGGAGCCGATTTACTGGGTTGGAGTGTTTTGGAATGGCATTCGCTCCTAGTTTACGCCATTGATGAGGGAAATGACGCTGTTGATGAGGGAAATGACTAATGAATCTTTCCAAAAATAAAAGTTTTGATACCTGAATAACCTCAGGTGTAATTTTATAGGGAGGAAGAATTATTAGGAAGGAAGGGAAGCAAGGTAGGCAAGGAGGAAATTTACAGGAGAAGAAGATGAATAGGGCCGGCATGTGGAATATTGGATTAACATTGAAGTCTGGAGGAGCCAGTAGCGCACGGTCATTCACAGTGAAAGCAAAGAAGGGGGCGAAAGGGGGTGCGGTGGGTGCCCCTGCTACTCCGACTATCACTGATCAACAAAGTGCTTAAATTGAGCATGACGGTGGGGGCCAACATCTTGAAAGACACAATGGATCCTCCCATGAAGCCAGACAACGAATACACTGATTGGTTGTGGCACCTCCTCAACAAGCAGACGCCTCTCAGTGAACTGGAAAGAAAAGACCCCAACACCTTGCCCTTCCCTGAGCTCCAACGCTTCATCAAGCTCAATAATCACCAGATGATTAAGGAAAACAATGCCTCGAGAGCCAAGCACTGATTGGTAGCATTCTATTTTTTCCACTTTGTTACAAAAATTTAAATCGTAGTGTGGATGCATGTGCAAATAATGAAGGGTGTTTATACGCCTTCTTTCATTCGAAAACTATACATTCCTGCATTGTTATACATAACGCTAAATTTTTTCTAGATGTCTCTGTAACTTTCATAAATGTTTATCCATTTTTCCTCAAATTGTCCTTATCTGAAAAAAATTATCACTTTTAACACATCACTGATCATGATGGATTGGGATTCGTAACTTGTGCATTTCTCACTTCATTTTGTGATTGACCATCATTTAATTTAGCTCACGCAAAATGAAGGCAACATGTTTGCAAATAAGGGAAGAATTATGAAATGTACCATTGTTATTCAAGTGGTTAAGATGCCACAGGTTTTTTTTTTCGTTCTAATATTTGATTACAGGGTAAATTAACTACTAACACGATATTAGTCAACTCGTTGTAAGTTCTGCTGAATAAATCGTGCTTGCTCCCAAAACCTAGACCACAATCACGCATTCTAGTTCACATTCCGTGACCTCTTGAAAATTTCTTCCATGACTATAAAATATTATGTCCTCTTGTCCATTATTCCATATAGGTTAAGAAGGTTGGTCCATGACAGCACATAAGTTCCAACATACAATGGTACTTATGTTGATGGGAGTAGACAAGGAAGAGATGCCCCTATTAACATAATGGTTAAGTGGTAGCGGGTGGCATATGCTTACTTTCTCAACTGTCTCTCCCTACTCTCTGGATGTGATGTGTGGGTGTGAAACAATAGTGTTGGATATTCCTATCTTGTGACATCTTGGAATTTCTTTTATGACTACAAAATCTCCTCTATCTTATCTCTCGGAACTGGGCATCAAGTTTCTTATGTTTAGGTATGGTGATTATTATAACTTTGCCCTTTTTCCATATAATTTTGTTAAGATTGACAACCTCCACCTATTGGTGTTTAGGCACCCAGTTCCTCTCATGACTGTAACACATTGATGGTTCCTGTTTCTTTTTAATATTTTTTATTTCTCGCGTACATACCTAAACAATTCAGAAAGATAGAATACTTTTCTGAATACTCTGGGTTTATTGAAGATTTGGTCTCTGCCACTTCAAAGTTCTTGGAAGATGAGTTTTGAAGATATATGTTGCCCCCTAATGTCCTTACTGACATCTATATCTGCCTGAGTTGTATTTAGCAAAAAATTGTTGTTGCTAATTTCACTTGTTTTGGCGATGCAAAGTTTATTTGGAGCCCAATGTATTCTTGGTGTGGCTTCATTATGGTTATTTTGGATCCTATTATTATGACTTACATGTCAACCTAAGTCTATTCGTGAGGGAAATGGAGGGTTTTGGGTTGCATTCGTCCCCATTTCCATTTTTTGGCTTGGAAAGTTGGAGGGTTATTGGAATGGCATTCGCTGATTGAATGAATGCAGAACATGAGAATTTTCAAGATAATGTTTGTTATAGGAGATGTATCAAGGTTTAACAAAGGAAAGGATAACCGAGGACAATGAAACCTTTCGAGAAGACCAGTTGACTATAGGGTCGAATTGTGGACCGTGGTTGGTATGCCAGTGTCACGGACTCTAATGATTGGAGGATATGCACATAATGGATGGGGTGAGGAGGCCATTGATTTGTTTCGCCAAATGCAAGGGAAAGGAGTAAACCAAGACCCGATCACTTTCTCCATTTTTCTTAGTGCTTGCTCTAGCCTTGGAAATCTGGAATATGGTAAGTAGATTCATGGTCATATTATCCAAGTTGGATACGAATCAAATGTGTTAATAAGGAATACTATTCTTGATATGTATGAAAAATGTGGAGATATGGAGGATGTAAAACTCATGTTCGACACAATTCTAGAGCAAGATGATGTTTCATTTAATGCCTTGATTGTTGGATATGCTCGGCACCAACACGGGGAAGATGCCTTGAACCTTTATAGCCAATTGCAAAAGAAAGGGCTAGATGTATCTGAGTTTACATTTGAAAGGGGAAAAAAAATCCATACCCATGTCATTCTAAATGGATATGAGTTGAATGTTTTGTGGGGAATGCCCTTGTTGATATTTATGCAAAATGTAGGAGCATTGAAAATGCAAAGAAATTATTCGTTGAAATGCCTGAACGGGATGGAATTTCATGGAATGCAATGATCACGGGATATGCCCAACAAGGGAACGGAGAGAAGGGCCTGAAGTTATTTCAACAAATGAAAGGAGAAGGCATGAAGCCTACCAACTTCACGTTCGCGAGTGTTCTTAGTGCATGTGCTAATTTGCAATCTCTCAGACTGGGGAAACTAATTCATTCCCAAATCATCAAAACAAGATTTGATTCTAGTGTATTTGTAAGAAATTCTCTGGTTGATATGTATGCCAAATGTGGGGACTTAGATGAAGCACGCTTAATATTTGAGAGAATACCTAACCGTAATGTCATCTCATGGACTACAATGATAGAAGGCTAGGCACAAAAAGGACATAGCGAGGATGCCTTGAAATTATTTCAACAAATGCAAAGGAGAGGCACTAAACCAGACCAAGTCACATTTGCAAGCATTCTTAGAGCTACTGCCACTATAGTTGCCTTAGAACTGGGCAAGCAGGTTCAAACCCAGACTTTTAAAACTGGGTTTGTAAAAAATGTCTTTACTGGAAGTGCTCTCATTTATATGTATTCCAAATGTGGAAGCATAGAGAGTGCACTCCACATGTTCAAAAAAATGCCTGAGTGGAATTTGATTTCATGGAATGTTATTCTTGCAAGATTTTCTCAGAACGGGTATGGCAAGGAAACACTCCAACTGTATGAAGAAATGTTACGTTCTAACATGAAGCCAGACTAGGTCACTTTAATTAGTGTTCTCTTTGCATGCAAAAAGTTATCAATATTATAATTCCATGAGTCGAGATCATTGTCTACCACCAAGAGCATAACACTATGCCTGCATGATCGATCTTCTTGGTCGCTATGCATGCATGGATGAAGCAGAATAATTCTTTAACGAGATGAAATGTGAACCTGATACTATTATGTGTTTGGCACTGCTTGGTGCGTGAAGAATTCATGGAAACATTTGATTGGGAGAACATACAGCAGATTTCCTTTTCAAGTTGGAACCAAAATATGCAGCACCATATATACTACTTTCTAATATATATGCCACTGCTGGAAGGTGGGAGGATGTATAAAAGGTGAGGAAAATGATGAATGATAGGGGAGTTAAGAAAGAAACAACATATAGCTGGATTGAGGTTGAGGCTGGGGTGCATGCCTTTGTTTCAGATGATAGATTTCACCCACAAATTAAGGAGATTTATGCAACATTAGATAAATTGGCTATGTAGATGAAAGCAGCTGGTTATGTGCCAGACAAAATTTTTGTGTTGCATAATGTGGATGAGGAACATAAAGAAAATTTCCTCTGTTATCACAGTGAAAAACTAGCAGTTGCATTTGTGCTTATCAACACCCCTTCTTGGAAAAAATAGTAGTTTCATTTTGAAAATAACAGGATATTTACATTCTGAATATAGATTTTCTGCATTTTGGCAAGATTAGCAATGTCAATGGTTAGATTTAGTTAATGTAATTTCATGGGTTCCGTGAAATGGAATTGTGCTTCCCGTAAAATGTTTTCAAATAGGGTTACTAAATGGATGTGTTTGCATGTGAATTTAACCCCTATTATCCTTTAAATACAATGATAAAAGGATAGAAAATTTAAAAACTAGAAGCTTATATTTTGAAGGAAATGTAGGTAGAATTTGCCCCAAAATGTTGAAACCTTCAAGGGAGGCACTGGTGCAACTCTTCCATTTGGTATTTCATGTTCTTATGTGTTTGAAATTTCTCATTTCTTAATTTTCTTCTATTATTGCACACACTAGTGGGTTTCTCCTCAACTTGCCTCTCATATCTTAATTTTCATTAGATATCTAGAAACATGGAAAGGTAATGCATTTATGTGAAAATGATGTTGCATGGAAGGTATTGCTTGTAGGTTGTTCCCTTGTTCAGTTTGTCCATTCTTTTCAAAAGCATATTGTGCATTGATTGTGGAATTTTCTTTTTGTTATCAAGTGTATTAGGTTTTCGTCATGCAATTATATTGTTATCTTACACTTGCTCAATTTAAGCTGGTTAATTCAAAAGTTTTGAGTGAAATATCATTTTCTCTTGGTACCTCCTACTCTACCCTTGACTATGTGTGGTGCACTTGTTTCTGGGCTTTGCAGTTATGTTTTCCAGGCTACACAAGGTTGACTGCCAATGGCATTGTAAAAAATGTCAAAGCACACATACAATGCAACATGCACAGATTGAAGCATTTGAGAATTAGTGGTCTTTTTGGGATAACAAGAGAGCACCTTGAGAAGTTGAATTACCTTTTGCATGGTGGTTTACAGAAGAATTCTCATTCATTAAAACCACGATTTTATCCTAATGGTCGCTATTATTCACTTTCATATGATGATGACAGTACAATTGATATTGAAGGTTTCCCTAGATGTGGGAATGCAAGGCTTGTTTATGACTGCACCAATGAAAGTTTCCAAAAGAAAAAATACCACACAGTTATAGAGTACCGGGATTGTATATCTTGTATTTCACGTTGTGACGAGTGTGGAAGGTGTATTGATGGTAGTGAATATGAAGAAACATTTTGTCTCAATATGCTCTGTGCTGACTGCGTGCAGGCTTCTCAACTACCAAGAATCAGAAGAGCTCACCTGTGGTAAATACACATTATCAGAATTTTAGCTTTACTTTAGGCTTCAATGATTTTGGGCTATCTCTTGCTTGTAATTTGGGCCCAAAATTGATTGTTTTGACCCTATCTCAGGGAGTTATTGAAGACAAAGAAAACAAATCATTATCTCTGTGTGTTTTGAGGTATACATATTAGTTTTCCTTATTTTGAGAATCAAAGGTATATCGAGGACAACAAATATGAAGAAATTCTATTTCAATTTTCATGGGAAGAAGGCAATAACAATTTTGCCTTTGGGAGATTTTGGAGAATGTTGGCTGATAGTTTAGGCCCTGTGAGATTACAATTTTTGTTTTCAGGCCTTGTTCATGAGAAGGCTACTGAACAGTAAAGTTGCATGTGGTCTGGCTTTATATAGCAGTAGACAATAGTTGTAAATTACCTACATTTATCAATTTGAAAAAAAAAGTTGTACAGGAAAATAACCTTCTTTTGGGTCTAAAGAGAGAAACAATGTCTACCTCCAAATATTGTGGTGTTTTTGGTGGGTTGTGTTATGTAAGAACTAAACACAACCAGAAAGGTGGATTTATTATCATAATGGAGTGTTGTTTATGATAATCTCAAGACCAAGATCATATTACTCTGGTACAACATGATGATTGACGCCTGTTTTCTAGGAAACTATAATAAATAATGATGTACATGATTAGCTCATTCAGCCACAAACATCAAGTGTATTGTATGTCAAAAAATATTCATTTATATTTATATTCTAAAAATTTGAATTTTTTTGTACATATTTGGTGAGTCACCAAATTGAGAAATTGGGAAAAAAACATTTGCGGCCATATAATATTTTGTGTTTGAGCTGGCTAGAATATCATATCCATATATCTAATTTTTACTCTTAGCTACCAAGATGTTATATTGGTTGTTGGCTTGTCTTTTGAATTTTGATAGTTTGATGCCAGATTAAGGGAAATGCAAGCTATAATGAAAATGCTTGTAAAGTGTGAAGTTTCTATAATGACAATAGTTTTTGTTGTTGGTTACTTGCTTGTCTTTTTAAGATTTGTGTCAAGGTTAGTGGGAAGATAAGAGTACTCAAGAAATAAGTGTATGTCTAAGGTGTGATAAGAAACACATAATTTTTCTCAAAGTAAACAAAGAATCTTATTTGAGAGTGTAAACTTCTGTGATAAGGATAAAATTCTTTGAAGTAATATGGATAAGGATGTTAGTATTTTCAGACTGGCATGAATTGTCTGGAGGTGGAACTTGTGGATTTTAACAAAGATACTGCTTGTTTCAGGGAAATATATCAGGATGTGATGAAAGGAATGGTGTGAATGAGGATAAATTGACATTCAGAAAAAATAGTTGATTGTAATGTTGAACTATAATTAGAATTCCATTAAAAGCAAAATCATGCTACTCTTGTTGATCTGTTGTCCATTTAGGAAAATCATGAACATGTAAAACTGAATGGACAATCGATCCTGCTTTTTGTTTTACTGAAGAGAAGATCAGGATAGAATCGATCCTACTCTTTGTTTTACTAAAGAGAAGTTGCAGCTAAGAGCTTTTTAACATCATTACAAAGGAAACTTTATGAGGATTTGACTGTAGTGGGTCAGTCAATATCTAGCATCAATGAAGGCATGATGATGTTCAGACACCATCTTTCATGTTTTCAACCTCATAATTTTTATATGGTGTGGATCATGGTGAGAAGCTCCATCATTATTTTCACCAGTGAAGGACATCTTTCCTTCAATGCCCCTCATTCTGGTAACCTAATTTTAGTTGACAAGTCTCAATGATGATTTTAAATTTTTACCATCTACGGAATCAAAAGGTTGCTTCACTTAAAAGTTGACAAGCCACATTAACAATGATTTTACCATCTCAAAAATCATAAGGTAGGCCATTTAAAATTTGACAAGCCTCAACAGAGAACATTCTCAAAATGTCATTGGACTGCATGCATTACACAAGCCACATCCTGCAGTGGGATTTGAAGTAGTTAGACAGATTTTGGATGCCTATGATGGGTTTCACTTATCTATGATAGCTATTGCTGCAACATTTCATGGAAAAAATGTTTTGGATTATTTGAAAGCCCAATTCTGAAAAATATCTAAAGAACTTCCTTCAAACATATAAAGGAGGCTTAAAATTAGCTATGACATACTTGAAGAAGAGGAGAAATATATATTTTTCTCTCGTTGGATTTCCTCTATCCCTTGCTGATCTAGAAATTTACTGATAAATGTCTTGCTATCTAGCAATGAGACATGGTGTAACAACCCACTGCGGAGAATTCTCTTACATCCCAATCCTTGTGATCAACATTTTAGTATGGGTCATGTGACAATATATTTTCTTTGTCGTTTTGGTAGTATGCTTCAGCTTTGGCATTGGATAGATATCCCTTGTTCATGAGTTCATTTTGTTTCATATTTTCGATAGATTGTATAGTGCAGTTAGGCACCTGGAATGTAGCTCAGAAAATCTACTATGAAGACATTCTGTGTTAAAAATGTAGATACATATAACAAAGGATATCTCCCTTTGTGTTAGGGAGTGGTTGTAGTTAGGGATAGGATAAAGTCTCTTTAAATCTCCCTTCTAGTCTCATGGGATGAATATGATAGATAGGGGGCACTTCATGGAAATTTGGGATCCTTGCCCACTGTTGAAACCTGGAACCTTGTATCTCAAATTCTCAGTTATAGTTCTTTTCATGAGTATATATAATATATCTTAATTAACCTTTTATTTAAAAAAAATGGATGACCAAAAGAAAGAATATAATTCAATATTGGTAGTCACTTTTTCTTCATAGAAGAAGATTATAGGGAATAAGAATAAAGCATGAATCTAGTTGGGGAGGATTGTTGGGTCTCCATAACTTGGAAAACAAGTGTCTTGTAGAGGTCAACAGTAAAATCTGTATGTTGCACGATCACCTCTGTGAAATGGGCATAGCCTTTGGAGGAGGAGGAGCCTTGGCATACTATGTGGCGCATCACTGACAACCTCAGGAGTTCAGTAACTGTTTCATTGATATGAGTGGGTTGTGGATGCTAAGGTTTGAAGGTGATTATTTGGGAAGTGTATATATTATATCCTGATGAGATGGCCAAATCTTCAATGCCTCTACTGGGATAGTTGTCCATACTCCTCCCCGCATTCTCAGATTCCTATAAAGAACTATTTTAGAAGTGGTAGAGGCTGGAGAAGCCACTAGGAAACATTGAGAATGAAAGTGAAGTGAAGTTTTCTAGTTCTGAAGAAAGCTTGTGCTCATATTTTGACCTTGCTAGAAGGTAGGGATCTTGAAATAATCATATTTAATATTTAAGAGTGCATCGTAGGAGCCTCCACAGTTAACGGAGTTGATATATCTCGCCTCTAGAAAGTTAGAAACAATTGCTCTGAAAGGATGCACAGTCAGATTGAAGAAACATATGGGGAAAGCTTACATCCTAACATTGCGAGAAGAATTTTTTCATATATACTCCTTGAAGAACTAGACTCCAAGCATGCATGATGTCGTTTCTAGATTCCTTTGGGAACTTAATAAACCTCCAACATATTGATGATTCAAGAAAAGGTGCTAGTTTTGCTTCTTTTTCATTCCATATTTCATAAATCGCAGGGAAAAGCACTTTGATGTTACAAGAATAATGAAACCCCGAGAGTCCCCATTGAACTTGAGCACAAATTTGGACTTACTTACTGTACAGGTTTAGAAGATGTGTGGCTGTGCTACCCCACATCGACAACATTTGGCAACAAGGGTGCTTTCATAATTGGTAAACACTTATAGAGAGGTGTTTGGCAACTAGCTCATTTTATTGTTTTGGACCTTTTGTTCTTCATATTTTAGTGTGTACACTGTAGATAGCTTATTTTGTAAACATAAATATTTGTTCATGTTATTGTTGGCAGTTGCTAGATGACCTATTTCATTCATTAAGTTAATGGTCTAGTTTCTATTGTATGACTTCAAAATTTGTATGATTGTTTGAAATTGATAAAATCTAGATTCTAGATGGTCGATGCTCCAAACAAGTAATCGTTAATGTTCTATGATGGTTGATGGTCTCTTCTATCTCTATTTATGTGCAAATATGCATGTTTTCATATATTCTGCAACTAATTTGGCATTCTGGATGTATATCAATGGAAAATTCCTCAAAAGCACTGTCATTACCTTGTAGATTGTAAACAAACTTTGGGGGTTGCTTTGTGGTGATGAAAATGATATTGTAGCTTCTTTACGACAACAAAGTTGCTCTGTAGAGTTATCTTAAATATGAGTTTAGATGAATTGATCTTACCTTGGGCTGAGGCTGAGCCATAAATGGTTGTTAAGGACCTTATGATGGGTGTGGGCCATTAGGGACCAAGCATGCCAACTAAGATGGTGGGACATGAATTAATGGCCACAAGGACTGTGCTAGACCAAAAATCCATGCACCACAAACTCAAGCATAAAACCTAGCAGAGATACTATTTGGATATGATTGTTCGTTACAATCAAAGTATCATTGGACAAATATAGGTATTCCGATCTTAGAATGTCAGATGAGAATTCCAGATTTCAAATATTAATGGTCTTTTCTAACCCATATTATGAGTCTATAGCAGAATACATGAATTAGAATTGAGAGAGTCACGGTATCACTTTTCTGAAGGAGGTATTGGAAATACTAGTCATCTCATGCTCAGTGTAGCTACAGTTTATGTGATACATTTTTTTAAGAATCTTAAGCTTTAGAATAGCTAACTATTGTCTGGAAAATTATTGTGTTGGTATCATTTTTCAGCCCCAGCTAAACCTAAAAATAGTAATCCAATTGCACAGAAGGTATAACAGTTGGTTTAAGTGGAAACAATTTAAGGTCAATATCTCAGTTATTTCCCACAACGATTGTAGACAGCGAGCCTTATCATTCAATACCAACTGTGTATAGAAAAAGGTTAGACTAGGGCCTTGACTCTTCTATACGCATAAATTTGAAAATGGCAAGCTAGACAGCAAGTGATGTGGTGGTGGCCATCTTGGACTTGAGTTATAATGCCATATGTTATTATCAAGAAATTGTTGTAGAAAAAATTGGATAAGGAGCATGAGTTTTAATGCACATTTTATTATCAAGAAGTTGTAGAAAAATTTGGATAAGGAGTATGAGTTGTAAGGCACATGTTATTATCAAGAAGTTGTAGAAAAAAATGGTTAAATAGTATAATGGTGTAGAGGGGGCACTGCACATCTGCTCCAACTGTACCACATTTTTCAATGTTTTTTTGGTGGATTTTCCCTTTGTGGTGGAGGCTAAGATTTTACTGGACACCGGAGATTGGGCTGCTTTGTTCTGTTTTTTATGAAGCAGTTGGGTCTCCTTTGGACTGTGCTGCCTAAAACTTGGAGAAGACTCCATTGGAAGGGCTGGAGGAATTATCTGTAAAAGTTGTGACTTTGTTGTTGTTATTGAGATCTAGGCAATATCTGTAACTGTTGGAAATATGTTTCCGGTATCCTATTATATTGAATTGATTGTCCTTGATGGAAAATTTCTGACAAAGGATGCAAATAATGACTGTATGAAGAACTCAGAAATCAGTGATAGTTAAGAAACCCGGTGTTGGGTTTGATGGTGCTCTGTATACAGTTAGAGGTACCAATGTCAATACGGTCGACTATGTACCCAGATTGATAGACAATAAACCATCGCATGATAACCCTCTGTATTATGGAGTAAGGTGTTTATCTATGTTCCGAATGGTGGATCGAATGCACACAGAGAATCGAGTCGAACAGTTTGTAGGGATTTCATCAGAGCTGTATAATAGTATTGTGGTTGTATGATCTAATAACACGAAGAAACGAATTGGCGAAAGTATGCAGACGGAACCTGGAGTAGAGGGGCGGAACCTTGCAAATGAACAGTGAATGCGGTTTAAGGCTGGAAGTGGTTTTTATCACACCACCTTTGCAGCGAAAGTGGTATTTGAGAATCGGGAGCGATTCCATAGAACTGTCAACACGTGGCGTCAGGTGAAGTTCCAAAACTGCCATCACTGTCAATTCGTGTTATGAATATGCATTAGTGTATATGGAAGAACGTAGGTTGGGGTTCCAATTTGGATTATTTTTTAATACATGGGTTGATATTAAAAGAGCATTTTTTTATACCTTAGGAAGGTCTTTACTAAAGAAAAAATTTGGATTAATATCTCAATCAGAGATTGAGATATTAATAAGCCTTAGATTAATTATCTAATTGCCAAAACCAAGAAAATAGATCAATGAGGAATTGTTTGGGGCTTGAGTAGACCCCGTTGGATTATCTAATTGATCCCATCCAGGAATACCATCAGCGGTTGGGTGATTTTGACTCATGGTATTAATAAAGGATAAAAATATATAAGGAGAAGAGGATTATAGCATGTGGTGTGCATGTAAAGGGGTTGTTAATGAATAAATATCTTTAAGAGATATCTGCATGATTGAACTCTATTTTCTGATAAAGTTGAATCTATAATGCTATAATGCACCTATGGAGTTGTTGAAGGTTAAATATCTCTAGATCTAGAAATGATGAATCTCCAGGAAGATCTGCAAAGAAATCATGAAGACCTGATGCAAGTCTGATGAAGAAATTTGGAGGATCTAAGGGTTGAAGTCTTCAGCATGAAAGTGGAAGCTTTCTGCCAGTACAAGCTGGTGCTAAAGTCAGGGGGTTGGAGCTCCCTTCCAGTAGTGACCGGAGAAGGAGAGAAGGTTGTAGTCTTCTGCAGGTGGGTGCCTGCGTGCTGGTATAAGTCTGCACCAGCACAAAAATTGTAAGAAGTTTTCTTTATAATAAATATTGAAGACAGAGACGATAGCAACAGTGGTTTTCTCCCAAATTGGGTTTCCACCTTAAATACTGGTGTTCATGTGTGTTGCTTATGTGTGATGGCTAATTCTGTTATTACTGCACATGCATACTACTTTTGAATGAATGATGCAATAATTTAAGTAAAGAATTAAAATAAGATCTCTGATAAAAAAAATTTCAGTCAGATCTAAATACTGATTCACCCCCCCTTCTCAGTATTTTTCCTAACAATTGGTATCAGAGCAGGTCCTTCTGAAAAGCTTAGCCGCTAGAAGGAATATCAATCAAGATTAGCAATCAAGATGGAATAACATCTATGAGGCCTCCGCTCTTCAACAGAAACAATCTAATCTTCTGGAAAACAAGGATGAGATCTTATCTTCATTCTCTAGGTGCAGATGTATGGGCTATTGTTGAAGCAAGATATCAATATCCAGCCGCAGTACCAACAGATCCAACAAAAAGAAAGAATTATGAAACAAATGCAAAGGCAGTTAATGCTCTATTGGGAAGTCTAACTGAATCAGAATTTGTCAAATTCATGTAGCTGAATACAAAAAAGGAAATATGGGACAAAATCATTCTAAGTTATGAAGGTGATGCAAAGGTAAAAAGTGCTAAACTCCAAACTCTCAGAATTCAATACGAGAACCTAAAAATGCATAATGAGGAGAGCATTGCTAATTTATTTTTACGTCTTGATGATATTGTAAATCGTATGAGAAATCTGGGAGAAACAATAACCAAGTATACTTTGGTTGAGAAATTTTTAAGATCACTAACGACAAAATTTGAGTCAAAATTTTCTGCTCTTGAAGAAAAGCAGGATCTTCAAAATCTTACTGTGGTGCAACTTCATGGCATACTAACTGCATATGAGATGAGAAGAGGAGGACCATCTGAAGTCAAAGAAGCCATATTTAGAGCTTCTACAAAAGGGAAAGAAGTACAAGAAATAGAAGGATCGGGGTATATCTCAGAAGAAGATGAGGTAAATTTTGTAAAGAAACTCCAACTTGGTACAGGACGGTTCAGAGGTAAGCTTCCTTTAAAATGTTTTTCTTGTGGAAGAGTTGGTCATTATGTTGCTAAGTGTCCTCACAAAGAAGTACATGAAAAAGGAAAGGAAGTAGCAAGAAGGAATAAGAATCGGTTTAGCACTAGAAAAAGTTACTATACTCATGAAGACAGTGATGGGTTATCAGACAGTGAGGAAGAATGTGAACAAGATCTTAGACTTCTCATGGCATTTGAAAAGGAGTCTAGAGAAGAAAAGGATACTTTTATGGATTCTTTAGAGGACAATGATTTTTTTGATGAATTCAATCAACTCAAACTATGCTTAGAAGAAAGTAAAATATCCATAGAGACTCTGAAAAACCAACCTCAAGAAAAGGAGAAACATGATGAGAAATTAGAATGTGAAATAGTAAGTCTAAGAAAGGAAATTGAGAAAGTAAATACTTTGAATCTTATATTTGCTAAAGGATCTAAAACCTTAGATGATATTATCAAGGTACGACGTTCTCCTCTTCTAAAGACAGGTCTTGGATATATCGGAGAATCTTCTCAGGCTTCAGCACCAAATTATCTAAAAAAACCTACAGCCAGTACACAACATTCTACTCCACAGCAAGGGAATAAAGAGTCTGTATATATAAAACATGACCATCTCAATTCAAAGAACACTAACAGAAGTACCTTTCAAAGAAACACCAATCAACAGGTAAATTCAAGCAGAAGATTTTATGATCACAGAAATTTCTTCTTCAATGGACAATGTTTCTCATGTCACAATTTTGGTCATAAAGTTGTTCAATGTGTTGCATATAAAACCATCATGAAAAGAGAAGCAAGAAAGAAAAGGATTGATATTGGAACAAAGAAGAATACCTATAACAACTTTTCTCCTCTTCAAAATGAAGTTGAATGTGCTTATTGCAATAACTTTGGCCATGAAGAATCTGAATGCAGGAGCAAAGTCCAGCCAAAAGAGCATTTTCCTTCAAGCTCCAAAGTGTGGAAAAAGAAGGAATTACAAGTTGAAAATTGTGGCATAGCTTTATTTGCAGAAGGTGAAGAAAACCAATGGTACATTGATAGTGGATGCTCAAAACACATGACAGGTGACAAAAACAAACTTCTTGCATATAGTGCTCTAGAAAAGGAAAAGAATGTTACATTTGGAAATGATACTCCTACTGTCATTAAGGGAAAAGGATCTGTTTTTCTAAAAGAAAAGGTGAAAGCTAATAATTTCATGTATGTGGATGGATTAAAGCATAACCTTTTAAGTGTAAGTCAAATGTGTGATCAAGGAACTAAAGTTGTCTTTAGTTCAAAAGAATGTGTGGCACGTGATCTTGATACAGGTAAAACAATTATAAAAGGAAACAAAAATCCAAGCAATCTGTATGTATTAAAGAACTGCAAAGAACAATGTTACATGAGTAAATATTCAGAAAAATGGCTATGGCATAGAAGGTTGGGCCATCTGAGCTTCTCTCAAACCAACGAATCAAGTAGACTTAGAGTTGTTTTTTATCTTCCCAATATTACACCACCTGAAAGTATCATATGCAAATCTTGCCAATTCGGTAAGCAAACCAGATTGCAATTTAATGCCAAGGAAGGTTCATCAAGTAAGCCTCTTGAACTCATTCATACTGACATATGTGGGCCTGTGAATAAAAATTCACCACGTGGTGAACAATACTATATCTTATTTATTGATGATTTCTCTAGAATGTGTTGGATTGGGTTGATTAAACACAAAGATGAATAATTTGAGAAATTTCAGATCTTCAAAGCACTGGTTGAAAATGAATTAGATCTAAAAATCAAGTGTCTTAGATCTGATCGAGGAGGAGAATATACATCAGATGAATTCCTTGAATTTTGTGAACAACATGGCATAAAAAGGCAGTTTTCTGTAGCTGGCACTCCACAACAAAATGGTGTAGTAGAAATAATGAATAGAACAGTTCAACAAATGGCTAGAGCTATGCTTGATGACTCTGGAACACCTGACACATTTTGGGGAGAAGCAGCACATACAGCGGTAAATATTCTTAACAAGGCACATGTTCGTGTAAACAGTGATAAAAATCCATATGAACTATGGTATGGCAATCCTCCCACTGTAAAGCACTTTAGAGTTTTTGGGAGCAAATGCTTTATCAAAAGTAATGATGAAAAACTTTGCAAGTTTGAACCCAGAGCAGATGAAGGAATATTTCTTGGCTACTCCTCTAGGAGTAGGGCATATAAATGTTACAATAAAAGACTTCAGAAGATTGTTGAATGTATAGATGTTGTTATTGATGAGTCTCCTGCATCTCCAAAAGAAGAAGAAAAAAATAACAGATGAAGACGATGATGACATATATCCTTCTACATAAAATAGGAATGATATAGACAGTGAACCCAATGAAGAACCCGAAGATGATTTATCTGAAAAAGCTCCATCCAGATATGTTCAAAAGAATCATCCAGAATCTCAAATTTTGGGAGAAAAGGGATCAGGTGTACAAACAAGAAGGACTCTTGTGGGATCTTCTAGTTACCTAACATTTCTATCCACTATTGAACCACAAAATGTCAATCAAGATAGCAAAGATGAATGTTGGATTCAAGCCATGAATGAAGAGCTTGATCAAATTGAAAAGAATCACACTTGGGAATTGGTACCAAGACCTCATGACAAAAATGTCATTGGAACTAAATGGATATTCAAAAATAAGTTAAATTAGAATGGGGATGTTATAAGAAATAAAGCTAGACTTGTTTGCAAGGGGTATGCTCAACAAGAAGGTATAGAATTTGAAGAAAATTTTGCCCCTGTAGCTAGAATTGAAGCCATAAGAATGTTTCTTGCTTTTTCAAGCTTCCAACAAATCAAAGTTTATCAAATGGATGTTAAATCTGCTTTTCTCAATGGTGATCTAGAAGAAGAAGTTTATATAGAACAACCAGAAGGATTCATTTTGGGAAATAATGAAAAACTTGTTTGTAGACTTAAAAAGGCTCTATATGGTCTCAAACAAGCTCCAAGGGCATGGTACTATCGTCTTGACAAATATCTTCATCAACAAGGATTTTCTAAGGGGTCTGTTGATAGCAACTTATACACAAAAACTGAAAATAATAAACTATTGATTGTGGTTGTATATGTTGATGATATCATTTTTGGAAGTAATGAAGAGTCTATGAGTTAGAAATTTTCTTCAGATATGCAGCAAGAATTTGAAATGTCTTTACTTGGAGAACTAACATTCTTTCTTGGCTTGCAAGTGCAACAAGCAACAGATGGCATATTCTTATCGCAAGCAAAATATCTTAAGCAAATCTTGAAGAAGTATGGCATGGAAGATTGCAAACCTGTAAGTACACCAATGATAACCGGATGTAATCTCAGTTCTAATGATGATTCCCCCACGGTGAATCAACCAGAATACAGATCTATGATAGGAAGTCTACTTTATCTCACTAGGACAAGACCAGACATTATGCATGCAGTTGGGATTGTTGGACGATTCCAAGCTAATCCAAAAGAGTCTCACCTTCAGGCTGTGAAAAGAATATTCAAATATATACAAGGAACTCAAGACTTTGGACTATGGTATCCAAAGAATGCTGATCTTACTCTTCATGCTTACACTGATGCAGATTGGACTGGAAATGTTGATGATCGGAAAAGCACTAGTGGTGGTGCATTCTATATGGGGCCCCGGTTAGTATCTTGGTTCAGCAAGAAGCAAAGCTCTATTGTCTTATCTACAGCAGAAGCAGAATATGTGGTTGCCGCATCATGTTGCACTCAACTTCTTTGGATGATGCAAACCTTACAAGACATTCAAATCAAATTTTCACCTCCTATCTCCATTATGTGTGATAATACAAGTGCCATCAGTATTTCAAAGAATCCTGTTATGCATTCCAAGACCAAGCACATTCCCATCAAGTATCACTTCTTACGAGAACAAGTGCTTGAAAAAAAGGTGAAGTTGGAGTAAATTCCCTCCAAAGAACAAGTTGCTGATATATTTACCAAAACTTTACCCACGGAAGCGTTCGAATATCTCAGACAAAAGCTGGGAGTAGTCTCTGCCATGCAAAAGATCAGATCTGCTTAAATTCAGAAGATTAAATTGGATACGCTCCCATTGAAAGTATTCAGGATGCACAGGCTAAGAGGGAGCATTGGTCATAGGGCAAGGATGCATTGTTGGCATTCTAATTATTTGTTGTAGTTTGATCTCATACTTGAGAATCTGTGATCTTGCGTGTATAATTCATTTCTATTATTTCATTAAATATTCTTGAAGATGCAGCATGATCTCAGGGGGAGCATGGTATTGTCAGTACAAAGGAGCCTGATCTATCCTTTGCCCTTGATGTCAAAGGGGGAGATTATTGCTGAATGTATTTCTGGTAATGGTTTCCATCAAGTCCAAAGGGGGAGATTGTTGGAAATATGTTTCTGGTACCCTATTATGTTGAATTGATTTTCCTTAATGGCAACTCTCTGACAAAGGATGCAGATAATGACTGTATGAAGAAATCAGAAATCAGTGATAGTTAAGAAACCTTGTGTTGGGTTTGATGGTGCTCTGTATACAGTTAGAGGTACCAATGTCAATACGGTCGACTATGTATCCCGACTGGTAGACAATAAACCATCACGTGATAACCCTCTGTATTATGGAGTAAGGTGTTTATCTATGTTCCGAATGGTGGATCGAATGCACGCAGAGAACCGAGTCGAACAGTTCGTAAGGATTTCATCAGAGTTGTATAATAGTACTGTGGTTGTATGATCTAATAACGTGAAGAAACGAATTGGTGAAAGTACGCAGACGGAACCTGGAGTAGAGGGGAGGAACCTTGCGAATGAACAGTGAATGCGGTTTAATACTGGAAGTGGTTTTTATCGCACTACCTTTGTAGCGAAAGTGGTATTTGAGAATCGGGAGCGATTCCATAAAATAGTCGACACGTGGCGTCGGGCGAAGTTCCAAAACCGCCATCACTGCGCGCCATCGCACGTTAACGATCAACCAAGGAGGTCGCGCGATATTAATGAGCATTGTCGATCTGGAGGGAAGCCATCGGACGACGGTCGTATGAAGAAGATGCGCGAAGGTTAACCAAAGTACGGCGCAGGAATTTGATTGGACTATTGATCATATACGTGGGGCCCGGAGTCAAATGTTTATTAACCTTGGCTATAATATTATACGGCGGAGATAAAAACTACCTTTGGGTTTATTCGTGTTATGAATATGCATTAGTGTATATGGAAGAACGTAGGTTGGGGTTACAATTTGGATTTTTTTTTTTAATACGTGGGTTGATATTAAAAGAGAATTTTTGTATGCCTTAGGAAGGTCTTTACTAAAGAAGAAAGTTGGATTAATATCTCAATCTCAGATTGAGATATTAATAAGCTTTAGATTAATTATCTAATTGCCAAAACCAAGAAAATAGATCAATGAGAAATTGTTTGGGGCTTGAGTAGACCCCGCTGGATTATCTAATTGATCTCGTCCAGGAATACCATCAGCGGTTGGGTGGTTTTGACTCATGGTATTAATAAAGGATAAAACTATATAAGGAGAAGAGGATTATAGTACGTGGTGCGCATGTAGAGGGGTTGTTAATGAATAAATCTCTTTAAGAGATATCTGCATGATTGAAATATGTTTTCTGATAAAGCTGAATCTATAATGATATAATTCACCTATGGAGTTGTTGAAGGTTCAAGATCTCTAGATCTAGAAATGATGAATCTCCAGGAAGATCTGTAAAGAAATCATGAAGACATGACGCAAGTCTGATGAAGAAATTTGGAGGATCTGAGGGTTGAAGTCTTCAGCATGAAAGTGGAAGCTTTGTGCCAGTACAAGCTGGTGTTAAAGTCAGGGGGTTGGAGCTCCCTTCCAATAGTGACTGGAGAACGAGAGAAGGTTGTAGCCTTCGTTGTGTGGGGCAGGCTCGCGTGCCGGTATAGGTCTCAAACAACACAAAAAAATTGTGGAAGTTTTATTTTATAATAAATGCTGAAGACAGACGACAAAGAAATTGTGAAGCAGGTTTTCTCCCAAACGCTGGGAGCCTAAATTTTGGCTGATCGTGTGTTCATGTGTGTTTCTTATGTGTGATGGCTAATTCTGTTATTACTGCACATGCATACTGCTTATGAATGAATGATGAAATAATATAAGTAAAGAATTAAAATAATATCTCTGATAAAAAAAATTTCATTCATATCTAAATACTGATTCACCCCCCCCCCCTCTCAGTATTTTTCCTAATAGTAACAACTAGAGTTTACAATTAAATATGTCCTTACCATAATTGTATTCCTCTTCCTCATGCCCCTCTTCTTTTTTGCTTTCTCCAAAAAAGGCTGAAGAGTTATTACTTTCCCCATTTGAAAATTCCCCTTAGTCTTATGCCAATCCATTTCTAGTCCACGATGTTATGAATCTTCTCTTCTTATTTATGTATGTTGAAAGTCTAGGTTTTTTGTTCTCATTAGACTCGTGAACATTTTTCAGGATTGCAAAGAAGATTGGTCAAATTTTCGTCAAAATTCTCTAGCTTTGATAGTTCACCTGAATAAATTTGTATATGGGCATGATTCGTGATAGTATGCTTCGACCAAATGATTGGCCGAACATAGTGTGCTTCCTAGACTTTGTGATCCGGATGAAACTATCCATGAATTTTCGTAATTATTGTAATAGAAGCTTGTATAACACTTCGAGAGGAGGAAATGCGAGAGGAAGTGCAAAAACATGAATGATGGCATACCAAACCCCAAACACTTCATCTAGCATCTAAGGCCACATATTCACATCTCCTCCAACACGAAGTTGCTATTTTCTTAACTCTTTCACTTGATATTTTTGTTTCTCGTATCAAGTGATGATTGTTTGATTTTCCTTTTTAATTCGATCTTGAGATATCAATTTTCCTTTTTCATGATGTTCTTTCTCACTTTCACATAATCTTGTTATAGCCTTTGCTTGATTATTTTGTTTCTATGATCATGTCAGGAATTAATTAATTGTCTAATTTGTGAAAGAGATTGTCCACATTAAGGCTTCATTCTGGGCTAAATGTATTAATGTTAGAACGTGAGATGTAATTCTTTGAATGGATTCTTCTCTACAGGGTATCGACTCAGTTAATGAGTGGTAGTATGAGACAAGTTCTTGTTCCATTTTTTCATGTTTCATGCCCATCATAAGAGGTGAGAGAAAATATTCTATTGTTATGTATGTGCTTCACCATAGCCTTATGGAAGAAATTCAAGTTCCTTTGTCCTTATTTTTCAAGTTCAGTGCCCACTGATAACAAAATTTTCAAGATAATGATTAGCAGACTTTGGTTTGAGTAAGTGCCTAAATGTATGTTTTTTAATGACACCAACCCCTAGAACAGAAATTTGTACTGAGAAACAAATAGCAGCGATATCTTTTTCACTGATCTGCTAGTCCAGAAAAAAATAGGTAGAGGTGCTAACCCAAAGATTCCAAGATAAAGGGAAGCAAACTCTACAATTTCCAGACTGCTAGTAAGTCTATTAAATTTTACTTGTCTAATTTTCAAAAACCCCTAATTTGTCTTGTAATAATCTTAGGATATTTTTGGGATTGTCAATTTTCATTTTTTTTCATTACATATTTCTCAGTTCTGTGCAAATATGTAATGAAAACTGTCAAATGTATACCGCAAATCAGCAGAATAAATATGGCATTGAAATGTAAAACACATCTTACCTTATCTCTCTGGGATGTCGCTTTAGAGTCCATACTGAACCGCCAATCGACATCAGAAAATCTTTCATCTGCTTCTTTCTTTAACATTTTTTGCGCTTTTATTATCGGAAGATTTGAAGCATGAGGTTTTTTTAACGTATATGACATCCTTCCCTCCCATTTTAACACCAAAAATAACGTGTGTTCCATACTTCTCAATAAATCTGAAGAGAATGCACAGATATACAATTTAAAAAGTGCAACTTTTCTTTAGGTACATCCCAAATAAGGTGTGGGCATTCTTCAAATGTTCAAAATAATAAGTTGTTAATTAACAAGTACAATGAACCAAAAAAAAATTGCAATCAAAAGCACATAGTGATCCATCAATCATATAGAGTTCAATTAGAAACTTGATTCAATTCTAACATTAATGATCTTGGTTAGTTCCACTTGTATTTTTTAACCCCTCAACTTGTAATTAGTATTCCTTATATAGATCCAGCACAATGGCACACACTATATGAAACAGTTCTCAGAAACTATTTCACTCTTTCCAACAATGTAGCAATAGACTGATATATTTGAAAGCAAGTACTGGACATGCAAAATATTGGAGATTACTAAATTAAATTGAAGCTATTATGCAGAAAGGATTCTATTAAACTGTGGTAATAACGTTTTCAAGATCCCACATTTTAGATTTTAAACCCGCTTCTAATTGTTTTTATCACATTAAACCAAATTTCGTACTCTAAATTTAAAGAATATGTGAATGTCACCAAAAAGAAAAGTTGGTTTTGCAATTATACAAATTTTACTCATTGTGTTCTAGTAGATATGGTCTTGTTTCACACACTAGCAAAAGCACGGAGTAGGCCACACTACGCTTATACTTCCGTCCATATTCTATTAGACTGTACATATGAAATGAAGTAAACACCGTAGACTAAGCTTCTCAAATTTTGGGCCACGTCAGCCTTATACCAAGCGCTCTTTCTAGCATGGCTTAAAACTATTTTTTAGATGGGGTCTGATAATTCTTTCAGCATGACTAGTAAGCTATCCTCTTAATCCACAATAATTACATTCTTGTTTTCTTTGCTGTGACACACATCCGTCTGTTTCTTATGTGCGCTTGCATACTGAATCTTGACACTGAAGAAATTACTTTTAGGGTGAACCTTTTTAGTTTTTTCCTGGTTATTGGTGGTTTTGAATCACTTGTCAGTTGATAACATTCTGAGTGAGCTTCTTCATGCATAAATTGAATAATTTCTAGATGAAGTTGATCATGCAGCAACATTAAGTCAATGACCTCATACAAGGAATTGCAATTTCATCATTTATTCATTCCACTATTGTTAGTCTAATATTCCAAATTTTGAAGAAAATTAAGTTTATTTTTCCATGACTCCAGACATTCAGCTTTTTTATACCTTTATTTAGCAATACATTCTATTTTCTAAATGATATTTTGGAAGCTAGTGGATGGAGTGGATCTGCAACTGCCTAATGTTATGAGATACTAATGTTGTTACTCAACATCATATCGGAGTCATTTATGAAAAAGTCATTGGTTAATAAATTTGTGTTCCAATTTTTGGAAATTTTTGGTAAGTTTACATTATCGCACATTTCCTTCTTTAGTGTGATTCCTTAGTTGTTTTGAGGGAGCTTTGAATTTTTATATGTAATTTGCTACTACCCTACTTACACTAGTGATTATCACCTTATATTTTTAATATTTTGGGATGTATTTATTGCCTAGAGTTGAATTGTTATGTAAACTTGCATTGAACACATTTACTGCTACTTATATATGCCTTGTTATTGGTAATGATTTTTACATTTCTTGATTATATCTTGTTTTCGTAATTATTTACATTTTTAACTGTAAAATTGGCTTAAGATCTGATCTTTCATCTACACTGTGAGTCCCTATTGTTACAACAAAACCTAGCACCCGCAAAGAGTATAAAGTCTCAATCACGATGGTGTTAGTTTTTTACAATGCAAGAATATTACCTACTCACTTTGAGTAGCTTTTCCTTTCTCTTTCGGTTGGCTCTTCTTCAACTCAAGGGGGAATCCCTAAAAGGTAGGATTGCTAGGCTATAGAATGGGGGCACAAGGTGATTTAATAAGATGAGTGGTGGTTGTAATGTATGAAATAGGATGAAGAAAAATAAATGGACAAAAGCAAGGAATGAATGAGAAGGAAGGAAATTGGTGCCTATCAGTTATGGGCTAATGGAGCCATAAGGCATTTGGATAAATGAGAAAACTTGTATGTCACAAACAACTACTTTGAAGCAGGTCATACAGTAGAAGATTTTTGTTTACCATTTTCTACCAATTAGTAGATGAAGAAACAATTTGATACATTCATATTTAAGGTGTGTACTTGAGATGAAAATGGCCTAATGTATGCATTTGATCCTTATGTGTTTGCTGGAAATGTGCTGTAGAAAATTAGTCTTTAAGGGCTAAATTTCTACTCATCAATCCGTTCATAAGGTGTTGTTTTATGGTCGTAGTATGCTTCAAAATCTGCAACATAGTTGATAAAAGAAAGGGAAACAAGTGCAAAAATAGATAGCCAATGTTAGGGTATCTATGGTATTCTTGTTCTAATTATGCAATATTTCCTGTTCACAGTTATGGTATGCATTAGCCAGGACACTTTCAGAGAGGGCTGCATGGGCGCTGGCCATGTACAGAGGGTTGAATATGGTGACAATCAACGCATCTCTGATTGTGGGACTTGGTATCACATACAATATATCAAGATCTACCATTGCATATATTAAAGGTGAGGGTGAGAGATCTGCATACCAAATAGACTCTGTTCTAGAACATACAAATATGGTATAGTAATCCCTTGGAGAGGATCTAATCTATTGGTATAGTAATCCCTTGGAGAGGATATAATCTATGGAAGTGAAAAATATTAACTAGTTTATTTATAGTTGCTAGTCTTTGTGATTGTAGGGGCTACACAAATGTATGAGAAGGGCACTTTAGCTAGTGTGGACATAAATTTTCTAGCGGATGCTCATATATGTGATTATCAAGATCCATCTGCCTATGGGAGATATATTTGTTTCAATCAAATAGTCAGTAATGCAGAAGATGTTGTCAATTTAGCATAGAGTTTGCAACACCTGATACCATTCCCTGACACCTGATACCGTTCCCTGATAGGTACAGAGCAATTAGTTATTGTTCAGTTATTAAAATCACTGAAGATTCTGTATCTTCAATATTTAAATTGGGTTGCTTACCTATTGATATTTTATCTTTAGCTATTATTTCACAGTGAAATTAATCATACATAGATACTCATTTGCCACACCTGATACCGTTCCCTAACAGGTACAGAGCAATTATTTATTGTTAAGTTATTGAAATCACTGAAGATTATGTATCTTTAAGATTTAAATTGGGTTGCTTACCTAATGATATTTTTTCTTTAGCTATTATGTCACAATGAAATTAATCAGACATAGATACTCTCCAAAGATAATCATGAATTCATTATTTATTTGATTTTTTTCATAATTTGGTAACAGATTTGAAAAACCAATGGTCTACCAACAACGTCTGAATAATAAGAAGCTGACTGGATTGATGGTTGGATATGGAAACCGTGCAACCCTAAGCAGCGAACTGTAAGGGAAGGGGGGGTTTCCCATGTTACAGCTTAACAAAAACCATGAATGAGGGGCACAAGAAAACTTGGGGAGTTTACATGTTCAAACTATATCCATTTTTGTACATACTTTAATGTAATTTTCACTTCAAGGTTTGGATAGTTGGCAATAAGTCGATTTCCATAACGACCAACATTAAAATTTTAGCTGGTGACTAAGGCTCTCTACCATATGCATTTTTTTTCGTTAATTTATGATGTAAAATCAATTTCCTGATTTCTGGCAAGGACAAGTGCAAGACTGCAAGTAAGTTGTTGATGAGCTGTTTGGTGTGTGAATAAAAAGTGGGATACCCCACACTTTGGAATTGTTTTATCATTATTAAAGTTCCTCCTTTTGTTTTACCATTATGGGAAGTTTCACTTTCTCTTATCATGAGTTGTGTTATGAATGGAATGAGAAGTTACACTTTCTCCTATCCTGAACTGTTTTATGAGTGGAGTGCATAATGTTCGTTTGATGGTATTTTTATATATTGGGATGTTGAATTATTTAATTACAAAATAAAAAATTGAATACTACTTTGCCTGGTCAAACTTTTATTTTTAAATTTTTTAGTCAAGCACCATCGCCGGTCAAACTTGTGAGAGGCCATTGTTGTGAGAGACCTGGATTGTGTAATAGTTGTGTAACTGCTGGTGCCTATTGGTGATTATATGCGTAGAGGGGAGCCGATCTCCATTGTTGCATTGGACTATGGAGGGATGAGTTGAGCTTCGTGAATTTATGATACCGTCCCCTCGAATTCCACAATCCATTCCCACAAGCAAATTCTGCCATGAGCCGAGTCGATTTGGATGTGCGTAGCAGACAGTGAGGCACAACTGTCGGTTTGGAGGTGTGTTGGGATTGTCGTATTGACTCTACTCATTAGTTATTGGCGTTTTAATTTTTGTTCGACTTGTTCTGTTCATTGAATAAATCGGTAGAGGCATGGGCCTTTGTGTTGGAGGATTGTTGAAACAAAATGATCTTCAAAGATCCCAATTTGTTGAAACTCCTCTCCAACCTCCATATCAGTGCTAGTAGTAGCATGAGCAACAACACTACACTTAACAGAACTAGAAGAACGCATTTTCCAAACTGCACGAGAACTACTTCCCTCACGAGTCACCATGTGCCATGCTTGGTCTCGGTGGTTCTCTTCCTTCTACTCCTAGTTCAACTACCATATCTTCATTGGAACCAACACCCCGAACTCCACTAGACAAAGATTCACCATTTTGTAATAGTGATTCGCCATTTGTACTGGTGATTCGCCATGATTTTACAAGATAATATAATCTCGTGAGAGATTCGCCAAAAAATTATATATACATATTATAATATTAATAAAATCGCCTTCCACTTTTCCTATGTATCATGGGGATTCGCCCATTTATTATATATATATAAGTTTAGGGGGTTTCTTAAAATTTTCCCTGATCTTTGGGAAATGTATGCCCAGAACTGCTCCACATCTATCCTGTGGGTTCAAGGCCCCATCGAAATAGGCCCATGGAATGTTCCCCTTTATTTTTTCCTGTTGGATGACTCGTGGTAGTTGTGTCTGTTTGGGTAATGGAATATATTCATAGATGGAATCTCCCTCCACTTCCAATTTGATGATGGGAAAAGGAGAGTCTTTAAAAATAGCATGATTCCTAGCTATCCAAGTTCCACAAGCCATCAACAAAGGAATGTTCCTGACCCTTTCATTAGGTTCTTCTTGCCACCATTTCTGCCATGCTTCCTGTACCTCCCTTCCTTCCCATCTTTGTGGAATTTTGAGCAGCCTCAGAGATTCATTCCAAATACTGATGTTGAAAGGACATGTAAGAAATAAATGTTGAAAATTTTCAGGACTATCCTTGCACAAAATGTACCAGCCCGGGCCTATCTTTCCCTTATGCTGTAGAAAGTCCCAATTGGGAACCTTCTTCTGGAGAATGCACTAGAAGAACAACCTCATTTTTTCCATTCCTTTCAGTTCCCACAGGGGTTTATACCACCATTCTTGATCCCCCCATCCTTTCTGTGTCATAAGCTAGCTATATCCGAACTTTGGTGAGTACATCCCAGACGAAGAATGGACCCATCTAAGTTCATCCCTCTTAACGTTGGAGTTTTTAAGATCCAACGTGTATGTCTCCCATTCCTCCAACCATCTTTCATCGAGCTGGAGATCATCCCCGTTCATCCATCGTTGTCTCCACAATGTTGATATTTCATAATTTGCAACTTGCCCCAGAGTGGTGAAACCTCTATGGTTAAACAACTCTATGAATTCTATAGAAAGAGAAAAATTCCTAGTGCAACCCACCTATGGGTCACGACCCAGCCTAACCCTGGTTACATCCCCCACCTGCCAAGCTAGACCCTGTTCTATGATGTTGACCGAAGCTATGGTTGCTTTCCACACTATTGAGGAATTTGTAGATTTTTTTTGGGGCAATCTCAGCCAGTCCTAAATTGACATAGGATCAATGTGTTTCCTTCTTGTGACAGTTGTCCAAATAGTATCTAGGGTGATTAGCCTCCATGCTAGTTTTGATTCCAGAGACTTTGAGAAAGAGGCTAAATCTTTTATTCCTCATCCTCCCCATTCTTTCGGCCTTACAATTTTCTCCCATGCCACTCAGGGTGTCACATGGCCCTTTTTTGATCCCGCCCATAAGAATCTACTGCAAACTTTTTTTATTGAAGAAAGGATGCTCTTAGGGACCCAAGATAAGCCTACCCAGTATACTGGGATGGCCATTGCTACCGATTTTATCAACACAAGCCTTCCTGCTTTGGATAACCATTTAAAGCTCTAGTGTTTCATTCTTGCCTCGATTTTTGTAACGAGCCATTTCCAATCCTGTACCAAGTATGAGTCCGGCTTAAGGAAGAAACCCAGGTATTTGAAGGTGTCCTGAAGGGATTTTACTTCAAAGTGGAGTATTTCTTCAATTCTGCCTACTTCCGCCCTAGTGAGACCTACCGTTGTTAGGGATGACTTTTGACAGTTTATGCTAAGTCCCGTGGCTTTCAAAAATAGTTCCAGCAACTCCTTTAGATGCCTGCAGTCTTCCAGACTACCATCACTGAATAGCAAAATTTTGTCGACAAAAAACAAATGGGTGAAAAATAAGTTCATTTCCACTTCAATTCCTTTTAATTCCCCTCGCCTCTTCGCTTCATGTATCGTCAAGCTCAGTCCTTCTACTGCCAATAAGAACAGAAGGGGGGAAAGTGGGAAACCTTGTCGAAGACCCCTTTGTGGGTTAAAAAAACTTTTTGCAACACCATTTATCAAGATATCAATACTTGAAGAAGAGATACAACTTATTACCCAATTTATGAAATCAAACCTGAAATCAAGATGGGTCATTAGCAATCTCAAGTATAACCAACTGATTCTATCATAAGCCTTGGACAAGTCAATTTTAACTACTGCTCCTTTTTTCTTGCTTCTCTTAAGGCTATGGAGGGTTTCTTGGGCTACCCTAATTTCCTCATCTATTTTCCTTCCATCTAGGAAGCCAAATTGTTCCAACGAGATGTTTCTTAAAAGGAAAGGTTTTAGATGGGTGGCTATCACCTTAGAGATGATCTTATAAATACAAGAGCAGAGAGATATGGGACGAAAGTCATCAAAAGGGATAGGGTGTTCTTTTTTAGGAATAAGAGCTAAGAAAGTAGCATTAAAAGGATAGTAAATTGAGCCAGAGTTGCGAGACTCTTCCACCACTTCTACCAGCTCTTCCCCCAAAAATTCAAAGAAGTGCTCGAAGAATTCTATTGTCCATCCATCAGGCCTGGGACTTTTATCCTTCTGCATGGAGTTTAGGATATCTTCTACTTCCTCCTTTGAGACCATCTCCATTATGCTATTATTTCCTTCCTCATCTATGAAACTAGGGAAAAATTGTGCCACCCTTAATACTTCAGCTATTGAAGCCTCTGTTGGTGCTCTTTTAAAATGATTTACTCCTAAAGAAGAGAGGTCTTCAAATGAACGAGACCATTCAACATTCTCCTTCTATAGTTCCCAAATAGTATTTATATTTTTCCTTCCTTTCGCATAGTTTTGGAAGAATTTTTTGTTTTCATCTCCCTCTTGCAACCAGATAGCCCTGCTTTTTAGACGCCACCTTTCTTCCCTTTACAACAATATTTTCTTCCTAACTATTTCCAGCTCCCTTATTTTTTTTCTTGACTCATTATTGGAGTATCCTACCCCCTCCGGCCTTTCAAGATGATCAAGTTCCTCATTGACCTTCCTTAGCTCCTCCTCCTCTTTTAATAACTTCATATTTTCTCATTCTCGGGTTGCTTTCTTCATGTTTTTCAGATTCTCCATAAAATGCTTACACATATTTCTAGGGTCCCTTGGTCTATTCTTCCTCCAGGTGGCATGGAACAGAGTGTTATATGTCTCGTCTTTTAGCCAGGAGGAGTTGAATTTGAAAGGAGATCTCGGTTTTCTCTGCATGCCTTTAATCTCAAGGAAAATTGGAAGGTGGTATGGTAGCCCCCCTTCCCCAACCCAGTGTCTGAAGACAAAGGACCTAGTCACCAGATCTTCATAGAGAAGGAACCTATCCAATTTTTTTTCCACCCACTCATCTCCCACTCTTCGATTTCTCCAAGTGGGTCTGGGCTTAATTAGAGTGGCATCCACCAGCTGTGATGAAGCCAATTTGTTTGTGAAGAAGTCAGTAAGCTGGCCTTCCCTCACAGAAGGTCCCTAGGATTCTGATAATCCCAATGAAAAGTTTAGATCCCCTCCCAAAATAAGATTTGGATTCTTCAGAAAGGATTTGGCAAACAGAATGTCCCAAAACTCCACTCTCTCCGAATAGGACCCATAAACATTGAGTAAAAGAAGAGGGTGACATAGCTCGTTTGAATATACTTCCAAGGCCAAGGAATTTTTATCTCCCCATGTAGACAACTCCTTCATTTTTGTAGTTTTAATACCCATGGCTAAGCCCCCAGATATTCCTTGGGCATCCAAGGCTTGGAAACCCTAGCCAGGAAACATTCTTGAGAGAAGACCTTTTACCTCCTCTCCTTGGCCCATTGTTTCTTGGTGAAACAAGACATCCAGATTCTGTGACTTCATTAATTCCTTTAAAGCTAGTTTTTTAGGCTGACTAGCCAAACCCCTACAATTGTAGGATAGAATTATCATCGGTAACCATGAGAGGGTGGTTGTGCTGCTCTAAGCACCCCATAGAGAAACCTCTGCTTCCCATCCGCAATATCAATTTTTTCTTTTAATTGGGCCTTTGAGAGGTTTGATTTCCTTCCTCTCAGCTTTTTAGGCCCAACCGGGAACATGATTTGGTTCCAACCCACCTATGGCTTCTCTTTTCCAAGGTTTATTCACAAGGGATCTAAGGTTATAAGGGGGCTTCTCCAGGAGACCTGACAGGGATGGGTCAGGGTTAGGAACAAGACTAATAGGGGAGGGCAAGGAGGATGGAGGAAAATAAGTGATAATGCTATCAAGTGACTATAATTTCATGCATTTGAATATGTTCCATTTCTTTAGGCCTGGAGGGATCAGGCTTTGATAGATCGATAATATAAGAGAACATGAAAGAAACAGAAGAAGGATTAGAGACAAGAGGCGTACCCTCCAGAGGTGAAACTTCAGCCTCTTCTTCTATTGGAGGATTCTGAGCTTGTGAAAACTCCAGAGCTGAATCTGAAGCCTACTGACTTGGAAGGTTTTCCTTATTTTCTGATGGCACTGGTTCCTCCATTGTAGTGTCCTGAGCCCCTGCCTCTTCCATCAAATCCTCCTCAGAATCCTGATTCTCTTTGGCTTCAACTGATGGGTGAGCCTCCCTATTCACCTTCTTTTGCTTTCTTATGCAATGGTGACCAAGAGGGCAGTCCTTTGCTAGGTGCCCATACTTGTGGCACTTGTGACATATGAATGGCATATGTTCATAATCCAAGATCTGATTGTACTCATAATCCTTGTACTTCAAGCACATTTCATCTCCTACACCTTCTCGAGGGTTTAAATTTACCAGAATCATGGCCGCACTTAGATCCCTTGATTGTTTTAAGGATGTATCAACTTCTAAGAATTGTCCCAGAGTATTTCCAATGGACTGAAAGGCTGAGTCCATCCAGAAAGGGAGGGGGAGTCCCAGGAGTTTTACCCATACAGGAGACTCTTCCATATTTTCCCTCTGAGCGTCAAAAAGCGGATTCCATCTTCGAAACAATATTGGCCTCTTCCCGAAACACCAATTTCTTTCAATTACCCAATCCAAATGTTCTTTTTGTTCAAACTTCAGGCTAAACCGGCCCTTGGCCAGAGCTTGGATTTCCATAGGTTTCCCTGGGGCATCTTTCCTCTCCAAGTTGGTCCACTCAATGATATAGTTTGCAAAAAAATTTCTTCTATGGACCTTACCCATAACAATTTTCTCAATGGCTTCCATGACTTCATCAATACAGATGTCTACTCCAAGGACACAACAAGGGCGTTCATCTTTCTTCCTGATGGCTTTGTTATTTTTTTTTTTGGATCCAGCAATCCCACTTCCTCATCCTTTCTCTCCTTCCACAGGGTTTTTGAGAGCATCTACAGCTTCTGCTAAAGGCGACGCAAGTCGCCTTTCTCCTACAGAATTAGATACTTCCCTTTCTATAACCCTAGTTTTCGGCTCTTGAAACCCCTATTGGCTGGTTCTTTTTTTTACTATACGATGTTATTCCTACTCAATATTCTTCTGCCAAAAGCAAGGAAGGTCTCTCCTATTTTCTACTAGACTAGCTTTCCTTGAGGGTCGCGACGCACCCTCAGCTAAGACTGGGCCTGTACTGACCACTTCAATTCCTTGCGAAAAGAGAAAATTCTCTAGAAAATCAAACCCCTAACCCTGAGAAGGGTTCCTAAACAAGCAAGACTCATCCCGAGACCTTCCTCTACCTTGATCCAAGCCTAAAGTCCTTTCCTCCCCTAGAGCTTTCAAACCACAAAACCCAGAAAACCAAAAATAGCTACGATATCTTCTAACCCTCCTGTGAAAACTGAGAAAGGGGGAATACCTGGCATCGTAGATGATGGAAGGGTTTTTCGGCCTGTCCTGTACTGACCACCTCCCCCATAACCCCTTGAGGCCTCTAATGTCTCAGGTCCTCTTGCTCCTTCTGCCTTCCAAACACAGTTAAACGTACTTTGCAGGCTTTCTTCTAACAATGCAACTCTGTTCTATAGGCCCCGAAAACCTCCAGAATCTGAAGGTTTCGACTCTGGTTCTGCGATGATCGGGAAGAAAAGGTCAATTTTTTTCTCCGATACCTCGTGTCCCCTGCAGGTGAGCAGATGCTCCAGTGTCGGCTCAACGTCCAGGTGATCCCTATCGAATCCCATGGCTAAAACAGAAGTTAAGACTTAAACCTAAACTGAGACAACATAGAGATCACAGATGCACAGAAAACCTATGCTTGGAATGTCGTCGTGTGAAATGGTTAGGGTTTGAGGTAGGTAACTCCATTCTAACCTTGATTATCCGAGAGTGGTTCCCAGGAATCCCGTACTCCTTGTGTCTTCCACCGGTGGATACAGATGGTACCTAGACTCACAGATACTGGCAAATGTCACCTCCAAAGCCTCCGCTCGTGCCGATTCTACTCCCTATGTATGACCTGCACCGTCTGCAAAAACCCTCCATTCTTAAGGTTTCACTCATCGCAGCCCATTGCCATAGCTCAGTTTCATGATCCATAGTATAGATTGTATGTGTATATATAAAGAGATTATTGTAAGCATTAAGTCTTTATATGGTTATTAACTAAATTTAGACATCAATTTTTGAAATATCATGGTTACAAATTGAATCATAATTTTTTAAATTCCTTTTATATTTTAATTTGATATGCATATTATGATTTTTTTTCAAAAAAATTGTATGCAACTTTAAAATAAAAAAGAAAATTTTCAATATAGAAAAATGAATTTAGCTGACTTATTATTTTTATTATTACTTTTTGTTACATTTTAAATTGAGTTGAGATTATGTTTTATTGTTATTATTATTTGATGTAATGCTTCACTACAAAATTTCCCCCGTAATGGAGTCAACATTTTTTTTTAATTTGATTTTAAATCTAATGCCTCATTTATGTAATGCACTATTACATCTGCCCCATACTAGGTTGTGATGTTGTAGAGCACCTCTCGATGCAATCAACATATGTAGTATAGATGACTAACAATTATTGATAGTTGCTATGATGTGTTATATTTATTTCAAAGAGGCACATTTATATCTATTTATTTGTACTACCTCTTGTAAATTCACTGACTATGTGTTATTTTTTATTCATATACATATATATTTCAATGATAAATATGGTATAATCTTGTTAATTCTTTTGTAGGGAAGACATGTATTGATTTGCGGCAAGTTTCTTCTTCTATGTTTCTCCCTTCTTTGTTTACAATTTTTTATATCCTACAATAGCACCTCTCCAGTCAGATCTTCCCTCAATACTCCTTTCTTTGTTCTTTGTCCAATCTCCTTATTGTTTCTTTATTTCTCATTGTTTTTCGTCTTCCATAATGCTATTTTATTCAAAAAAAACATATAAATGATATTTACAAGAAAATTTGATATTCAACATTCATGTTTCCACTGAAAATAAGTATTTAGAATATTATGAAGAAATCTGATGCCAAAACAGCAGTGGTCTAGCAACAATATTCATCCATAAGAGAATGTTTCTTGCCCAAGAATTATGTGCTAAGTCATATAAAAGGCACAAAATTTTGAAACAATAAATTGTTAAGGAGAGTGGTGGAATTAAATTTTGTTTGGCCTTACTACTGAGATGAGTTAACTAAGTCGTGAGTCTAACTCTCTTCCAGCATGCCATACTTGTTGGTAGCAAGTGAGTTCTGCAAGTACTTGTAGGTCAAACCCTGACCCCTAAATAACTTATGGGCAATTTACCTGTCTGAGAGTCCAACTCACAGGTGGATGGAGAAATGTTAGGTGTCAAATATATTATATAAATGCCAAAATTTTACCTGCCTGAGAGTCCAAATCATAGGTGGATGGAGAAATCTTAGGTGTAAAATATATTATATAAATGCCAAAATTGTACCTGCCTGAGAGTCCAACTCACAGGTGGATGGAGAAATCTTAGATGTCAAATATATTATATAAATGCCAAAATTCTACCTGCTTGAGAGTCCAACTCACAGGTTGATGGAGAAATCCTAGGTGTCAAATATAAATGCCAAAATGGGAAATAAAAGTCCTCATTTTGGACAATATATGCTTCCAAGTTATTGGCAAGTCTGTGGAACTCTTGCACTTTGGATTTGTAGAGTTTTCTTCTGAAAGATCTTTTTTTAATGCTGGAAAGAGCAAGACTAGAGGAGGGAGATGTGAAATGCAATTTTTGCAACAAATCTATTAGTGGGGGAATACTCTCTTCAAAATACCTTTTTGCTCAAAGATAGGAATGACTGTAAGATAATGCCCAAGTGTGCCACAGATGCATATAGTTTATATGGTATTAAAGTTGCAAAATTTAAAAAAAAGGAAGAAAATCAAAAGTTGCAAAGGGATGAAGTTGGTGGTGCTTGTGTGTTTTTTTTTTAATATGTTTCTTAAATCAGAAAGTGCAAATGCCATTTTTTATTCTCCTAAGATCCTTTATGTTCCCTACCAGAAGACTCTCTTTGTCCAGCTCCTAATCCTGGTGTTGGTTGGTATTTTTAGATGTTTTATTCGCTAACTCATGGGTTTATAACAAAAATTGCATTGTACAAGCAACACCCCTTTTTCTAATCATTTTGATAATTTTTTTAGGGTTTTTGAGATTTTTTCTCACCAATGACCTCCAATTTTTGTAAAAATCATAAATAAAGATAATGATGAGATCCTAAGAGTTTAAACTTTAGTGTTTTCAAAACTTTGGAGCATATGACATGAATCATATGAACTGTTTATTTCCATTAAGCATGAGGTTAGAATTATTAACTTAAATGGTCTTTAACAAATTCCCTCTAGATTTATCTTTTCAAATGTGAGGGCACCCACTCTCATAAAGGACATGTTGGGAGTTTAAACTTTAGTGTTTTCAAACCTTGGGCACATATGAAATGAATCATATGAAATGTTTATTTCCATTAAGAATGAGGGTAGAATGATTAACTTAAATGGTCTTTAACACAATCCCTCTAGATTTGTCTCTTCAAATGTGAGGGCACCGACTCTCATGCTCGCATTTACCGATATTAGCTGCTAGGAAAAGATAAAAAAATATAAATTGGACTAATGTATCAATCCGTGTGAACATGATACCCATTCGCCCTCTCACACACTCAATGTGCAAACTTTGTCTCTTAAAGGACATGATTTGGGTAGTATATCATTTTCCTCAAAAACTTAGGTTCGATTCAATTCTTCATGCAACATGATACTAAGAAGTTGCTAAGTTGTCTCCTACGATTATGCTAAATTGGTCAGCATCAGTTCAGCAATTCTAGATGACTCTCATGGTGTTGCAATGTTATTTAATCTTACAAGTTGGCATACTTTCTTAGTCCCACAGTGCTAAAAAAATTTCCTCAACTATTAATCCTAAAGAAGCCCAATAATGGGTGAACATGGATAGGCCAGCTTGACTTTTCTCACATGTATTCCATCTCACTTAGACACTTATTTTGGGAACTATTATACATTTACTATGTTAGTTTGCTAAGGCCTAAGGCGGGAAAAATAAATAACAAGTGTGTGCAATAAGCAACACACTTGACTAGATTGAACTCGGCCTAGTCTTATGATGGATGTACATTTTAAGGGCTTCTTTCCAAATTTAAAATAGCTGAAGATATATTAACTAAATATTTCATTTGTCTTACAATTCCAATAGTGCACATGGAAAGCTTCTCTGCAAATCTCTTTTTTTGCATATGGTAGGCCTCTGAATAGACTAATCTTGTACTAGCATAATGCAAACATGACCTGCAAGTCACCACTGTGTTTTGGTTTCTGAAGGTTGCTGCATTATTGACTGACTAGTGAAGTATCAACTAGTGAATAAGTTTGAAGCTTTGGAGAAGTCACAATATATATTATAATTTTTTCTTGCAGATTGGCCTCTTGACCAATTTTTTCTAGGAATTCCTCTTATGAAAAAATAAGTTCTTTCCTAACATGTTATGACCCTCTTGAAAATACCAGGTTCACTAGAACATTGGAAGCAAATATCTAATGCATGCATCATGCTACCACTACAAGCCATTGCAAAAAATAGAAACTAGGGTCAAAAAGGATCTACGACGACATTGTAGACGTGTTACAGTGACAATACTTTCTTGAATTTCTGTTCTAACATCCATAGCATTACCAAAAATAATCATAGTTTGTATTTAACTCCCAATAATATGCATTCTAATAAGAAGGTGTCAATCATAGTTTTACCTTGTGGCAATGATTTTCTATGTGCCCTGCTCTCATTTTTAGTCAAAAACTAGATTTCCTATATTGATGACATTCCTAATGTAATATGACCAACTATTAGAAAACTATCTCACTGTAATTCTAGATAAAATGAGCAGTGTACCAAATAATAAAGAAACTGAAAATGATAATAGATATTGCAGGGTAAGCAACTAAATAGGTAGTATGCATGATATGCTATTCCATAATTCACTACCTTTCCCACTTATAAAATAGTTTCTACAACAATTCTGCTACATATTAGTTCTGTATGTTGCTATTTATTGAGATTTTGGCTCACACAGGGATTACAGTCAGCCTTTCCACAAGAGATACATATGGATTATGCAATTGGCATACCATTGCTTTTGCTCATGGTCTATTTGGCATACCATGTTTCATGTACACTCATCTTGTGTCCCCATATCAGTTGACTTAGAACAATAGTTATCGATCATATCTTGAAGAAAAAAGCTAACTTGGCAATATTAACAAGAACCTACATTAAAATTAAATATTAATACTTCATCTGGTTTCTGGCTTGTCTCTCTAACTTTAGAAACAAGGACATCTGTGTCAATGTTACTGTTCACTTCTGGATCACCCTTAATACTAATAAGACAGTGTTCTTTAATGTGATTCAACCAGTGGCCTGTTCCCCATGTTCTAATAATTCGCTGAAGCTAATTAGGCTTCACCCAGATAAGCTCTTCAATGCAACGATAACCCCATAGTTCCAGAATGAAACATTATATTAACCTACATAAACTCAAATTGAATTCACAAATGACATATAAGAACAAATGTCACTAGTCACAAAAATAGTAACCACCACTACAATTAGTGCCTATAGCAAAAATTGGTTATGTTGGTTAGAAAAATACTCCTAATTCATCCCTTTGTAGTCAAAATTGCAGAAACATAAATCAATTAGTATGTAACAAAATAAGCTAACATGACACGAGGACATACCATTCTCGTCCAATTTCCATTGCACTTCCAGTAACCCAAAGGAAAACGAGACCATCAGTCTGCAGAGTTGGCACATTCAAATTCCTCATCTAATCATCAACCATTGTTCCATATGGAAATTCCATGTGAATATCCCAGAGTGGGTCTGCCATAATAACACCAAAATGACCCAAAATATCCATTTTGAAATTGTGTATATCACAATTGATCCATCATGGCTCCCCAACTTCAATTCATGAGCAATATTCTGCAGGTAAAGGTTTTGGTGGTGGTAGGCCAACCAACCCTAGCATAGGTAGTAGATTAGGAGATGGATCCAACTCATAGTGCACCTATTTGCATGTCTAGAAAAGGGTAAATATTACCAAATTATTATTAAAAAATGAAAAGAAACAAGCATGTATAACAATAAGTATTGATCTTACGAAAGTGTCCAGAAAAGAAAAATCACCCAGGCTAATATCAGTATGTAAAGAAATTATTCGCCTGAAGTGAACCTGAAAGAAAAAAACAGGCTCTTAGAAGCTCACACAATAAAAAAGTGTATCATATTCAATTAAACAGTAAACAAGCAATCAAGGATAAATCATGGATGAGTGCAAACCTTCTCACATGCAATATAGTTGCATCTTTGACGTCGGAAATATTCTTTTGTTAAAGCTTTACAATACTCTTTCAACTAGGTACCTCCTTTTGTTTTAAACTATAAAACATTGCAAAGAGATGTTAATTAATTCCACAACCCAAAAATTAGGCCAGATAGAATGAAGAATCACAGCATGGAAACATACAAGCACATGGAGCCAAACAATCAATAGTAGATGCAAACACAAACTCCTACCTCTTGAAATGGTAAAAGCAAAAAGAAAATGCTCACCTTTGCAGCAAGAGTAGTTTCTCTTGCAGTATGACGATGAATTAGAACATAAATTTCTTCACCTGTCTTGGACTTCTACAACTCCCTAAATGATTTTTTCTTAAGCATTGCTTCAATATCTTTGATGTCATCTTCCTCTGTCCTTGGTTTAGAAGATAAAGGAGGTGGAACTAGACGGCCTTGGAATGCCAGAGTTCATACCAGCTGGGGCTCTACTTGAATCCATTCCACCAGCAGTTCCCATTGCTGGAACAACACCCATTCCATTTGAATTATCTGTATTTTTAGTATTTAGTTGTTGTGCTATTTCAGGAGGCACCTTTGCCAATCGGATTCGGTCAATATTCAATACCATTATCCTATTTTTACCACTCAATGAAAATTCTTCCAAATATACACCTTAATTTTCATCTGCAAATGATTTCAATGCCATTTCTACAATTGCAATAGCCCCAAATTCTCCCCCAAGTTCAACGAGAGTGTTATTATTTGTAGGTGCGCACTAACCATTTTCCAATTTCCTAAGAATCACAGCAAAATCAATGGGCGAAGGTGACGTGCGATCGGGGAAGCGATCGAAAAAAACAGCAACAACCATAACTTTGACAGTACTAATATCCTTAGGATTATATCCATTGGCATCATTAATTCCTTCTCTCAATGAATCACCCCCATTCTCATACTTTTGTTTGTCATCTAACCGAAGCAGACGAGACCTAATATCTGCGTCTTCGCTACCATTTACGTAGTACAACCTTGAAACACCATTTCTGTCTTTGGAATTCAAGACACCACCTGTTGCACCCACACCACTGCCTAAAGCTTTGGCACTCAAAGCATCTCTTGTGAGCGAATCAGAATCACCATGTTGGCGCTTATGTGGCCTTACCCTTCTATTCAGATCTCCTCCATTAAATGCAGAAATTACCCTCAGTTGAAGGTCCAGAGAGCTCACCAGGTTAGGTACAAGCTTTTCAAGTGTGTATATAAGCTCATCCTGGACAATACACCCATCCTCAATGTTCTCCACCAACTTCTGTCTCTTCTCCTTGAGGTAGAGCAATTCATCATTTCCCTCAATGTGCATATCTGCTTTTGACATTTCCCACCGTTGGGACAGAAATGTACAAAACCAATTTTATGTACATGCAAAGGTAGAATATAAATATATTATCAGTTATTCATCTAAAATTTATTATTAAAGATGACACGTGGAATTAACGCTACCACAAGTCTGCAGAATGCATCGCATGACAGAATTCAAGGAATAATGTCAATTTTTTGCTAGTAACAAACAATGCTAAATTAGAGAACACCTATTTATACACATATTTTTACCAGAGGGATATAAAAACTCCTGGGAGGTGTAGCTTTGGGGATTAACAAGTAGAGCGCAAACAAAAATGCGGCTGAAAATCGAACCTGTACCAGTTGTAGTAAACTCACGCTTGTTTACTGCTCGTCCACAAACAAACTCACACAAAAAAACTCACATTATACATGATATGTGGCCTAATCTCATATTGGCCTCTCCATATAAAACCCTAGAAGAAAAATACCCTAATTCGGTAACCTATTAAACCCTAAAAGCTTTAGAAAAACCTAATCTAGAATTTTTTCACAGATAAGGGTAGTTCTTCAGTTTCATTCAAGCATAAAGGCATCCTAACATTACAAGTGGATAAATATAAGATTTCTACATCTCAATACCAAACCAAAAATTTAAAATTTACCTTGTAGATGGTGTTAATGTTCTACTTGAATTCTGGAAGCAAGAAGGAAATTACTAAGTGCAGTTTAACCAATAAATTTTATGGCTAATAATCAAACACAAGCTAAATGCTAAAATTTGTATCAATTCTGATGCATTAAGTCGGTCCTCAGCAAAAATATACATTTCTGGGTATGATTATTATAAGTTTGTTAATGACCCTTATGAAATTATTTCTCGAGTTGGAAGAAAAGAAATTTTAACTTCGGTTAAAGATATCTTATGTGATTAAATGCCTCACAATTTGATTCTTGCATTAAATTCTTCCCTTTTTTCTAAGCGAGCTTAGTAAATATTCTTTCTTCCGTAAAATAGACACTTTCTTCAATTGACTGTTGTTTTGGCTCCCTAATTGTTATGTATGGCATATATAATACCAGCTGTCCATTGGGATTCATACGTGACTAAATGAAAAAGGATTTAACTGTTGCTAAATGCAAAAATGTGACAAGTTAGGATTGGAGGGATTTTGTGCAAATTATAATGAAAAATAAAAAAGTGAAGGCTTGCACCTCCAGTGTAGTGATAGAATGGTTTCCTATTTATAATCTTCTAGAGTTATTATTATTATTATTTGTTTGTTTCTTTCTGGATGTTTTTCCCTGGTCATGGTGTTTCTCAACTTTGTCAGCTCTGAATGCTAAACACGCTGCTTGATGTCTTGCAGTGGAAACACCTCACATCTTAGCATAGGTCCAAGATCTAGTTATGGTACAATAGTGCAAATTGTGGAAGATTTGGTAAGTGCCTACTACTGAAAGCCTTGCAACTATGACCCAAGTGCTATTTGGCCACAACTAGAAGGTTAGTGCATTGGGAAAAAGAGAACGTTGTGTGCATTGATGTTGCACACAGGGCATTTTTTTGCAAGCCCCTTTTCCCATAATGTGCAAGATAATTTTGCATCTACAAGATGCACATAACATTCTCTTTGCCCAATAAAAATAACCTTCCAGTGTTGCAGGAGCTTCTAGCCTCTTTATACTAAGGAACTATCCAGAACTTTGTCACTCTTGGTTCATAGTTATCCTGTGAGTTTATTCTAATTGCAGGACTTTTGCCTTAACATTCCTTCTCAATTTTTCTGCCATAACCTCAAAGCTACTTGGATTTGGGGTTGTTCCCTAGATATCTCTTGGGGTCTAGACCAACCTCCTGATCTTTTGGGAGCATTTATATGCCTCCAGTAGGTATATCACTTATCATAGGAATTTTTTTTTCTCCAAAATGTTGTTACTCTCGCAAAGGGTGCATTCTAATTGAAGATTCTTTCTCCCACAACTCAACATGTGTGCAATGTGGTTCCTGTTGGGTGATTTGGATGGCTTCTACAAAATAGTTATAAGAAAATGTTTCTAACCTCTTAGAAAGGAGCTACTTAGCGGTGACTGCCCCTCTGACAATTGTTGGTATTTATTGTTCATTATTATATTGAAAAATTCATCGTCGAGGATTAATTTTTCAATTTTATCAAGTGTATCTTGTTTCATATTCAACACAAGATGGACTTTGCATGCACTCATTTCATTGGAGCAAGAATTTCTCTCTTTCCTTGAATATTGAAAGCAAGTTACAAAAGCAATCCCTAAAGATGGAGCACAATTGACAACAATTCAAGCTCCTTCTGCTCCTTCCCCTTGTCATCTTCATTTGTTTACAAGGCATGACAAAGATACCCATAAGTCTAAATTTTAGCCCAAAAGAAATTTTAATGATAGTGGAAATGTTTCAAGAATATTGTTATTATCACTAATGGTCATCCCATTCTAATGAGGGATGTCTTAAGCAAAGAGTTCTCAACACATATTTCAGTGGCTGAGCAAAAGGAAGGAGAAGGTTAAAATGATTATAGTCAACAAACCCACTTACATAAGTGGTTGTTGTGGACTTCCAAATCAATGGTGGAAATGCCTATGGTACTAAGTACGGTAGTTCTAACAATTCAAAAAAAAAAAATGGAAAAACAATTCTAAGCCCACAATTAGTCTTAATCATCATTGACTGCTTCACTTTAGACAAGGATGCTTTGTTTGTGCAAAACTGTTGCATTATAGTTAATGGTAGTGATAAAAATCTTATTTCACAAGATCATGTGACTTTTCTTAATTTCTCTTCAAAATATTAACCTTGGTCTAAAATTTTAGGGTTGGATGAAGGAGAAGGAACCAATGAAAGTTATGAAGGTCCATCAATTCACTTTTTCTATTGACCACTCTTTGATAGTATTAAGTATGATGGCACTCTTGTTGACTGATGTGGTCTTATTCCTTGGAAGGTTTTATCAACACGATTGCCATGCAAGATATTATACATTTTCTTGAAACTTCCCTTTTTTTGCAGAGAAGTTAGCGTCATGCTAGTGATTAATTTGAATGTATTTTAGTGGAAAAATTCACTATTTTTTGGTGGAATAGTTCATAATTTATTCTGATATTTTTTTGCAAGTGTACCAATCACGATGATAAATGTGTGGTTTACTTCAGAGGGTTTTCAGTTCTTTCTAGATACGCTTTTCATCATTTGCTTGAATACTTCTCTAGTGCTTTACCTTCGTATTTTATCACTTGCAAAATTTCTCTTGAGGTCCTGTTCTGCAAGGTAAATCCAAATGAAAAAAGTACTATTTTACATATTAATATTTGTTCAAGACATTCTTGTGTGATACTTGAATTTCATAAATCTAGATTTCTATTTCATTATCTATATCAATATATAAGAACAGGCCCATGTATTGTTCATATTTCTCAAATTGTGGAGTTGTTCCTTTCTTTTTGCATGCTATTTTATATTGCTATGTTGTGATTGAAATTTCTAGTTGTACTTTCCAGTTATTCTCCTACGTAGTACATGCTTTGTTAGATTATCAAAAGTTATTCTTATTGTCTTTTTATTATGTATATTGACCATATTATTTATAGCAACTTTTGATTTTCCAAGATTTTCTATTCCTTTGGTGTTTCTTTTCACCTTTAGAGGAAATTTCTAGTTTAAATGCTAATTATTTAAAGGGTGCTAGCTCAATGGAAGAGAACTTGCTTTACAAGCAGGAGGTTGGTGGTTCAATTCCATCGTGCCCTTATATTCATAGGGAATGAAGATGATCAGTTTTTGGTGATGGATGCTATTTTGACCATCACCAATGAGCTTATGGTGACATTTTTTGACCCTCACCAAAATATGAAACAGTGATGGTCAACGAACGCCACCATATATACGCATCAATAGTGACGATCATTAAAGGTCCATCACCATAAATCTTTGTTGTTGACATGAAATGGTGAGGGTCATTGTTTGTCATTATAGTCATTATTCGTGATAGACCTTAATGTCATCAATGAGTTTATGGTGACAGTTAATGAACGTCGCCATATATATGCACTAGTAGTGATGGCCATGAAAGGTCCATCACAAAAAAATGTTGTTGTTCATATGAAATGGTGACGGTCACTATCTGTCATTATAATCAATATTCGTGACGGATCTTGAATGTCACCACAACACATACTTTCGGCGATGCCACCTTTGGTGACGTTCAGTTTTTTGGTGACAGAGGCTATTGTCCGTCACCATTTATCATATGAAATGGTGAAGGTCACTATCCGTCACTATAAATCATTATTGATGACAGACCTTGAATGTCACCACAACACCTATACTTTCGGTGATGCCACCTTTGGTGACGTTCAATTTTTGGTGACGAAAGCTCTTTTTACTGTCACCAATGAGCTTATGGTGACCATTTTCGTCCCTCACCAATGTCATTTTCTCTTGTAGTGTCTATGGTGGCCTTATTGAAACAGGAAAATAGGAAATTGAAAATGAGCTTGATGCAACAGAGTACCTAAAAAGAGCCTCCATCATCCAACAAAGCATTTAAATACAAAGGTAAGGTAGTGAAAGATCTAAAGTAGATGGAAGACAAAGATATTTAGAGGCATCCAAGGAGACATAGTGACAAGGGAACTGGAAAAGAAGAAAGAGCAAGGCAAGGATCCATATCCTCCTCAAGTTCATGGCACCATAGTTGTTTATCACACTACAAGAAAAATACCCTCTAGCAAATGTTTTTGAGGAACCCCTTATAAAAATACCCCAGACATCCGTTTTTAGCAGAGGTTAGTAGAGGAGGTTGGTTTGCGAAGGTTTTTGCGAATTTTTTTTGTTCGGTGTGCTTATCATCCTAAACTACACCGATGCGCTCAACAAGAGAAACACCGATGCGCACAAAACATTGGCACACCAGACACCGTGTGCTCCATACACACCCGCCCGATGTGTCTTATTTTTGTAGAGCACTGGTTCTTTACAACTCTTCCACACCAGTGCATCATAAAACACCACACCAAAATAGAAACCACCTGGTGCGGTCTTATGAAACCTCACCGGTGCGCTTATAAAACCCCACACGAAACAGGTATGTCATTGAAATATCTTTTCTAAGAAGGAAAATTTATTCTTTAGAGTGTAGTATTGGAGAAGTAGAGGGTTTGAATCGCGGGAAAGAATTTTTCTGAGGAGATGAGGGTTTGAAAAGATGAGAGTTCGAATTTCGTCTGAGAAGTTTATAGTAGAGAAAATGAGTGATTCAAATAGAAAGATGAACAAAGACGCTTACAAGGATGCAGATGGCTACAAATATTAATGGAGTACAAAAGGAGAAAATATTTATGAAAATCTGAGAAGGGTGGTGAAGAAAGCTCGGTTTAGATCGGCGATAGGGTTAAGAGGCCAGGTCACGAGGGTAAGTATTTTATTGATCATGGCAGAGAGAATTCAATTGAGGCCGGTGATAGGGTTAAGAGGTCCCATGATGGATAAAGGGAGAGAAGAGTTGATGGCAAAGAAATACCTGTCGACGCTCTGGTGACTAGCAAGCTGAAATGGTCCTTCGAAAGCAAGGATTCTATTCGCTAAGGGATTTAAGAGAGAGATCAATTGAGTCTCTTGAACGGGCTAAGAGATCACATGAAGGAAACGATTCTCATTCTTACAAGGATGGCAGGGAAATATTCGAAAGTAGAAAAATATCAATCGAGGCAGTCGATAAACCCAAGAGGCACCATGAAGGGAAGGATTCTCATTCCCTTAAGGACAATAGAGAAAGACCAATTGACATTTTTGATCGGTCTGGTAGGTCCCATGAAGGGAAAGATTCTCATTTCTATAGGGATAGTAATGAAAGGTAAATCGACGTTGTTAATAGGGGTAGGAGTTCTCGTGAGACAAAGGATATGAATCCTTATGATGAGGAAATGGATGGCAAGTCTCACAAGCGATGAGAGTGAGAGAATAACAGTGAGGGAAGGAAATATAAGAGTGAAAAATGAAATAATTTTACAGAGGATGATACCAAATATGATAGAAAGCATAAAGGAGAAAAGAGGAAATTGGATGCCAAGATGGAGGACGAACTTACAAATGAGCAAGCAAATCATTGATTAGCAAGTAGATCATGGGGCACCTTTTCTTGTTGCAGGTTATGGAAAGGTTCAAGTTTCTTTTTCTGAAAGAAGAAGAGGTGTATTTTTGAAAAGAAATGGCCCAAAGGTTTTCACAACAAAATGTACATTTCCAACATGTCTAATTTTGGTGTACACGCGTAAAAGTAATTTTGGTGCCTTAACCACAAATCGGTGCTAATGTAAAGATAACCACACCGGTGTTGTGTTATCAATGGACGAACCGGTACGGTGATATTAAGTGACGCATCGGTGAAAAATAACCGCAAATAAAAAAAGCGTAACTCTATTTTCTTTAAGTGAAAAAAAAGCGGTAAATTGAAAAATGGGCAGCAAAATATTTTCTAAAATCTAATTTCATAAAACAATTCTTTAAATACTAAACACTTTTCATTATTTCACTACTTTTGCTAAAATTTTCCGCCAAATATTTGCAAGAGACATACCTAGAGCAAGTGAGCGCGAGAGCACCATGGAGCAGCAAAATATGTTCGAACATAAGTATTCATACTATCAGAATCCAAAACTCTGGTGATTCAAACCCTGTAGCATAGAATTTCAAACGATCTCGTGATTAAATTTGATTTTTTTTTTAACTTTTTCTGCAGTTTTTTTACAAAGTAAGAAAAAAATTTCAATTTGTTTTTCATTTTTAGAAATTAAAAAAAAAAAAAAAAAATCCATTTTTACCCTAAACCCTTCATTTTTTTTGTTTATGTCCTTTCTTCTCCCTATTTATGTGATTTTAGAATTAGGAATTTTCATTTTAGATTGACATCTAATGCACAAGATGACTTGTATAGTCGAATCCCAATCCATGTCAGCCCTTGCATGAATTTTTGAAAAAAATGGATTTTTTTTTCGGTGCACCCTGTGTAACCTAGCACACCACGCAAGTACTGTGTAACAAAAAAATTAAAAACAATTTTTTTAAATCAGTGTGCCATATCTAAAATAGGGCACAATGTGTATATTACGATAAAACATATGGGCTTGTTAGCTTTGATGACCATGTTCACTTTCTCTCTCCAGAATGTGTTTAAAAGCTGGGAGTATTGTCCGAGCTTCGGTTGGCTCACATAAAATTTTATCGGCAAAGATGACATCGCATAAAATCACATATTCAGCTTTCAATTGAACCTGAATGGCATCTCTAACTTGTCTGAGCTGTGGTCCCGTGGATAACGAGGAATATCACATGGAAGGTACCCAAAAATCCAAATCTTTGAAAGTATAGGTGAATTAGCACTTATCAAAGAATGAAATGCCAAACAAAATGTGAACGGGATACACTTAAGGATTCCATGGTTCCATTTGTTATTGAAAATGATGCTCTCTCTAGATGAAACCAGTAAAAAGTCTACTTGTATTATAAATGGAAATCCAGTGACTATTTCTATGGGAAGAAAACCATAGATACTTGCAGCTACCATATTTCCACTTGCAAATCGGTTTCCCATTGGAAAAGCTAATGTAATAGCCCATTTTGCAATGTATTTCCTCTGCTCAACCCTATACTCATTTTCTACGAGAAACCATTGCCTCCACATGTAATAACTGCATCGTCTAGTAAAAAATCGGTCTTCTTCTACTAACAAATGTAGCATGAAGGACTCGTTGTCATTACTCCCAGAGAATTCAAGAATAGTTTCTCGCAAAACAGAGATTGTATAAATTTTGTTAAGATTAAGATAGAAAGCACAAAGGAGAAAAGAGGAAATTGGATGCCAAGATGGAGGATGAACTTACAAATGAGAAAGCAGATTATGGGTCAGCAAGCATATCATGGGGCATCTTTTCTTGTTGTAGTTTATGGAAAGGTTCAAGTTTTTGTTTCTAAAAGAAGAAGAGGCATTTTTTTTGAAAAGAAATGGCCCAAAGATTTTCACAGCAAAATATACATTTCCAACATGTCTAATTTTGGTGTACACACATACAAGTAATTTCGGTGCCTTAACCGCAAATAGGCGCTAATGCACAGATAACCACACCGGTGTTGTGCTATCAATGGATGCACCGGTGACGAATAATTGCAAATAAAAAAAGCGCAACTCTATTTTCTTTAAGTGAAAAAAAACGTTAAATTGAAAAATGGGTGGAAATATATTTTCAAAATACTAATTTCATAAAAAAATTCTTTAAATACTAAACACTTTTCATTATTTCACTATTTTTGCTAAAAATTTCATATTTGCAGGAGACATACTTGGAGCAAGAGAGCACAAGAGCACTGTGGAACAACGAAATACGTTCTAACAGAAGTATTCAGACAATCAGAATCCAAAGCTCTGGTGATTCAAACTGTAGCATAGAATTTCAAATGATCTCGTGATTAAATTTGATTATTTTTTTTACTTTTTTTGCATTTTTTTTACGAAGTAAGAAAAAAATTTCAATTTGTTTTTCATTTTCAGAAAAAAATAAAAATAAAAATAAATAAAATTAAAAATTAAAAAAATTAAAAAAAAATTAAAAAAAAATTAAAAAAAAAATTAAAAAAAATTTAAAAAATCCATTTTTACCCTAAACCCTTCATTTTTTTTGTTTCTTCCCTTTCTTCTCCCTGTTTCTGTGATTTCGGAATTAGGGCTTTTCATTTTAGATTAGAATCCAACCCATGGGATGAATTTCATAGTCGAATCCCAATCCATGTCAGCCCTTGTATGAATTTTTGAAAAAAATAGATTTTTTTTAATCGGTGTGCCCCGCGTTACCTAGCGAATTGGTGCACTATATTATATTAGTGCACTACACAAGTACTATGTAATAAAAAAATTTAAAACAATTTTTTTTAATCAGTGCACCATATCTAAGATAGGGCACCCATGTACTATGTTACGAGGAGAGCACTGTACGGTCTATTATACTATTTGTGTGGTGCGTTTATAAGACCCCCACACACTGATGTCGGTGCATACATCATGAAAGGCGCACCGGTTTCTTGAGATTTATTTTTTACCTGAAAAGTTGAAAATTTATTTATAAATATATTAATGAATGATATGGTACAGGTTTCAAATTGATAAAGAAATTACTGACAAGAGACCAAGTAACAAAAATACTGACAACACATCAAGAAAAGCAAAAAATGCAAGTTCTTCGTAAATTCTTTACAAAAATATTATTTTTGAACTATATGTAAGTTTAACTAATATGTATTGTTTACTATGTATCATGCAGAGCCACAAACTAACGAAGCTCGATAAGATTATTTCTGATATAGGACCAAAAGAGTGTAAAAGCTTGATGGAAAAATTGCAAAAGGATGAATAAGGTGAATCAAAAAATAATATCAATCCAATATGAGTTTCTTTTTTTAATTTTCATTAATAATATACTTAAAATATTAGATAACATGTTTCAAAAAGTATATTAATTCACATCTGTTTAATATTCTACAGGGACCAATAACTCAGAAAGAGAATTTTGTTCTAAGAAAAGAAAAAAATAAAACATGCAAATGAAAATGAATTGCTCCTTAGCTCATCTGGAGTGGTGTTGGAGGTTAACGAAAGGGGGAAAAGATCTTAAAAAAGGTTGAAGGATCTAGTGGAACGAATGTATAGACATTATTTCCACTTACAATACAAAAATTAATTCAATGATTCCAAGAACCAAATTTTATCTAAACTACATGAATATTTTCCAGAGAATTGGTCAATGAGACATGTCAAACTTTTAATAGCAAAAAGGTACAACAACAAAAAAGAAGGAATGAAAAAGTAATATTCCTTTAAATGCTTGTCTAGAATTATTTATAAATATCACTTTTGTTATATTTACTTTTCATATATCAATATAAAAATTAAATAGTTTATTGTCATGTTACATTTTCAGGAAGATTATGAAAATCTCAAAAGATGAACGAGTTAATATCATAAATATGCTAGTAGGAATGTCCAAAAAGGTGTACAAGGAGATGGTCAAAGAAATGGACAAAGTTGCATCGCAGGAGGAGCTTTCTCAACAACAACGTGCTTCAAATGTAATATTTAATCATTGATTTTTTCGATCATTAGGCACAATAAATAAACAATTTAGCATTAAATATTAATTTTCAAGTATTTTCTTGCAGAAAAGAAAAGAAAATGGAACCCATTCAACATATAAAATAGGACGACAAGAAAGAAAAGGGTTGATATCTAAGTTTGTGAGTAATTGTTACTTCCTTATAAAAACTTAACTAGATTTCATTTTTTTATTTTTTAGTTGTTTTACAAAAATAATCATTGAATGTCTTCAAACAGGTGCTAACATACAAAGAAGAGCCATCAGATGAATTGATTGAAATTGGGTTAAATATGGGTTGTGATTATATGTTGGCATATCAGAAATTAATTGTGGAATTTGTAAGCATCTATCGATCTTGTTTTACTTAGCTCCATCTATAATTAATAGAAAAAAAAATATTTTATATTAAATATATGATTTGTTATGGGGTATAAAACTTGCAGGAAAAAAGTATGGAACTGCGCCAACAGATGAAATTTTGAAAGATGACATGGTACATGGTTTTGAAAGAATGTGTATAGTTTATGAGTCAATTGTTGCTATGGTACGTCATTTTTCTTTTCGATTTACATTGATGTATATTATTTAATATTGTAACTTTCATTATTCTCGCCAATGTATATACACTCATTTCACTTTATTTTTATGTTTGTAGATGGAAGGTGAGGAAGAAGAAAACAATCAACACCGTGAACCAAAAATTCCTGAAAATAACCCAAGTCATGGAAGTAGCTCTAGCAGTGATAGCAGTTCAAGCGAAGAATGATGATCACTATGTTTGGATATAAAAGCAAGGCGTTTTATTTTTTGAAATATTTGTCTGTGAAATCAGACATTTTGTTTAATGTAATGGACATAGTGTCCCAATTCAAAGATAAATGGATACCAATAACTGTCCCATTTTGTATGACAAGACTGTCTTATTCATATATATATATATATATGTGTGTGTGTGTGTGTGTGTGTGTACAAATGAACACCAGTGCATGTCAGTTACTGTACATCGGTGTGTTTGTATGATGTAGCACACCGATGCATTTCTACAACCTATGGGCACTGCACAAATACCAAAATCGATTAAAAATCTCGGTGTATTTTGTGCGATGCTGCGCACCGATGAGTTTATGTGATATTACGCACCAGTGAATTTGTACGACATATGGGCACTGCAAAAATACCAATACCAAATATAAATATCAGTGCATTTGTCTAATACGACGCACTAATGTGCTTCTATAAGTCTACATATCGATGCGTTGAGACGACCTATGGGCACCGCACAAATCCCAAGACCAATTGGTATGGCCCCATGCATTGTATCACCAACACTACGCCCAGCGTGGTTTTATTCCTTGACAGCCCGGTGCAGGAACGTTCGACCGCCATGGGTCCACCGTCTATATGACGCGCACCGGTGCGTTGAAACCTTAGTAGCGCACCGATGAAAAAAACATCCGTAATAACCTTTGGCCGCCCAGTTTTTCTATTTGTGTTGAATTTCCATTAACATCTCCACCAAAACCTCCATAACCATAAAAATATGTTGTAGAAAATGTTTTTTTGACAATTTTGTCCAATTTTATAACACTAAAAACCCCTTTTATAACCTCCACTAGAGGGTATTCTCCTTGTAGTGTCAAGCTCAGGATAATATATCTGACCTTATGAGTGATGAGGATGAGAAAGGTAGAGAGTATGTGCTTTAAAAAGTGAATGTGTATCTGGCAAATATACTAGAGAAGGAAAATAGAAACACTTCCATGCAGAGGCACATGGCAAGGCACTATTATACAAGAAATCCGATTTGCAAGATTAGGGTTAAAAACATGAAGAAAAAGCTCAAGAGGACCCTAAGAAAGCTCAAGAAGAAGGATAAACTTAACATCTTGGTTGATGCATAATAGTTACTTGAAGCCATGACTGAAAATTCAAAAGGAGAGAATGTTGGGAAATTTTGATCATTTTTGAGTTTTTTTGGTAATACAGGCAACATAGGTGCACAGAAAAGCAGCATGGCCAAGCTACGCTTTTTTTCAAGTGCCTCAAATTACAAATGGTAAGCATGTGTAGGTTTGTTTTGACTTGTACATCTCATAAATCCACTTTGTTTTTCTTTTCAGCTCATAAATTTTCCAAAAAGGGTAAAAAACAATCAATTTTTCACACTTATGCCATTGTTTGGAGGCACACGCTGCGCTTCTGGAGTAGTTGTGGAAAATTGAGTTTTAAGTAGATTTGGAGAATTATGTTTGCTAGTTTCAAGCTTCAGTGGTATAGAGGAAATCCCAAGATACCAATACCAATCTTCATTTCAGTTGAAAAATGCATCAAAGTCATTCAAATCATCCTCCAAATTTCGCTATGCTTCTGTATTAGCACGTTGTGTTTATGAGAGAGCACATTGTGCTTCTAGGATTGAGGACATTTGTGGACACGTGGAGGTGAAAGCTCGAAATGGGTCTATGTAACAGTCGTCTCATGAGATGTTTGATAGTTAATGAGCATATTCAAGGTCATATTTGTCATATAATCTTGTATTTAATAACTTGAGACAAAGACTCAAACTTGTTCGCTAAAAAGGGGAAGTTGTTTCTAACTCCCCTGGAAATTAGTTCATGATTCATTAGCTACATTAATTAGTTGTTTGGGATCAGGTTTCAACCCATAAAGGTGGCATGATTTTTATTTTTCTATATGTACTCAAATTCAACTCATTGTGAGGATTGATACTTGGTAATCATAGTGTGGAGCTTTTGTACACCATTTTAGAGTAATATCAAAGACAATTGCTGAATTATCTTGAGATTATTATGGTATGATTATTGATAGTGTTTCTTCTCAGTTTAATCATCAATTTAAATTTTCATTTCTCCTTAAAACCATATATATACTTTCATGTGATCATCTCTTTAGTTTTTAAAGAAGAATACATAAGTTTTTTGTTATGTTTTGATGAAATTTTCATATTTGTGTTTCATTTCTTCTAATGAATGAATTCATAGTTATATGCTCATTTTGGTCCTTCATTTTTTCAATCCTATACCACAATGACAACCCAAATATGACACTAAACATACGTAATTTTCCTCATTTTCATCTCTGCAATTGATCATTCAGAATCCTAACCTTGTTCCTATATCTATCATCTTGATCTAGAAAACCCTAAATTAAACCCTAATGAGATTAATATATAGCCTAAGATCTATTTTTCTCTCTAGTCACTTCATTGGTTGTGAGATTAAAGAGAGCCCTCTCTGATTTGGTATGACTAGCTACCAAGTCCAAAGTTGGTCTGAGGTTACCTCCTTCAGTCTCCTTTCTTAGCCTTGGGAAACTAGAGGGAGTGCTAACATTTTGGCACCGTTGCAGAGGAACGAGTGTCAAACCTTCCATGGGGGTATTTCTTATAGCTCGTTGAAGGCTAGACTTGTGGGTGACAGGTGCTAGCATTCAAAGAAGGTTGATTTAGTGACTTCGAACCAAAGTGCAGAAGCAGAAGAACACTGGCCAAAACGCATACGAGGTCCAGTCCTGATCCTAATCCTTCACAAATAGTTCATGACCCTTACAGGATTTTGAGGAAGCATAAATCACAGTCTCAAAAAGTTAAAAATGATCCACTTGTAAGATCCACCTCTATGCCTTCCAGGTTGGTTGCTCCTAAAAATTTATCCTTTGACCTCAAATTTGAGTCATTTTTTCAAGTCTAAGTCAAAATATTTCCTTTCAGAAGCAGTTTTTGATCCCATTAAGGTTGAAAAATACATTCCATTTTTAGATTCTTCATCTTTTGAGGGTGATATTAAGGTCTGGTCAGATTTTTTCAAACTTCCAATCTTAGTTGATCAGTTCCAAATAACCTCTGAAAAGGCCTATGTCTAGTACCAACGAGAGACTTTATTTGCTGCTATACTTGTTGTTACACCTCCTCATATAGTTTCTCCATCATCCTCTACTATCAATTCATCATTTCCTCTACAGTCATTTCCTCTTTCAACAAATCCTATTGTGATTTCCATTCAACCTTCTCCACAAGTCATGGACGGATTTTATCCTTTGATTTTCCCACCACGGCTTACTTCTTTGCCTCAGAATTATGGTCAAATATTACCTTTTTTTGATGGGAAAACAGAGGTCACTTCTCAACAACATATAATTAAAGTGATTAATTTCATTGATCTTGAAGAAATTGATAATGAAGATGACAAGATGCGAATAATAGCACAATTTTTTTTATGGGAATTTAAGAAATGGTTCCATTCATTAAAAAATACTTTTGTATCCAATTCAGATCAGTTATTAGACCTATTTTTAGTGAAGTGTGAAGATAAAAAGAACCCTCTCCAAATTCTGTCCGAATACAATGCTTTGAAAAGAAATCATTGAAACTGTGCAATATTTCACAACCCCATTTAATAGGATGTATGATTCTATTCCAAAAAACATTAAGCCTCCTCTAGGCCTAGCACTTCTTCATTATCCATATGATTTTGATCCAAACATGGCTTACCGATTGAGAGAGAGAAATCCTACTACCCTTGAAGGCATGCAAAGAAATGAAGTGTTGAGGCAAATTTGCTTATCAAAAAGTCACAAATGAAATCAGAAAATAGGGTTACCATAAATGAGGAGCCTTCCACTTCATCAGAGGGAAAAATTCATTCTTTGATTAAGACAATGGAGAAGATGATGGAAAAGATGACCATCACAGGTAGACAAGCAGAATAACAAATCAGAAATCCAAATTTCAGAGGTCAACAACAACAAACTCAATTCAGGATTAACAAAAGGGAGAAAAGGGGTCAAGATCAATAAGGTTGGCATCAAATTCGTACTCCTTTTCAAAAAAATTATACATAGGGCCCTAATGAAGAAGAAGAAGAAATTTTAGGGGAAAATCACCTCTTTGAGGAAAATCAAAAACCTATTTTCTTGATTGAGTAGGATGAATTTTATGAACTTTATGTACCTAAAGATCAGCAATACATTCTTTCTAACGATGATATGTTGGTGGTACAGATAGAATATTATAAAAAATCTATCAAAATTCCCTTGCCCAAGTGCAAAGGAAATATGGTCTGACAAATAGAAATGTTCCCATAACTTCAAATAAGAAAAAACAGATGCCTCAAGGAGGTGTTCATAACAAAGAGATGACTTCTACAAATCAGAATGAGGATAAATGATATGATGTTATCAATCGGGGAAAAATTAATGAAGCTTACTACAAGGCCGAATTTTAGATATTGAGGATCCACAATTATAGAGATAATTCAATTTCAATATATATAGCCTCAAAAGCAAGTAAAAGGTGTGTATTTTTTTCCCGAATTGCATAAGTCTTGTTTGAAGAATCAAGTTGAATTGATTCCAAGGGCATATTGTAGAATAGATATCAGTATTGGATTCTAAAATGGCCCCTAAAAAGAATGCAACACCCATTAAGCCTTTATAAAGCTCTACTATGACTCATGAAGACGAAGAATGGCAACGTGACATATCAAAATTACAAGAGCAAGTGCAACAAATTTCGCTCTCGCAAAGAGCAACAAAAAATGACATGGAAGTTCTGAAGAAATGTGTGGAAACTAAGATGGATGGTTTGAAGAAAGGCGTGGAATCTAAGATAGATGGCATGGAAGCTGGCATGGAATCTAAGATGGATGACATGGAAGATAAGATTGATGAAAAAAATGGAAAACATGAAGAATGATCTAAAAGAAGACATGGAAGGTTTGACAAAGTTGATACAAGAAATGTTTCCTAATGGTGAAAATATAGTAGAGGAAACTCATGATGAGAACAAAATAAATTTTAATCGTGATTTTGTAAACTCTAATGTTGGTGGGAAGAACCATCATATTCCAAAAATGGATATGAGGAAGTTTGATGGAAAGGATCCTATAACATGGATACTATAGATGGAGAAATATTTTGATCTCAACAATGTGCAAAACACACAAAAGGTACGCATTGCAACTTTAAATTTAGAACAAAATACATTTGTATGGTATCAATGGCTTTGCTCCCATAAAAAAATTGTCACTTGGTCAATTTTTATGGAGGAAATGATAGCACATTATGAGGATACAAAGAGAAACACCTTCTTTAGCCAATTGATAAATCTCAAACAAAAGGGTTTAGTGGGGTAGAACATTCACGACTTCCAAAAGCTGAATATAAGGGTAAGTGATACTTCTGAGGAACACATAATTGGTCTCTTCATATGTACTTTAAATGATAGCATCCAATATGAAGTTCACGTTTTGGAGCCTAATTCATTGGAGAAGGCATTCATGTTGGCAAGAAAAATTGAATGTAAAATTATGGCGACAAAGAAGCCTACCTCTCACTTCTATAAAAAGGGAAGTGTTGCTACTCCTAGATTTCAACAACCTACAAGGTTGACACCACAAATATTGGAAGAAAAAATAGAAAAGAGGCTTTGCTACAGTTGTGATAGCAAATACACTAAAGGTCATAAGTGTGCTGAGAAGAAATTATTTTACATAGATTGTGAAGAGGAAGAAGAAAATGAACAAGAAGAGGATATACACTAGGAACCAACACTAGAAGAGGAATAAATGAGTCCGACCATATCATGTATTGCATTGGCAGGAATCACCACTCCTCAAACTCTCAAGATAGAAGGACATATCAAGAAGAAAAAGGTAATAGTGTTGATTGATTAAGGTATTATTTATTCATTGTAAGGTAGCCAACGAATTGAATTGTTTCCTATACCCAGCACCAGAATGTTAAGTGATGGTTGCAAATGGAGGAACTATAAATTTCTCTGGAAAATGCCATAATATCAAGCTAACCATGGGAGAATATGTATTGAATAGTCCAATTCTTTCCATTCCTATGGGAGGTTCTGATGCTGTACTAGGAGTACAATGGTTATAATCTTTGGGGATGGTAGCTTTTAATTTTCAAGAACTTTTTTTGAATTTTTTTTTAGAAGGAATGGAAGTCGAATTACAGGGTATTGCAAGGAAGCCAGGAAATATAATAAGCTCTAATGTCATGACAAAGCTTGTAAAGAAATAACAACGAGGCGTAATTGCACAATTATGCTCACTAGAAGTTCCAACATCAAAATCATCTATTTCTGCAGATCTCCAAAAAGTCTTGGAAAATAATTCCAAGGTTTTTGAAACTCCCAAAGGACTCCCACCTATTCGTGATCATGATCATGCTATTCATTTGATTCCATGAAGCGCTCCTCCAAACATTAGGCCTTATAGATATCCTTATGTCCAAAAGATCGAAATTGAATGTATGATTGCAAAAATGTTAGAGGCTGGTATAATTCAACCTAGTCAAAGTTCTTTCTCTACTCCTGTAGTATTGGTACACAAGAAGGATGGATCATGGCGCATGTGTCCGAATTATAGGGAGTTCAATAAGCTCACCATTAAAGATAAATTTCCCATTCTTGTGATTGATGAATTATTGGATGAATTACATGGAGTAATTTATTTTACCAAGTTGGATCTTTGTTTAGGATATCATCAATTTAGAATGAAGACTAAAGATATTTCGAAAACAAAATTTCGAACTCATGAGGGTCATTATAAATTTTTGGTCACACCTTTTGGCCTTACCAATGCACCTTCTACATTTCAAGGGTTGATGAATTCCATTTTCAAACCCTTCCTTAGAAAATTTGTGCTAGTATTTTTTGATGATATACTAATCTACAACAGGTCTTGGAAGGATCATGTTCAACATGTTGATAGGGTGCTCAAACTATTGCAAGAGAAAAAATTATATGAAAAAACATCCAAATGTTTCTTTGGAGTACAAGAGGTCGAATATCTGGGTCATATTGTATCTCACGAGGGTGTTAAGGTAGACCCTAAAAAAATTAAATCCATTAAATAATGGAAAGTCCCCACAACCATAAAGTAGTTGCGAGGATTTCTCAGGTTAACAGGGTATTATCATAAGTTTTTTAAGAATTATGGGAGAATAGCAGCACCTCTAACAACATTATTGAAGAAAGATGCATTTTCATGGTCTCTTGAAGCAACTAAGGCCTTTGAACATATTAAAGAGTCAATGTGCCTAGCATCGGTCTTAGCTACGCTAGACTTCACAAAAACCTTTATTGTGGAATATGATTCCTCAGGAAATGGAATTGGTGTTATTTTAATGCAAGAAGGAAGACCCAATTCTTTTGAAAGTCGTCCAATCAAAGGAAAGTATTTACAAAAAGCTATTTATGAGAAGGAAATGTTAGCAATACTGGATTCACTAAAGAAATGGCGAACTTACCTAATGGGAATACACTTCAAGGTAAAAACTGATCATGATAGTCTTAAACACTTTTTGGAATAAAGACTATCTTCAGAAGAGCAAAAAAAATGGGTCACAAAGATGTTGGATTATGACTTTGAAATAAGATACAAAAAATGGAAGCTAAATGTTGTTGCAGATGCACTCTCAAGAAAGAATGAAGAGGTGGAAGCATTTCTTTGTGCCATTTCTATTATCCAACCAGATTGGATAATCGAAGCAAGGGATGAATGGAAGAAGGACGAAGAAGTGTAGATACTCATTCAAAAGTTGCAGCAACATCCTAGTACATTTGATACCTTTATTTGGAAAAATGATTCCTTATGGTACAAATATCACTTATATCTTTGTAGGAATTCCCAACTAAAAAAAAATATTCTTTTGGAATTGCACACTTCTCCTTTAGGAGCACACTCAGGATTTTTAAAAACTTACCACAAAGTGAAGAAAGAATTTTTTTGGGATGGCCTTAAATCTGATATTCAAAATTTTGTGGCGGAATGTTTTTTTTTCCAGTAGAATAAAGTTGAGACAATTAAGACCCCAGGACTTCTACAACCTTTATCCATTCCAAGTCAACGTTGGGAGGAGATTTCAATGGATTTTATCACAGGTTTACCTAAGTCCGAAGGAAAGAGTGTCATCATGGTGGTAGTTGATAGACTTACCAAGTATGCACAATTTTGTGCATTATCTAATCCATTTAAAGCAAGTACAGTTGCTACTACATTTATGGACACAATTCAAAAGCTACATGGAAACACAAGGGTTATTGTGAGCGAAAAAGATCTCATTTTTACTCGAAATTTTTGGACAGAGTTATTTTCTTGTTTGGGTACTCAATTAGCTCATAGCTCATCTTATCATCCTCAATCTGATGGTCAAACTGAGATAGTAAATAAATGTTTGGAAGGATATATTTGTTGTTTTGTATCTGATAAACAAACACAATGGGTGAAGTGGTTACCTCTCGCTGAATGGTGGTATAACACTTCCTTCCATACTGCAGCAAAAATGACCCCATTTATGGCACTTTATGGATATCATCCACCATCCATCACATCATCTTTAAGAGAAAATTCGAAGGTTCAAGCAGTGGAAGATCACATCAAGCATCAATAAGAAGTTCTCCAACTCTTAAAGGACAACCTGAATTTGGCACAAAATCAAATGAAACAACAGGAAGACCAACATCACAGCGGGAGAATTTTTGATGTAGGAGACTGGGTATTTTTATGGCTACAACCATACAAACAAATGTCCCTCAAGCAAGCTAAGAAGGATAATAAATTATCGCCAAAGTACTATGGTCCTTACAAGGTGTTGCAAAAGATTGGTACTATGGCATACAAATTGGAGCTTTCTGCTTCTTCACGAGTGCATCCAGTTTTCCATGTTTCATGCTTAAAGAAGGTTATAGGTGAAAATCTTCCAGTTCAAACAATATTGCCAGAACTTAATGAGGAAGGAAAAATCATATTGGAACCTGAAGCGGTCATGGAAACAAGAACTCGAAAGCTATGAAATCGATCAATTTCAGAGTATCTCATCAAGTGGAAGAACTTACCCACTGAATATTCTACATGGGAGGATGAGAATTTTATACAGAAGCACCCAGAGCTACTCAAGCATTGAGTACAACAATTTTTTGAATGAAAGGGGCATGTTAGGTCCCTATATTACTAGTATAGGCCCTTATTGTTGTTAGTGTAACCCCCTGTTGTAGAGGTAAATCCCCTCTGTGGACAGAGGCGATCCCTACTAGCCCAGATCGGGTCTAGCAACAATCGTATCATGCTAAGGTGCAAGTTCCTAATTGCAATAGACCAAATTGCGATGACGACCTACCTCAAGTCCAACGTTGTTGTTTATAGAGAAGATGGTGCTCCTGTTTCCTTTCTCTAGCAGATCACAATCCTCTCACTCGCCATGATCGAACACCTGCACACGCAAGAAACATGACAAACACAAGCGTAAAACCCAATATATGCAATTATGTATCAGTCAAAGAAGACACAACTCATGATCATAATGAAAAATACGAGTGGAACCATAACCAAAGTCGCTTATCATTAATTCATACAAAGGAAAATACAACCTGGCTCTGACGCTGAATCTTCCTTTGGCAGGTCGTCAGCGAAATACGTCTTGGTAAAGCTTGTCAGGAATGGGACAAGCCTCTCTCTTCGATCGTCAATCTCCTTGCTACTGATTTGGCTCTATCAGGACTATCAAGGCTCTTGCAGCATTCTTTAGGCTATGAAGGCTCTTGGAGACTATCTTGCAAAGGGAAATGGCAAGCTTATATAGATGGTGGAAGGGGAGTTGGGATCCCTACAATGATGGGATTGGCCCTATCCTCAAGGAAGCTTCCATGAGAGGTGGAAAACTACTTCCTCTACATGGATATCCAGAGCCAAACGTCCCAAATCAATTTAGAGACTAGTTCAGTAGTTATTTGGAGTCAATCTTCCACCATTTATCTTTAAAAAACACTCCTTATTAAGCCTAGTGCGGGTGCGACTCTGGGACAGAGCGCCAGTTGGCGTGCCCTCTTCGGAGGATTTCCCCCATTGGCGTAGGTATAACACTGACGAGTCGCACCAAGGATAAAAAGGCTATTTTTAGGGTTTTTCACAAGGAGTTGTCTTCAGGGGAATGAAAGTCCATGTCTAGGGGGATGCCATACAAGTTTTTTCAGGTCATGTCGCTACTCACATGTCACGGAATAAGCCCTCCAATGTGTGGGACAGGGGATTGCAGGGACGGTGAAAAATTGTTGTGTAATAGATGCCCCCTAAAGCATGAGGCCTGAAAGAGAGAGAGGGGTGAAATTCTTTACGAGAATGTGTCCAACTGAAAACACTGCTGTCGGAAAACCTGCGTAGAGAAGTACAAATGATATCTCAAATACATGATATATGTGGCATGGGAACATCCATCCATAACAGAGTATACAATAATCTAGATCCAAGGTATGGACGCAGCCATCCAGTGAGGATCGATAGATAGACTCAAGTATGGTCGCAACCATCCACTGAATGAGTCATGTAACCAATCATAATAATCCACATAATCACAGCCTGGATTTTAACAGACAAAATCCAGGGTCTTGCGCTCCATCTCGACCCAAATAAAGTACAAGTTCAAGCATGTGAATAAGTGAGATGAAGTCGAACATGCAAGAACATCGTCTGATTACCATCCAATGTTGAAAGTTGTTAACAGATGCGAGAGATACCACCAATAGTGACAATGGCCCTCAAGGTACTATAGGTACAGTCTACAGCATGTGAATCAGTGAGCTGGTTTTGAACACCCGTAGAGTCACTCGATCAGAGGCCAATGATGAAAACCTCACGCCGAACACGAAGAACCTGCCATTGAGGCATGCAGGCTCCAAGGTACCAGAAGGGAGTCTCTAGATCAGCTTCCTGGATAATGAGCTGAAGTCGACAGGAAGTGACCTTGATCGAAGGTGGGCCATAATGTTTCCCACATCATCGACACGAGACAGAGGAACATAATGTCTTTGCGAATCAAGATCAGATGAGAATCAGAGGAAGGTTGAAACTTGCAGAGGTCAACTTCTCTTGAACATATCGGCGGCACGACAGTGGATTTGGCAGTATTTGACATCAAAATATCAGAGGTCATGATGACGAGGAAAATAGCAGATGAGAGGTCAAAAGGGATCACCCAAACCCACGGAGGCAAGTGGAAAACGAGATGAGATGTCCCCAACCTGACAAGAATGCAGACAAGTGCCATGTTCAAGAGCGACATACTGTCGACACGAAAATGATGTTGGTTCCATTTTTCCCCACCATTTCTGGTGAGTACCTCTTTATTTTTACACAAGCTTGAAGAGGATACCATATGCTTGTCATATAAGTCCATCCTTCGGACAAATCCATCCTAGTACATTTAATGAGCCCTAGGAAGGAGAAACTCGAATATCGTCATCACGACTGAATCCAATGTCATCATGGTTTAACGAGTATGAAAAAGGAAGAACTCGACGTATTTTCATGTTTAGAGAGTTTGAAAGGACAGCAAAAAAGTAAACTCCAAGGGTCCCTTTTCGTAAATAGTTCCTCAGACCCGAAAAGGTAGAAAACTATGTCTGAGAAAACCTCCTAGTCGCGATAGGCTAGGGTATTCATTTTTCGTAAATAATCTATCCCAACCCAAAAAAGGGGTAAAAATATACTGGGTAGATGTCGTTTCACAGCCACTTTAACGAGATCAAAACGACAAGAGACTTGGCAATCTTTTCATGTTTAGAGAGTCATAAAGGAGCTGAAATATGACTCCTCCTGAAGGAACGAGTGGTATAAAGGGAAGCAACTAGTTCCGGTGATGGTGGAAATGCTCAGAACAAGTAAAGGTTGAGAGGCTGGCTAACAAGACCACTCATCACAGTGGTTCCTTAGGAATGGGTAAAACAACCAAGTGAAGGCATATCATCGGCCAAGTAGATAGTGATGATGGAATGAGAAAACCAAGGCTCATCTGGCAAAAATAGGCTGATAAAAATGGCAATCACAAGAGGTAAAATGGGAATGGTTTCATTTTTACACAAGCTTGAAATCAAGAAACTCTGCTTGAAGTTGGTTTCATTTTTACACAAGCTTGAAACAAAGATAAACTATGCTTGAAACTGGTTTCATTTTTACACAAGCTTGAAACGGAAGTAAACTATGCTCGAAAAAGTAAGCATGCCCCCAGCATGGTGACTCAATTCGAGGTACATGCCCCCCAAGCTTCAGTCCATATGTAAGGCAGATGGAGTGAAGGTTCAAGTTACGAGACCAAGAGAAAGATTCGACTGGGATTTTACGAGAACTTATCAAAGACTCGAATTGAACAGGAAAGTGTTTCATTGTTTTAAAGAGGTTGACACATTAAAAGAACTATCCTCAGATGACATTGTTTCATTTTTTAAGGAGCTTGACACAAGACAAGGAACTTTGCTCTGAACACCTTGTTTCATTTTTTAAGGAGCTTGACACAAGAAAACAAACTCTGCTCTGAACACCTTGTTTCAATTTTTAAGGAGATTGACACAAGAAAATGAACTTCGCTCCGACAACCTCATCGTAATGGACAAGAAGTCATCGCTTCCAAGAGTTCCACTCATGATGAAAGGAAAACATCCTGGAAGTCAGGACCCAATACCCCCAGCACTTGATGCACAATGGCACTATCACTGGGTATAGGCACAGGGTAGGTAGCTACATATTTGACCTACGGTGGGGCAGATACAATGGGTGGATAAAAAATAGGAAGGGATGATGGCAGGCCAACTACCACATTAGGACCAAAGAATGAAATCTGATCAATGGTCATGATCCGTCCTTCATGTGGAAAACAGACCACACGAAAAAGGGAGGAGACAAGCACTCCCATGGCATAGGTGTAATCGCGCCCCAAGAGAAGATTGAAATCCAAGGGGCCTGGAACAACCATCACATCCATATGGACAGTTTTACCTCCCAAAGTAATAGGTAACCTTGGAAGGATCCCCAATGGCTAACTAGTTCTTCTGTTAAACGTCAACAGATTCTGCGTAACAAGCACAAGCGACAGCGAACCAAAAGCTTGCCAAGTAGTTGAGGATAGAACACTAACAGATGCACCTTCATCTATAATGGTGATGGGTATGACCAGACCAAAGGCCTCTACCGTTATCTCAAAAGGCACATAAGATGGAAGGCGGTATCCTGAAAATCGACTCCAATCAAAGGAAGCGACCAAACTAATTGGAGGGGTTACCATCGAACCAAGATGGTCTTCCCCTGGTGTTATGATCGAAGAAGGAGCATCCTCCACAACCTCCATCTCGAAGGTGGGAGGGGTATCCTCTGGGACCTCTATCATGGGAGGCAGGGGAGCAGCTTCTTGAGGTACGGGGATAGGAGAATCTTTCTCCAAATCCGAGGAATCTGAAGAAACAAGAAGAACCTGAGGGGGATGAGATCCACTCTCCATGGAAAAGACCTAGTTCACCTTAGACGGGGCCAGCTCAACCGATCCCACGACCAATGGTTGGTCGGGAATGGATTCTTGAATTTGAATTTCCAAGGGAGTGGGATCGACCAAGGATAACTCTTGACCAATCGTTGAATCAACTGGTGGAGGAATCAAAGAAAGATGTTTATAACCAGCTGGAAGGCACGACGCAGAAATAGTCGAGTTGTCCAAAACTCGCTTGGCTTCATCCATATATGGACAAAGGTGAATGGCATGGTGCCCTTCACACATCTTACAGGGATTGGTGATCGTACCCTGCTTCTTAGGAGTTTTACCAGCACTAGCTAAAGATGTGCCCCCAACCTGACTCCCAGAAGCCAAAGGCAACGGCGGGCAACCGTTGGACCATACTCCGAGCACCTTAGGAATGCCAGGGCAGTCTCGAAGAAGATGGTCTCCCATGCACAACATGCAATGGTATTTGACTTTCTGTGGAGGGTTGGGAGGTTTATCAAGAGGAGATGTTTTGGAAGTAGTAGCTGCAACCTTAGCCTCTCGCTTATCAAACTTCTTCTTCTTTGTTTTATTCTTCTTCTTCTTAGCCACTTGGTTACTCGAATCCAGACTTTCACCAGGTGAAGTAGAAGAGGAGGATGTAGAAATAGGCGAAGAAGGGGAGAGGTCCACCTTGGAATCAACATGATGTTGTTCAGGTGGAGGAACTGATTTAACAGCAGCCGAGACATTCGGGACCACAAAGGTTGAAAACAACCAAACAGGCAACCCAACAGTTAACCCGGGAAGGGACAACGTTGCCATGTAAGGAGCGCCAACATTTCCAAAAGGAGGAAAAGGACCAGGATTCCCATCTGAGGGGATTCCTTGGTTGGTGAAATCTGGAAAAGTTTCAATTAGAAAAGATCTTCAAAACAACACCCTAAGGAAACTAACTTTAACAAGGAATATTTCGTGGGAAGTTAATTTTTAAAACATTGAAACAAAACTCTACTGTTTCATCTTTTAAGAGTCGAAAAATAGGCAAAAGGTGACTCTATCACTTTCAGATTGGAAACAAGCATGAAAGGACAAGCACTTGATGACCTTTTCAAATTTAAAGAGTCAGAAAAGAACAAAATGACTACTTTGGTAATCTAGGAAAAGGGTGTACCAAATAACCGTGAACTGCAATATACACCTTGGTTTCAAAATGAAATAGAAATCAACCAAGGACTTAACGTACGTGCAGGAAATCTCCCCGAATGTTGTGTCTGGTGTATCACGGGTATAGGGCGGCAGACTCAGCTTCCTATGGATAAAGGATAGAAACCTAGTGGGGTCTCCCTTTATATACACGACGGTACGGGGAGCACAAGTCCGTACTAGTGCTGTCTAAAGCCAAAAGGAAAATGACAGCTACTAGGTTTAACGATGCTGGAACACGTCTCTAACCAAGACCTCTAAATATTTCATTAATGTTTCAATGCTTCCTTAGGTTGATTGAATAAATTTTACGATTGATCTTCAATTATGTCTCGGTTTTCAGGCCCTAGTGAGTGTCATCTGACAATCTCCTATATGCAGCTATATGAGAAAAGAAAACTTTTCAATTCGATGAATGCTATCTAGTTAAGGGAGGAGCTTCAAACAATGATGCAACAAACAACAATACTGAAAACGAAACTTTTTCCAAACTAGATGACTTTCACTATCCAAAAGTAATTCCAAACATTCAATGATGCGAATAATGCAATGTAATCTAAGAAAAATCCTCTTTTTCGAAACTATGCAATTGTAATCTATGCACAATTTCCCTTTTTCTTTTCAAATGATAAGAATGCACTCAATGCATTTTTCAATGAAATGAGAATCTACTTAATGCATGATTTTAATGAAAGAGAATGCACTCGAAGCGACTTTTAGTTTTCAATCATTAAACAATGTGATCTAAGTTCAATGATAAATCTCAAAAATAATTTTCAATGCAATGTGATCTAATGCATTTTAATGAAAAGAAAACTTTGAGACGAAAACTAAATGAACGCAAATCTTCTAGATGAATGCAAAAGAGATGTAAACAAACACTAAGAATGCAATCGTTGTTTCAAAACACTTTGTAACGAAATTCCTCCAAAGGTGACAAAATACAAAGAGGACTTCCAAAGCATGAGATCAAAACAAGGCATTCATTCCCTTTTACATCAAGAAATCATGGAGAGAAGACATTCCAAACAATGAGCAATGTAATCTATGCTCATACAGAGGAAAGACCGGAAGGGAAAGACACACTGGTGAAGGATTAAGGGAAAAAATCTCAATTTTCACAGACCCTGAAATTGGCACAAATTTTTCACTGACAACTAGCGCCACCTGGCGTGACTTGCTCACTGACAACAAGCGCCAACACCTAAAAATGAAAAAACAAATAATTTCTCCCAGCCAAGACCAGACTCACCACTTCAAGAAGAATCTAAAACAAACCCAGAAGAAAAGTACTGACCAAAAAAAATTTCCAAATAAGGGTAAACCCTATCACCTATAGGAGATGGCGCGACTGTCTGGCTTTAATTTGTGCCAGACAGGGGATGGCACAAGTGATGAACTGGAAACCTGCGCCAATTGGAGCGACTGTCAGGGTGAAAATCGTGCCAATCAAGCCAACCATGAAAACATGAAAAATTCAGAAAAGCAGAGGTCAGATTTGATCCTCTGGGGCTGAACAAAGGTTTTACACTAGAAAAAAGTGAACCAAAAGAGTTGATCAAGCAAGCAAAGTCAAGAATTTCCCGAAAATACAAGACAATACCCCAAATCAACGATCCCAAGCAGAGTTGCCAATTTGTTGTAGAGGTAAATCCCCTCTGTGGATAGAGGCGATCCCTACTAGCCTAGATCGGGTCTAGCAACAATCGTATCATGCTAAGGTGCAAGTTCCTAATTGCAATAGACCAAATTGCGATGAAGGCCTACCTCAATTCCAATGATATTGTTTTTAGAGAAGATGGCGTTCCTGTTTCCTTTCTCTAGTAGATCACAATCCTCTCGCTCGCCACGATCAAACACCTGCACACGCAAGAAACACGACAAACACAAGCGTAAAACCCAATATATGCAATTATGTATCAGTCAGAGAAGACACAACTCATGATCATAATGAAAAATACGAGTGGAACCATAACCAAAGTCGCTTATCATTAATTCATACAAAGGAAAATACAACTCGGCTCTGACGTTGAATCTTCCTTTGGCAGGTCATCAGCGGAATACGTCTCGGTAAAGCTTGTCAGGAATGGGACAAGCCTCTCTCTTCAATCGTCAATCTCCTTGCTACTGATTTGGATCTATGAGGACTATCAAGGCTCTTGCAGCATTCTTTAGGCTACGAAGGCTCTTAGAGACTAGCTTGCAAAGGTAAATGGCAAGCTTATATAGATGGTGGAAGGGGAGCTGGGATCCATACAATGATGGGATTGGCCCTATCCTCAAGGAAGCTTCCATGAGAGGTGGAAAACTACTTCCTCTACATGGAGATTCGGAGCCAAATGTCCCAACTCAATTTAGAGACCATTTCAGGAGTTAGTTGGAGTCAATCTTCCGCCATTTATTTTTAAAAAACACTCCTTATTAAGCTTGGCGCGGGTGCGACTCTGGGATAGAGCGCCAGTTGGCGCGCCCTCTTTGGAGGATTTCCCCCATTGGCGTGGGTATAACACTGACAAGTTGCGCCAAGGATAAAAAGGCTATTTTTAGGGTTTTTCACAAGGAGTTGTCTTCAGGGGAATGAAATTCCATGTCTAGGGGGATGCCATACAAGTGTTTTCAGGTCATGTCGCTGCTCATAGGTCATGGAATAAGCCCTCCAATGTGCGGGACGAGCGATTGCAGGGACGGTGACAAATTGTTGTGTAACACCCCCTTATTGTTATTATTGTACCCTTGTAACCCCCATATTGTTATTATTGTGCCCTTGAATTATTATTGTTAGGTAGGCTAGGATTACATTGTGGCCCCATGGACTCCTATATATAGAAAGGAGGTTTTGTAATTTGTATCATTCAAGAATTGTTCATTCATGTAATGTATTGGAGGTTCCCCCCTTAAAGTGGCTTATTTATAAGGCGTTGATATCTCTTTTCTTCTATTTTTGGAGCTGGTTTCATAACACACTTCCATTGTAAATACAATTTTATTTTGTTATCAAAGAATAAGGAATTTGTCAAAGAATTTTGAAGCCGAAGGAGAAGGCCATAAGGCTTCTATGATTAATTTTTATTTTCAAGTCAAGTCAAGTCAGATTTTATTTTTATTAGTTTAGTGATTCATTCATTTGAGTGTCAAGTATTTTATTTCGACTCCATCGCCTAATGTATGAGGTTACCTAGTCTAGGGTGTTCTTGACACATCCTAAAACAACTGCATCCCCAGTTGGAGCCAATGTTAGTGTCTATGAGTCACCAGAGATCAAATTCAATCTTTCAGTATTGTTAGATGTCTTTGGTCAAATTTTTAATTTTCAAATAAATTTGACATGTCTTTTTAGTCAAATTAATCTTGATTCATGTCCTAGGTGTCACTACTACTCCCTCCATTTTCAAGGTCATAAAATTTCATCATGGTCATGTCATGATTCCTTGTGATAGGTCATCAAATGAGTGTTTTGGTCATCATTTTGGTCATCAAATCATATCATGCATACTGCAAAGGTTCAAATTTCCAGATCATGGTTTCATATATACATTTGGTGTCATCATTAGGTCAGGTCATCATAAGACACGTAGGGAGTCATGCCATCACCTTAGTCACCATCATGGGAGTTATTAATTAGGTAAAAGTGTTCAAAAATATTCCAAAGGTAAATTTACCGTTCATGGAGATGTAACCTTGACAAATAAAGTTATAAAGTTGCAGTCCACTACCTCATCACATCATTTCTCAAAAATGACATATGATGTCACTCCACAAAAATGGACTTTCCAGATATAAAGAGATTATCCAAGCATTCAAACACTTCATTTCATCTTCCTAGAGTTCTCATCCACCATTGAGTTTCACCTCAGCCTTCAAAGCGTTGATTTTTCCATCATCAAGCCCTTGCCAGCAAGCACGCTGTGTTTTTGCCCAACATGTTGCATTTTTTAGTTTGGAGCTTAGAGGAAACCACAACATGGTTAATTCAAAAATTTACATTTTCTTGAGACTCTCAGCATGTAAGTACATCCTCTCATCAGCTTTTATACATTTATTTCCTAGATAAAATTATGATATCCCTCTCCTAGGGTTTTTGCTACGCTTTTGGTTTTCTTGGTTTTTTCTTCAGTTCAATGATCAAATCCCTACTTTTCCTGCCCTAATACCCTTGTACATACTTGATAAACCTTCCCGAATCATTTCTCACACTCATATCCTTCATTTCGTCTTATTTCCCCAAAAAACCTAGCTATGCTATGCTTTTGCTATATTTTTGGGTTTGGATTGGGTTTTTTCTCCTCTTTGCCTCATTCATTTCAAGAAATTCCACTTCCCATGTGTCCCCAACACCTATCTATGTCTCCCCTAATTTTTTCAGATTTTTCCTTAACTCCTATCACCTCCATTCCCTTCCCTAAACCATTTACTCTTTTTCCCCTGTTTTCCCAATCCTACCCTACCCTTCCCTCCTATCAAACTACGGTTTTTATTTAGCAAACCAACATTATGGCTAGTGAAAAGAATAAGTACAAAAAAGGAGGACATGTCTCCAAATATGAACCAAATAGCATGCAAGAAATCAATGCTTCACCATTCATCAAAGATTCAATTGAAAAGTTAAATTGCCTAGGCTTTTGAGAAAGGATACAAGAGGTGGGCTGCCATGGTAGGTTGACTAGTCTTTTTGCCAGCAATTTCAAGAGGGACAATACCACCATAGCATGGATGGACTTCATAATATCACCATAAGTCATAGCTTCAGCCATAGGTATCCCTAAACAAGGATAAATTTGGTTTAAGGGGATGGATTTGGATATTTCTTATTACAAACTCCTCCTCAAAACACACTACAATGAGGCCCCAACTCATATCTTTCCTTTTAGGAAATTGTTAGATAGATGTGCTCCTTTGGTGAAGGTGATTATGAAGTATTTCACTTATGAAGGGAGGTTTTCTAGGTTGTATCAATATCACATAAGGTTGCTGATACATTTCACTACCATTAAACCACTAAACCCACCAAATTACTTATTCAGGAGCCTGGTTAAGATGAATCAGAAAGTGAAAAGTAATGAGAGAGACCACCAGGAATGTTTATTCCATCATGGTTTGATCAAATTCCTAGTTCTTCATCAACTCACATAGGTTAATATGTATTGGGAGGAATTTTTAGAGGCATTAGCTCTTTTGCGTATGTCTCCTTAGTCCAAAAGCATCAGCACTCCTACATCATCTGGGCCACAAAGAGTTAATCCATCTAGCATACCTTTAGTGACAAAAAGACAACCTAGGGAAAAGGTTTCTCAAACCTACAAGAAGGGGAAAAGATCGATTTTTCCCCTGATATATTTAAATACATGCCTGCATCTAAACCTTTGACTAAGTCACAAGCTAGAAAACTACCTAAGGAAGCTACAGTTGAAGAAGTTCAGGGAGAAGGTATGGAGCAATAACCTAGACATGGAAATGAGTCACCCATGCAACACAATGATGAAGAGATACCTCATGGGATAGAGATGGTTGATCATGGAGGCAAGATAGCAGCAAAAAACATCAAAGAGTAGCAAGCACAAATGAAAGAGTTATGAGATGATCTTTCAAAGAAAAAATTTATGGTGGCCTTCTTGAAACAGTAAAATAGGAAATTGAAAGTGAGGGTATGCAGTGTCCTACCTTACAAGAGTCTTCATAATCCAACAAAGCATTTAAAGACAAAGGTAAGGCAGTGATAGATGTAGAGCAGATGGAAGACAAAGATATTCAAAGGCAGACAAGGAGACCTGCCACAAGAATATTGGAAAAGAAGAAAGAGAAAGACAAGGAGCCATCTCCTCGTCAATCTCATGACACCATAGCTGCTTCTCAAGCTTAGGATACTATATTTTACCCTATGAGTGTTGAGGATGAGAAAGGTAGGGAGTATTTACTTGAAAAATTGAATGTGTATTTGGAAAAGCTACTGGAGAAGGCAAATAGAAACACTTCCATGAAGAGGCACATGGCAAGGCACTATTACACAAGAAATCTGATTTGCAAGATTAGGGTTAAAAACATGAAGAAAAAGCTCAAGAGGACCCTAAAAAAGCTCAATAATAAGGATAACCTTAACATCTTGGCTGATGCATCCTTAGTTGCTTGAAGCCATGACTGAAAAATGAAAAAGGAGAGGATTTGGGGAAATTTTGATCATTTTTTAGTTTTTTTGGTAATACAGGAAAAATAAGTGCATAGAAATGCAATGTGCCCATGTTGCACCTTTTCTCGTGGTCCTAAAATGACAAATGGTAAGCATGTGTAGGTGTCTTTTGACTTGTACATCTCAGAAATCCACTTTATTTTCTTTTCAGCTCATAAATTTGCAAAAAATGGTCAAAAACCATCAAATTTTCACACTTCTGCCACAGTTTAGAGGCACACACTGTGCTTCTGGAGTAATTGTGGAAAATTGAGTTTTTAAGTGGTTTTGGAGAAGTTTTTTTGTTGGTTTCAAGCTTCAGTGATATAAAGGATATCCCTAGCTACAAGCACCAGTCTTCATTTCATCTTAGAAATGCACCAAAGTCATCCAAAACATCCTCCAAATTTCACTACGCTTTTGCATTAGCACGTTGCGCTTATGGGTTTGAGGAAATTTCTAGACACATGGAGGTCAAATCTCAAAATGGGTCGATGTAACAGTTGTCTCATTAGCTTTTTGATAGTTAATGAGCATATTCAAGTTCATCTTTATTATAGAATATTGTATTTAATGACTTGAGAAAAAGACTCAAACGTGTTCGCTAAAAAGGGGGAATTTGTTTCTAACTCCCTTAGCAATTAGGTTATGAGTCATTAGTTGCATTAATTAGTTGTTTTGGATCAAGTTTCTACCCATAGATGTGGCATGATGTTTATTTTTCTATATGTACTCAAATTCAACTCATTATGAGGGTTGCATACCTGGAAATCATAGTGGAGAGCTTGTGTACACCATTTTACAGTAATATCCAAGACAATGGAAAAATTATCTTGAGATTCTTATGGTATTCTTATTGACAGTGTTTCTTCTCATTTTAATCATCAATTTAAATGTTTATTTCTCCTTACAACCATATATATGCTTTCATGTGATAATATCATTAGTTTTTAAATCAGAATACATAAGTTGTATTCTTTGTTTTGATGAGATTTTCATGTTTGTATTCCATTTCTTTTGATGAATGAATTCATAGTTATTTTCTCATTCTGACCCTTCATTTTTTCAACCCTACACTACAATGACATGCCAAATATTTCAATAAAAATTCCTACTTTTCCTCATTTTCATCTCTACAATTGATAATTTAGAATCCTCACCTTGTTCCTTGATCTATGATCTTGATCCAACAAACCCTAAATTAAACCCTAATGAGCTGAATATTTAGCCTAAGATCTATTTTTATCTCCAGTAACTTCATTGGTTATGAGATTAGGGAGATACCTCTCTGATTTGGTAGGGCTAGCTACCAAGTCCAAAGTTCGTCTGAGGTTACCTCCTTCGGTCTCCTTTCTCAGCCTTGGGAAACTGGAGGGAGTGCTAACATTTTGGTGCTGCTACCGGGGAACGAGTATCAAATATTTCTTGGGGATATTTCTTACAGTTTGTTGAAGGCTAGACTTGTGGGTGATAGGTTCTAGCATTCATAGAAGGTTGATTTAGTCATTTTGAGCCAAAGTGTAGAAGTAGAAGAACATTGGCTCTCAAAAGGCATACAAGGTCCAATCCTGATCCTAATCCTTCACCAATAATTCATGACTCTGAGAGGCTTTTGAGGAAGCAAAAATCACAGTCTCAAAAATTTGAAAAGGATACTCCTCCACTTGTAAGATCCACCTCTTTTCCTACCAAGTTGGTTGCTCCTGAAAATTATCCTTTGACCTCAAATTTGAGTCATCTTTGTTCAAGTCTAAGTCAGAATATTTCCTTTAAGAAGCAGTTTTTGATCCCAATAAAGTTGAAACATACTTTCCATTTTTTGAGTCTTCATCTTTTGAGGGTGATAGTAAGTTCTAGTCAGATTTTTACAAACTTTGGAGCTTTGTTGATCAGTTCCAAATAAACTCTAAAAAGGCCTATATCTAGTACCAATAAGAGGATTTTTTTTTTGTTACACCTATTATTACACCTCCTCATACAACTGCTCCATCATCCTCTACTATCAATTCGTCATTTCCTCTACAGTCATTTCCTCTTTCAACAACTCCTGTTGTGATTTCCATTCAACCTTATCCAATGGTCATGGAAATATTTTATTCTTTGATTTTACCACCACAACTTACTTCTTTGCCTCATAATTATGGTCAAATATTACCTTTGTTTGATGGGACAAAAGAGGTCACTCCTCAGCAACATATAATTAAAGTGAATGATTTCATTGATCTTGAAGAAATTGAAAATGATTATTCAAAGATGCACATAATAGCACAAAGTTTATCAGGGGAAGTTAAGAAATGGTTTTGTTCATCAAAATTTTCTTCTCTAGCCAATTCACAACACTTATTGGACCTATTTTTAGCGAAGTGGGAAGAGAAAAATAACCCTCTCCAAATTATGGTTGAATACAATGCTTTGAAAATAAATCCTAATTTATATTTGCAAGATTTCACAACCACATTTAATAGGATATATGATTCTATTATAGAAAACATTAAGCCTCCTCATGGCTTGGCGCTTATTCATTATCCAGATTCTTTTGATCCAGACATGGTTTACCAATTAAGTGAGAGAAATCCTACTACCCTTGAAGACATGCAAAGAAATGCAGTAAGTGTTGAGGAAAATCTACTTATCAAAAAAGTCAAAGATGAAATCAAAAAAGAAGATTACCATAAAGGAGGAGCCATCCACTTCATTGGAGGGAAAAATTTATTCTTTGATTAAGGCAATGGAGAAGATGATGGACAATATGACCATCACAGATAGACAAGCAGAACAAGAAATCAGAAATCCCGATTTCAGAGGTCAACAACAGAAAACTCAATTCAGGTTTAAGAAAATGGAGCAGAGGGGTCAAGAGCAACAAGGTCAACAACAAATTCATACTCCTTTTCAGCAAAATTATACAGAGGGCCATGATGAAAAAGAAGAATAAATTTCAAGAAAAAATCACCTCTTTGAGGAAAATCAGCAACCTGTTTTCTTGACTGAGGATGATGAATTATCTGAAGAACTTTATGTACCTGATGATCAAAAATATGTGCTTTCTAGTGATGATATGTTGGCAGTACATACAAAATATTATCAAAGAGGCTATCAAAATTACCTTACCCAAGTGAAAAGTAAATATTGTTTGAGAAACATAAATGCGCCCATAACTTCAAATCATAAAAAAAAACAGAATTCTCAGGCAGATGTTCATAACAAAGACATGACTTCTACAAATATGAATAAGGATAAAAGACATGTTGTTATCAATAAGGGAAAAACTAATGAAGCTTCTACCATCAATCCGAAGAAAGACAAAGAAATTCAAGATGGAGGACAAAGAAAGGAGATTCCATTCATAGATCATCCAAAAAAGAAGGACATGCCATCTAAAGAGGTAGAAAATCATTCTACTTTATTTAGTCTTCATAATGAATTCCTCTAGAGTCTCAATTCCATTGACTGAAATAATCAATAATGGCCAATATAAGTTCCAGGTAGCCAAATTGCTTAAGGTTTAGCAAATATCTGATATGGTGAATGTTAGTGATGACCACCTCGAGCTTTTGTTTGGCCCTTCTATAGATGGTGACTTAGAAGAAAGTGAGGTTGTACCTTTTTATCTCAGTATCAAAATTCATGATTTTATCCTCCATAATGTTATGCTTGACTTCAAGGCGTCCCATAATCTCATGCCTAAATCCATCATGGACAAACCAGGATTGGATATTACCCGGCCATACCATGACCTTTACTGTTTTGACTCAGGAAGGGTTAAGTGTCTCGGTCTCATCAAAGATTTAGTGGTGTCCTTAGATCAAATTCTAGCTAAGAATTTTCTTATGGATGTTGTTGTAACTAACATTCCTCTGAGATATGGAATGCTTCTCTCACAAACATGGGGAGCCAAACTTAGAGGCATTGTGTAGCTATAATTTTCTTATGCTACTATACCAATTTTTGGACAAATTATAAAATTATACAGGGAGAACAAGATGAAGTACATGATTAGTAGAAAGGAAAAACCCAATAATCACCCAATTCATGTTGTTCATGCAGATTTATAGTCCTTTATTTTTTACAATGATAATTGTTCAGCATCTTTAGAAGATTTGATGGAAAAAAAGAATAAATTTTAGATTGTGTTCAAGAAATTCCAAGTTCATAAAAAACAAGAAAAGGTGTCAAGAAGCTTGCAGCCAAGTGCATCAGTAAAAAAAATAGTTGAAACAATGAAAGAGACAAAGCATATTAGGACAACATACCATTCTCAAACAGTTGATCAAGATCAGTCATCCAAAATTGAACTTCCCAATGAAGAAAATGGCCTATGGACCATGGATTTTGATGGAGCCTTAGGTAAGGAAGGAGCTGGAATTGGAATTTGGATTCATAGTCCCCTGAATCAATCATCTCACCTTCCTCCTAATGTTCAAATGTCTTCTTACAAATTCTCATTTTATTTTTCAAAACAATGAGGCAGAATATGAGGCTTTGATATTTGGTCTTAAAGTACTCAAAAAACTAGGTGCTAAGAAGATTTATGTATATGGTGACTCCGAGTTGGTAATAAATCAAGTCAAAGGGGAATATCAGGCCAAACATCCTAGAATTCTAGCATATCGTAATGCAGTATTAGACATTCTTAAGACGTTAATTGAATACACTATGTCATTGATTCCAAGGAATAGCAATGTCATTGCTGATTCCCTTTTCACTTCAGCCAGAGTGTTCAAAATTCGAGTTTATCCCAACAAGAAATATGAGATTAATGTCAAACATTGCCATGTTGTTCTGGATAATGTTCGATATTGGCAATTTTTTCAGGATGATAAAGAAATTAACAACTTATTGCATATGGAATAAGATTTTGTGAGTTCACAAATTGATGATCAGTTTTATGAATATTATCAAGAAATGCATGCAGCATAAATGAAGGTACTACAGATAAAAAGATAACTCAATTCCAAGAGGCCTGGTACCCTTGGAGGAGACTTTTTATGATGATGATGTTGCAAGGAAACCAACAATGTTTCCAACTGAGGTAGGAGTGAAATACCTCAATCTTTGCACTCCTGAGAAGCCCAAAATAATCAAGATATCAAAGTATTTGAGTCTATGGATGAAAGGTAAATATGCAGCACTCATGACTGAATTTTTTGATGTTTTTGCATGGAAATATACTGATCTAAAGTTGTATGATAAGAGCATAAGTCAGCTTAGCATTCCTCTGAAGCCTAATCAGAAGCCTTTTCGTCAGAAACTCAGAAAGATGAATCCAAAGTTGTTTCCCTCCATTTAGAAAGAAGTGAACATATTGTATACTATTGGAATTATTGTCCCTCTTTGTTTCTCAAATTGGATGTCAAATTTAGTACCGGTGAGAAAGAAGACAAGTGAGATATGCTTGTGTATTGATTTCCGTTATTTATATAAAGTGTCAATCATATCCTTCAAAGGGTGGTTTCTTCTACCAGGGTTTCATTGTTGGATGGATACTCCGGGTACAATCAGATCTTGGTTCATTCGGATGACCAAGAGAAGACAACCTTCATGACACCTTAGGGTACTTTTATGTATGCTAATATTCCCTTTAGTTTGAAGAAATCAGGAGAAAATTTTCAGTGAGTGGTGGATATCACATTTTCCAATGAGAAGGATGAATTTTTGGTCATTTATCTTGATGACATAATAGTTTTTTGCAAGACCGATGAAGAACAATTGAAGCACTTAAGGACAGTTTTCCAAAAGTTCAGAAAATTTGGAATATCGCTGAATCCAATGAAGAGTTTTTTGCTATGGAGGAGGATAAATTTATTGGTCATATCATATCTAAAGATGGAATCTAAATAGATCCTTCAAGGATTGAAGCAATTCAGAATTTGGACTATCCTAGGAGCAAGAAGGAAATGCAATCAATCAATGGTAAGATCAATTTCTTGAGAAGGTTTATTCCTAACCTTGTTGAACATTTAAAGGAAATTACTGATATGTTTAAGAAAGATAGCGAGGTGAAATGGTCCAGTGAGGCTAGAAAATCATTTAATCAAGTGATTAGCCTGGATTATACACTTGATTTTATCATTTGTTCCTTTTCTTCTGAACATACATTAGTTGTTGTCCTAATGCAAAAAAAAAAATCAGAAAACAGAGCAGCCAATTGCTTTCTTTAGTAGGACCATAAGGGATGCTGCTTTGAAATATAATATCATTGAGAAATAGGCATTAGCGCTAAATAAATCTTTGAAAGACTTTCGAGTTTACATTCTCCATTATCATGCTCTTACCTATGTTCTGAATGCCGCTATCAAATATGTGTTAATACATAATGATCCTGGAGGCAGGCGCGGTAAGTGGATAACTGCTATGCTGAAATATGATTTAGAAATAAAACTTACAAAACTGATCAAAGGACAAGGCTTAGCTAAGCTCATGGAAGACTCACATTACATGCCTTAGACATAACCTTTATTGATGCAATTTCAGAGGAGCAGGAAGTTGCATTAGGGGAATTTTGAGGTCTAAAATGGGCCTCCTAAGGAAATAATAAAATAATAGTTAAACCAATAAAATAATATTTATGAATTTTAAATTCACATTTTGCACCACAATCCATGTAACCCTAGTTAAATTCAATTCAAAAGTTGTACCAAAAAAAATTAAAAAAAAATTGTATTGATGTGATTATAAATAAGAATGAGCTTTTCAAGAAAAAGTAATTATCATTGAACAACTAATGCATTTGTCCTTTGTACTTAAATAAATTAAAATAAAATATAAATATAAATTTATAAACTCTTAATTATATTATATGCAATTAATTAAAATTTATATTATTTAAATTGTATAATAACATGTAATTAATATTCTATATAAATATAATATAATAAATGTATAGGGATATGCATTGTTTCTTTCAAGAAATATGAAATGACAATAATATATTTTTATTCAAAAAATGTGAAATGACATTTATTATGAGTACTTTACTTTGACATTAAAAGTACTTAGAGCACTACCATGGTTAACCATGAGTTTTTATCCACCATTGAGAATGTGACAAATAAGTACTTTTAACTCAGGAAATGCCACCTCAACCATTAGGGATGATGTCATCCCCTAAAATGTGATTGGTTCTCATAAAGTGAATTTTGATTGTACATTTTCCTTAGGAGGCCCATTTTAGACCTCAAAATTCCCCTAATGATTCCTTACCTCAGGTATCTCAAATTTGTACTTCATCACCATGGTATTCAAATCTAGTTCATGTGCTGCAATATTTTAATCCTCCTCCGAGTTTGCCTAGCAGTAAAGGTAGATCTCTGAAATTGAAGGCTCTTAAGTATTTTATACTTAATAATGCTTTATATTGGAAAGGTCGGGGAGGAGTTTTATTGAATTTTTTGGTAGAAAATGAAGTTGAGAAAGTGATGAATTATTTTTATAAAGGTGATTGTGGTGGTCATAGTTTTTGGAAAACTACAACAAACAATATATTAAGGGTTGAATTCTATTGGCCAAGCTTTTTTTCAGATGTGTATAAAAAAGTCATGAGCTATCATGAGTGCCAAAATTTTCAAGCAAAGAGAAAATTGTTATTGTTTCCCTTGCAACCAATTGCAGTTCAAGCACCTTTCCGCATTGATTTCATAGGTGAGATTCACCCTCCATCATCAGCTCAACATAATTGGATACTCACCACCACTGACTACTACACAAAATGGATTGAGGCCATCCCTACGAGACAATATCACTGCAAGGAAAAGACCCTCTAGCGAATTTTTTTGAGGAAGCCCTTATAAAAATAGCTCAGATATTCATTTGTAGCGGAGGTCACTAAAGGAGGTTCGTGAGTGGAGGTTTTTGCGGATGTTTTTTTTTGCGGTGTGTTTCTAATCATAACACATACTGGTGCACTTGATATGTATGTAACGCACTGGTGCGCTTGATATGTATGTAATGCACCGATGCATAGTAGAGGCTAAAGAAGCATTGAAGAGTTATTTTTAAGTACTACAAAAACAACAGTGCACTTCACCCATACAACGCACCAGTGTGTTTTATATAAAGCACACTAGTGCGTACTATCAAATGGCACACCAAGACATTGCGCTCTCCATAAAAATCACCCCAGTGAATCTCAATAATCCAGTACACCATACAAAAGTGTGGTGCGCCATTGATACAGCCACCCGATGCGTCTCATAATCGATCACAGCAAAAAAGGGTTAATTTAAAAAAAATTACCGGCTGTAAAAACATTCATTTTTACTTGTTAAAGTGATGTAGAGATCTTAAGCACCAGTGTGAGTTTTTCTTCTTTGAGGTGCCCTTCCATCAATGCTCCCATTTCCTGCATTTCTACCATCCACTGCTCACTGTGTGGAATCCAAATTTTTCAAAACAGTAGGAAAAATTTATTTTTAGTATTTTTTTGCAAATATGCCTCCTCAACATGCAAATGTGCAGGTAATCTACTTGTTTCTCACCAAATTAAGCTTTTAATGGATTAATTTCTTAAATTGACTTAAAATTCACTGTTTAATATATATATATATATATATATATATATATATATATGCGCTTTGTGTTGGATCCATTTGGCTCGCACCATTCGCAGTGCTCCCTGTAAATTTATAGGCCACACCGCGAACGGTGTTAATGGAAACCACACTGGGTGTTCCGGTGTAGTGCTGAGAAAAAGCGCACCCAGCACAATAAAATAATGCAGTGCGTGTCAATTGTCGACCGCACCGACAATTTAATTTTTTTTAAAATAACTCTATTTACGGTGGTGCATTGCACTGGCCCTTATGTAAAAATAGACATAACGCCTCGGTGCGTCCATATTACGGGAGCGCACTACCATCACCAGTGGTAAATGCTAGTTGGCGACGCGTTGCACTTTAACAACTGCCTCAGGGCAGATTGTTTGGTCAACGCACCGCACAAAATGATTTATTGTTTTCGCGGAGTGTGAAGTTTTTTCATGCGCACCATGGCCGATGCGTGATAGATAGGTACACACCAGTGGTAGTGTGTGATTGTTTTTGTGGGCACACCGAATGTTTTTTTTCCGATAAAATTTATATTTATATATTTGTAAATACATTTGTAATTTAATAGAAAAAAAATAGGTTTCATGTATGCGGGAGGCTGATGTATTTAATATGTGAATCATTTAACAATGTTAATGGAGAGAGGAAAGGCAACAACAAGAGAAGAGGGAGGATAATTATAACTTGTTACAACATTGGGAGGAAAGGGAGAGGGAGAGACTTTTGTACCCTCACCATATTACAGCACCCACCCAGTTGCTCTTAAGGGAGGTAGGTCTCCTTAAGTTCTACGAGGAGGCTAAATCCACAAAGGGGCATAGTGGGCTATTAGGACAATTGATCTACAGGTGGGATGCCCACTAACAAGTTTCCTAGGTCAGTCCTGGTCATTATTTTATTATTGGCCTATCTAGGTGAGGGCAGGATTTTCCCTAGTTCCCCATTAGGGGAATTTTGAGGTCTAGAAAAGGACTCCTAAGAAAATAATAAAATAATAGCTAAAGCAATAAAATAATATTTATGAATTTGAAATTCACTTTTTGCACCACAATCCATGTAACCATGGTTAATTTCAATTGAAAATTGTACCAAAATAAAATTAATAAAAAAATTGTATTGATGTGATTATAAATAAGAATGATATTTTCAAGAAAAAAATCATTATTATTAAACAACTAATGCATTTGTCATTTGTACTTAAATAGCTTAAAATATATTATAAATATAAATTCATGCATTTTTCCTTTGTACTTAACTAACTTAAAATATATTATAAATATAAATTTATGCATTTGTTCTTTTACTTAAATAACTTAAAATATACTACAAATATAAATTTATAAATTCTTAAATGTATAACATATTATTAATTAAAATTTATATTATTTAAATTATATATTTACATGTAATTAATACACTATATAAAAATCAAATAATATAATATAAAAATGTAATATATTATTTTATGTATTAATTTATAAATCGGTTACAATTTTCATAAAATTTTGTAAGAATTTATAAAATAATTTATAAAACCACATTCAAAATATTAATGTGGTTTGAAATAGCTGAAGGTTATTAATATCTACCATTAAAAAATATATAACAATAGAAATAATAATTTAAAAAAAAACTATTAAAAAAAACTATTATTATTATTAAATTGACTAATTTTTTTATTTCGCAAATGTATTCTCTCATCTTCAAACAAATATAAATATTAAAATTTGAAATTGTCTAAAAAATACTCAACATTAACAATAAACGATCAATAATAAATTAACCAAACCTAATAATCTTATCTGATTATCTCATCCATATATAATATTTTAATTAATTATGCTTTATATTTTAAAAAAAAAAAACCATTATTATTATATATATAATATTATTATTAATATTAAATTATTTTGTTAAAATTACAATAATACACATTTTTTATAACTATATAACTTCACTTTTATCTTTCTTTAATTTATCATCAATATATTTTTACATTTTACATATGTTTTGGAGTTTGATTATGTAACTCTCTGTGAGGGTTATCAAGATATTCATGGCAAGATTTGGCTTGTGGACACCTGAGGCAAATCAATGTTTGGACACCTTGCACTTGAACTTCAACTTCAGACATCATTCCAAAAACATGTTGCAATTAAGAGCGCAGAGACCATGGTTAAATAATTCCATTAAAAACCAGTAGTTAAACCAACGATCAGTCCATTATTCTTCCTGCATCATAATAGTTGGAATTTATATCTCTTTCTAGCTCTTTTACATGGAAAATGTTGCCCAAAGGCCCGTGATTTGGTTGTTAGGTTGAATTTGGAGGTCAATCATGAGGTACATTGGAGTAAATGCAACATTTCAACCTTTCTTATCTGCATTTTCTATTCCCTCAAAAAATTTCATATTTTTATTTTCCATCCCATCACTGGCCAACTATCAGTATTCATTTTACCTTTATGAATTTGAAATACTTTTTTCACACCTGGGAAATTCTAGAAGAAGCATGGAAAAGGGGCAAATAACAGGTGGGGGAGAACCAGGGAGGCCAAACTACAAGGGATGGAAACTCAATTAACCAAGCCCTAAGTAACCAAAGGCAGTGGGGGACAATAGAAAAATGGAGGAATTGGACCTAGAGAGGACAAGCAAGAATCGGAAGAAGCAAATAGAAAGGAGAAGTATCAATAAAGGAGTACAGTAAGGAATACTTGAGGATACAAAGAGGAGGATAGCGTATGATTCCATACCTGAGGAGAAAAATTCAGAGAGCTAGTCGCAAGGGTAGGAGAATTTAGAATTTGGAAGGAACGGTGTCAAGAAAATTTGAAGGATTCCTTGTACTCAGTGCACAAGTGCGTCAACAGAGAACTATTTTAGGCACAAGCTTGATATTTCACTTTTGTATCCAGTATCTAGCCATTTAAATGTTTTTAAGAGAAAAATATTATTGTTGTAAGGTTGAAACTTAAATTTGTATAAAATTATTTAACAAAGTGGTGGGATCACTATGAAATTCCTTAGGGTGGGATGAATGGTGTTGATTTGGGTATTGTTATAGGTAAATTTGGGCACCATTCCCAATGACCTAGTTAACTGGACATATTCTCTAGGACCAATGATCAAGGGTCTATCATTCCCTATCATTTCAGTTGCTACATTCCCTAAGACAAGAAAGAAGACAAATCAAGCAAGACTTTCATCAAGCAAAGGTTTCCATGGTTTGCAGCTTATTATATAGCATATAAGAGCTCACCAACGTAGGCTCTAAGGGCCCTAAGTGTGTTGCATATGCAGGTAGCCCCATGCAAAGCTACTCTGTAAAGAACTTCCCGACATTCATAGGTGCTTGGTCACATTGGGATCGAAATTCTCATTGTTCCGAAATCTCCACTTGGCCAGTGCCTTCTAGAAGAGTTCACATGTGTCAAGCTTCAGATCCAATTTTCCATTTGACATCTAAATGATTGGAAACATGTCTTTCCTATTACTGGAAAGTCATTGATTGAAAAACAAACTACAGTTCATCTATAAATTGAGCACATATCAGAGTGCTTGAGAAGGAAGAATTTGAGTAGAGAAATGTTGGAGAATTTTCAATTAAGAGCTAGATTTGTGAAGCTGATGCTGGAGAGATTTATACTGTGATGAGGCTTGGGAACATTGTTGGAAGGTCACTTCAAATCAATCATTAGGTTGTAACCTCTCCTTCTATCATCAATAAAGAGTATTGCTTATTTTTCCCTATATGCATCTGTATTGGCTTTGATTTTTCATATTGCAAGATCTTGGTTGATGTATATGGTTTATGCTATACTATTTTAGCTAACTAGTTTGAATAGATATCTATATTATTGCATCTTCTGTTGTTTCAGTGTTCTTTCTTGCAGGAAGAATTCAACCCACAAACCACTTGAATTTGAAGCTACAACGAAAGCAACAGAAGGAGCCATTTGGAAGCGACTGGACAAGTAAGTCTCCAGTCCTCTCTGTGTATCTGTTCTGAGTTAGGAAAAATAGTCTTATAGTATTTCATGTGTTGTTCTAGACTAGCACCTGTCTAGGGAAGCATGATTTATCCATAATTCAAAATTCTGGCCCAACAAATTGGCGACTCTGTTGGGGAGAATTTCTCTTAGTTCTAGGTGTTTTAGCCTCTGATTTTCTCTGTTTATCCACCCAGTAGATGTTCCACACAAATATTAAACATTTTTAGAGATTATTTTGTAAATACAGTAAGTTAAATATTAGTATTTTTCTTTGTATACTGCACACAACGCACCCTTAGACTGGACACAGTGCTTTGCAGAGCACTGTCTCCCTTCCTACCCTACGTTGCATAGCACTGTCTCCCCTTGGAGACTGCATTGACTCCTAAAAGTACCCAAATTCCCTTGAATTTGACTTTGAAACTTGCTTCAGTTTTGTTTGTTGCTGTGTTTTGGAAATTTTGATGCTCAATTGACCAGTGACTCTATATACTTCTTCCTCCTTTGGCTGAAAATTTGTTCAATGTTTGTTTAAAAAAGTTTCTTTATCATTGACAAGTTGATTTCAAAGTAATTTTTATGGTCGCATTAAGAATCATTTGCTTTCGAAATAGGAAATTATCGTAAAATGTTCATTTCCTTGATAGGAGAATTTTTTGTTGAAATCCTCGCTTTTCCTTCAAAAGAGAAATTGTTGTTTGCATTCTTCGTTTCTCGAAAGTAAAAAGCATTTGTATTATTGATCTAGTGCACCTAGTTTCTTTTCTGCATTCATAACATTAAGGAAACTGAAAAGAAAAACTTTCATTTGCATGTAGGATTGTGTGTGTTTTGAAAAAGGAACATTAGGAAATTTCCATTTATTTTGTGCTCATAGATTTTGTTTTTCTCATTGATTTGTTTTCTCACAAATTATTTGCTCACTTTCCTTAGTAGCTAGGTTCTTCATTGCAAAAGCTGAAAGTGAAAGTTTGTTTATCATTCTTAGCTTGCATTTTAGGAATTTCATATACATCATTGCGATGAACCTTTGAAATAAAAATTGTTAAGCAAGATCAACATAAAATTAATCTCAATTTACTTAACTACGCATTGGAACCAAAACGATAACATTTAGAAGGTCTAGGCTAGAGAAGTGTTTCGGCGTCGTAAAAAATATCAGTTGTCGTTAACTTGTCTGCGGTACATTCCAAGTGTGATACCTCACCCCACGTACGTAAGTATATCGTAGCTCGTCCACGTACTTTCGGGTATATTGGGTGGTGTTACAGTACGATAAGTATAAAGGGTGCTCTCACTGTGCGGTTTCGCATCAGACAACGCTAATACGGACTTGGGCCTCCACATACCTTCGAGTATATTTGGAGGACACATTTTTGGTGCTATCCATCCATAGTGAACCGATTCTTCTGCCTTGAAATTGTGATACACCAAACATAGCATTTGGGGAGATTACCTGACTGTACTTCTTGGTTCGCCATGAGGTATTCTGCAGTTCACAATTTCTTGGTAAACCCTTTTTCCCAGCTTTACCCTCTCTTTGTTTATTTTTTTTTTGATAAAATAAATCAGTAATCATGGAAGAACAAAATCCTATCCCCCGTAATTCGCGTAGATTAGCTTTAAAACCACATTTACTACCAGAAGTTATTCCTGGCAGGCGAAGGCGATCACGATCTGCCAAATCAAGTACAATTCGTACATCTGGCAAAACACCATCTTTTAAACCAGAGTTAGCTCAAATTGTTTCCACACATCCTGGTTTGTTTGCTGTTGTTGAAACAGATTCTTCACAGCTACCCGTGGACACTATCCATTCAATACTTGAGACCATACCTCCTGAACCCGACGTTATTCAATCAAAAATTGATCTAGATCCTGTCTCTTCTTTGCTAGAAAATCTGAATCCTGAAGTCGAACAACTGGAATTTGTTTCTACCTTGTTCACTCCACAAATTTTTGTAGCCACTGAAACTCCTATATCACACAATCAACCGTCTGAAATATATTTTAGGCATGACGGTGAAGTTCTTCCTCTTGGTTTAATTGTGATTGAAGAAATCCCACAAGAGGATACACCTTTAACTCCAACCCATTTTGGGGGGGACCTTTACCTGTACGAGTCTTTTCCTCAATCATTTCCATCTTATCTTGTTGATCCTATTGCCATTCAATCTCTCGTCGATTTTCGAGGGTATACATTTGGTCACACAACCATGTCTGAACCAACATCTTCGGTTGGTTTTGCTATTCCAATTATGTCAGCTCCTACCCTCACTACTTCGTCGATGTTCACAACCTCACCAGAGTCATATTTTCACAGTGGCCCTTTGGTCCCAACAAGTTACAAATCATTATCTTGCACTTTCTCTAGTGCATCTTCACGTTCATGGTCTTTGCCAATGTCATCATTTGGTATTTTAACTAGTAGTCCTATCGTTAGTATTGAACGAATTGATTCATAACATACATCATCAGGGCAATATCAAGTTGGTCCTTTTGGGTCAATTACTTTAAGTACCATATCAACTGGACTCCTAGCATTTGGAGAAAATTATTTTCCATCTTATTATCCTCCTTATGCTGGGGGGGGGGAATTTTGTCACCCAATATGACAGTACTCAGTCACTTTTTGGTCAAACTAATGTTGACATGACTATTTTTCAATGGTAGCCCAATCTGCCTATCCAACCACAAACGGTTGTACACTCGTATCAACATGTTCAACCTGTTACACCCACTTCATTACCACTTGTTAATACATCTATACCCCTGTTACAAAATCGAAATATTGTACATCAACCTTATTAGGCGGGTTCTTCGACTCAATATCATCAAATGTTGGGTCCATAGACTCAAAATCCTTTGGTTAATTTAGAACAAAATATATCAGGAATCATTTATTCACAAGTTGGTGTACCATTTTATGGGATGTCATAAACGCAACCTGGTTATACATATCAACCGAATACAACTTATACTAATTTGGGTTAAAACATTGGTGGACAGAACCCTTGGCAGCCACAAGCGCAAATGCCTCAAACTTCATTTCAAAAAGTATCATATCTAGGTTTTGGTCAACAAAATTCTCAAGCATTTGCTATGCAAAACAACCCCTATCTGGGTTAGCAGCACCAAATTCCGTATGCTGGTGCTCAAAGACCTGTTGCCCAAGCAATTCAATCTTACCCTGGCTATGCTCAACCTGACCTTAATCGATATTTTCCTTTTGTTGCAACCTTAGAATTACCAGATTTAAACCGGTTAACCAATGATCCTATAAATTATGCTCCTTGGTGGCAGATGATACCTCATAAATTACCCTCTAATATTCCTAAATTCAATGGAAACCCTGGAGAAGATCCGTCAACTCATGTCATAACTTGTCATTTATGGTGTTCATCAAATTCCATGAATGAGGATTCTGTTCGACTATGTCTTTTCTAGCGTACGCTCACAGGTCCGGCTACTAAATGTTACATTGAGTTACCTAGAGCTTCTTTCAACAATTTCACTGCTTTAGCTACTATATTTTTGACCCATTTCCAGTTACCGATCAGATACAAAACTAGAATGGAACTCTTGACCAATTTTAAATAGAATAATGCTACTCACATTTCTGATCATATTCATGAGTGGCGTCACCGTCGACGAATGGTTAAGACATTTGTTCCTGATCAGCTCCTTTTTGAATGGTTCATTAAGTCCCTATTACCATCTATAACTGAGGATGTGGCTAAAGGTGGCGTCGTCACAGAAGAGTAAGTTATCGCTTGTGCCCAATATTTATTCTTTATTTACACTCAGTATGGCATGCTCTATGAAGAAATCCCTTATGCGTCGCAATCTAATTTCAATTTTCCTCCTCAAATAAAGGACTCTCATGCCGGAGACGGCTTGATAGGCACTGCAAACACACACCACGCTATTGCATCTGATCTTGCTCCTACTTCTGAAATTAATGTCGTGTCATTTAACAAAGGAAAAATTGACAAGCAACCAAGAGGTAAGAAAAAGGGGAAATCAAAGAAAAAGCGAACGGTGTTAACGGAAACCACACTGGGCGTTCTGGTGCAGTACTGAGAAAAAGCACACCCAGCACAATAAAATAATGCAGTGCGTGTGAGTTGTCGACCGCACCGACAATTTAATTTTTTTAAAAATAACTCTATTTATGGTGGTGCATTGCACTGGGCCTTATATAAAAATAGACATAACGCCTCGATGCGTCCATATTACGAGAACGCACTACCATCACCAGTGGTAAATGCTAGTTGGCGGCGCATTGCACTTTAACAACCGCCTCAGGGCAGATTGTTTGGTCAACGCACCACACAAAATGATTTATTGTTTTCGCGGAGCATGAAGTTTTTTCATGCGCACTATGGCCGATGCGTGATAGATAGGTACACACCAGTAGCAATGTGTGATTGTTTTTGTGGGCACACCGAATGTTTTGTTTTTCGATAAAAGTTATATTTGTATATTTGTAAATACATTTGTAATTTAATTGAAAAAATAGGTTTTATGTATGCGGGAGGCTGATTTATTTAATATGTGAATCATTCAGCAATTTTAATGGAGAGAGGAAAGGCAACAACAAGAGAAAAGGGGGGATAATTATAACTTGTTACAACATTGGGAGGCAAGGGAGAGGGAGAGACTTTTGTACCCTCACCATATTACAGCACCCACCCAGTTGCTCTTAAGTGAGGTAGGCCTCCTTAAGTTCTACAAGGAGGCTAAATCCACAAAGGGGCATAGTGGGCTATTAGGACAGTTGATCTACAGGTGGGATGCCCACTGACAAGCTTCCTAGGTCAGTCTTGGTCATTATTCTATTATTGGCCTATCTAGGTGATGGTAGGATTTTCCCTAGTTCCCCATTAGGGGAATTTTGAGGTCTAGAAAAGGACTCCTAAGAAAATAATAAAATAATAGCTAAAGCAAGAAAATAATATTTATGAATTTGAAATTAACTTTTTGCACCACAATCCATGTAACCATGGTTAATTTCAATTGAAAATTGCACCAAAATGAAATTAGTAAAAAAATTGTATTGATGTGACTATAAATAAGAATGATATTTTCAAGAAAAAAGTCATTATTATTAAACAACTAATGCATTTGTCATTTGTACTTAAATAGCTTAAAATATATTATAAATATAAATTCATGCATTTGTCCTTTGTACTTAACTAACTTAAAATATATTATAAATATAAATTTATGCATTTGTCCTTTTACTTAAATAACTTAAAATATATTACAAATATGAATTTATAAATTCTTAAATGTATAACATATTATTAATTAAAATTTATATTATTTAAATTATATATTTACATGTAATTAATATACTATATAAAAATCAAATAATATAATATAAAAATGTAATATATTATTTTATGTATTAATTTATAAATCGGTTACAATTTTCATAAAATTTGGTAAGAATTTATGAAATAATTTATAAAACCACATTCAAAATATTAATGTGGTTTGAAATAGCTGAAGGTTATTATTATCTACCATTAATAAATATATAACAATAGAAATAATAATTTAAAAAAAAAAAAACTATTACAAAAAAAATATTATTATTCTTAAATTGACTAATTTTTTTATTTCGCAAATGTATTCTCTCATCTTCAAACAAATATAAATATTAAAATTTGAAATTTTCTAAAAAATACTCAACATTAACAATAAACCATCAATAATTAATTAACCAAGCCTAATAATCTTATCTGATTATCTCATTCATATATAATATTTTAATTAATTATGCTTTATATTTAAAAAAAAAAAAAACCATTATTATTATATATATAATATTATTATTATTATTATTAAATTATTTTGTTAAAATTACAATAATAAACATTTTTTATAACTATATAACTTCACTTTTGTCATTTCTTTAATTTATCATCAATATATTTTTACATTTTACATATGTTTGGGAGTTTGATTATGTAACTATCTATGAGGTTTATCAGGATATTCATGGCAAGATTTGGCTTGTGGACACCTAACGCAAATCAATGTTTGGACACCTTGCACTTGAACTTCAACTTCAGACATCATTCCAAAAACATGTTGCAATTAAGAGCACAGAGACCATGGTCAAATAATTCCATTAAAAACCAGTAGTTAAACAAACGATCAGTCCATTATTCTTCCTACATCATAATAGTTGGAATTTATATCTCTTTCTAGCTCTTTTACATGGCAAATGCTACCCAAAGGCCTGTGTTTTGGTTGCTAGGTTGAATTTGGAGGTCAATAATGAGGTACATTGGAGTAAATGCAACATTTCAACCTTTCTTATCTGCATTTTCTATTCCCTCAAAAAATTTCATATTTTTCTTTTCCATCCCGTCACTGGCCAACTATCAGTATTCATTTTACCTTTATGAATTTGAAATATTTTTTTCACACCTGGGGAATTCTAGAAGAAGCATGGAAAAGGGGCAAATAATAGGTGGGGGAGAACCAGGGAGGCCAAACTACAAGGGATGGAAACTCAATTAACCAAGCCCTAAGTAACCAAAGGCAGTGGGGGACAATAGAAAAATGGAGGAATTGGACCTAGAGAGGACAAGAAAGAATCAGAAGAAGCAAATAGAAAGGATAAGTGTCAATAAAGGAGTACAGTAAGGAATACTTGGGGATACAGAGAGGAGGATAGCGTATGATTCCATACCTGAGGAGAGAAATTCAGAGAGCTAGTCGCAAGGGTAGGAGAATTTATAATTTGGAAGGTACGGTGTCAAGAAAATTTGAAGGATTCCTTTTACTCAGTGCACAAGTGCGTCAACAGAGAACTATTTTAGGCACAAGCTTGATATTTCACTATTGTATCCAGTATCTAGCCATTTAAATGTTTTTAAGAGAAAAATATTATTGTTGTAAGGTTGAAACTTAAATTTGTATAAAATTATTTAACAAAGTGGTGGGGTCACTATGAAATTCCTTAGGGTGGGATGAATGGTGTTGATTTGGGTATTGTTATAGGTAAATTTGGGCACCATTCCCAATGACCTAGTTAACTAGACATATTCTCTAGGACCAATGATCAAGGGTCTATCATTACCTATCATTTCAGTTGCCACATGCCCTAAGACAAGAAATAAGACAAATCAAGCAAGACTTTCATCAAGCAAAGGTTTCCATGGTTTGAAGCTTATTATATAGCATATAAGAGCTCACCAACGTAGGCTCTAAGGGCCCTAAGTGTGTTGCATATGTAGGTAGCCCCATGCAAGGCTACTCTGTAAAGAACTTCCCGACATTCATAGGTGCTTGGTCACATTGGGATCAGAATTCTCATTGTTCCGAAATCTCCACTTGGCCAGTGCCTTCTAGAAGAGTTCACATGTGTCAAGCTTTAGATCAAATTTTCCATTTGACATCTAAATTATTGGAAACATGTCTTTCCTATTATTGGAAAGTCATTGATTGCAAAACAAACTACAGTTCATCTATAAATTGAGCACATATCAGAGTGCTTGAGAAGGAAGAATTTGAGTAGAGAAATGTTGGAGAATTTTCAATTAAGAGCTAGATTTGTGAAGCTGATGTTGGATAGATTTATACTGTGATGAGGCTTGGGAAAATTGTTGGAAGGTCACTTAAAATCAATCATTAGGTTGTAACCTCTCCTTCTATCATCAATAAAGAGTATTTCTTATTTTTCGCTATATGCATCTGTATTGGATTTGATTTTCCATATTGCAAGATCTTGGTTGATGTATATGGTTTATGCTTTACTAGCTTAGCTAACTAGTTTTAATAGATATCTATATTATTGCATCTTTTGTTGTTTCAGTGTTCTTTCTTGCAGGAATAATTCAGCCCACAAACCACTCGAATTTGAAGCTGCAACGGAAGCGACAGAAGGAGCCATTTGGAAGCGACTAGACAGTAAGTCTCCAATCCTCTCTGTGTATCTGTTCCGAGTTAGGAAAAATAGTCTTATAGTCTTTCATCTATTGTTCTAGACTAGCACCTGTCTAGGGAAGCATGATTTATCCGTAATTCATAATTCTGGCCCAACAAATTTGCGACTCTGTTGGGGAGAATTTCTCTTAGTTCTAGGTGTTTTATCCTCTGATTTGATCTGTTTATCCACCCAATAGTTGTTACACACAAATATTAAAAAAATTTAGAGCTTAATTTGTAAAGATAGTGAGTTAAACAATAGTATTCTTCTTTGTATACTACGCACAACGCACCCTTAGACTGGACACAGTGCTTTGCAGAGCACTGTCTCCCTTCCTAGCCTACATTGCAGAGCACTGTCTCCCCTTGGAGACTGCGTTGAATCCTGAAAGTACCCAAATTCCCTTGAATTTGCTTCAGTTTTGTTTGCTGCTGTGTTCTGAAAAGTTTGATGCTCAATTGACCAGTGAATCTATATACTTCTTCCTCCTTTGGCTCAAAATTTTTTCAATGTTTGTTTAAAAAAGTTTCTTTATCATTGACAAGTTGATTTCAAAGTAATTTTTATGGTCGCATTAAGAATCATTTGCTTTCGAAATAGGAAATTATCATAAAATGTTCATTTCCTTGATAGGAGAATTTTTTGTTGAAATCCTTGCTTTTCCTTCAAAAGAGAAATTTTTGTTTGCATTCTTCGTTTCTCGAAAGTAAAAATCATTTGCATTATTGATCTAGTACACCTAGTTTATTTTCTGCATTCATAACATTAAGGAAAATAAAAAGAAAAACTTGCATTTGCATGTAGGATTGTGTGTGTTTTGAAAAAGGAACATTAGGAAATTTGCATTTAGTTTGTGCTCATAGATTTTGTTTTGCTCATTGATTTGTTTGCTCACAAATTATTTGCTCTCTTTCCTTAGTAGCTAGGTTATTCATTGCAAAAGCTGAAAGTGAAAGTTTGTTTATCATTCTTAGCTTGCATTTTAGGAATTTCATATACATCATTGCGATGAACCTTTGAAAGAAAAATCGTTAAGCAAGATCAACATAAAATTAATCTCAATTTACTTAACAACGCATTGGAACCAAAACGATAACATTTAGAAGGTCTAGGCTAGAGACGTGTTTCAGCGTCGTAAAAAATAGCAGTTGTAGTTAACTTGTCTGTGGTACATTCCAAGTGTGATACCTCACCCCACGTATGTAAGTATATCTTAGCTCGTCCACGTACTTTCGGGTATATTGGGTGGTGTTACAGTACGATGAGTATAAAGGGTGCTCTCACTGTGCGGTTTCGCATCAGACAACGCTAATATGGACTTGGGCCTCCACATACCTTTGAGTATGTTTGGGAGGACAAATTTTTGGTGCTATACATTCATAGTGAACCGAGTGGTCCACCTTGAAATTTTGATACACCAAACATAGCATTTTGGGAGATTACCTGGTTGTACTTCTTGGTTTGCCTTGAGGTATTCTGCAGCTCACAATTTCTTGGTAAACCCTTTTTCCTAGCTTTACCCTCTTTTTTTTTTTTTTTTTTGGATAAAATAAATTGGTAATCATGGAAGAAAAAAATCCTATCCCCCGTAATTCGCGTAGACTAGCTTTAAAACCACATTTACCACCAAATTTATTTCTGGCAGGCGAAGGCAATCACGATCTACCGAATCAAGTACAATTTGTACATCTGGTGAAACACCATCTTTTATACCAGATTTAGCTCAAATTGTTTCCACACATCCTGGTTTGTTTGCTGTTGTTGAAACAGAGTCTTCACAGCTACCCGTGGACACGATCCATTCAGTAGTTGAGACCATACCTCCTAAACCCGACGTTATTTAATCACAAATTGATCCAAATCCTATCTCTTCTTTGCCAGAAAATCTGAATCCTGAAGTCGAACAACTGGAAGTTTTTCCTACCTTGTTCACTCCACAAATTTCTATAGCCACTAAAACTACTATATCACACAATCAACTGTCTGAAATATATTTTAGGCCTAACGGTGAAGTTCTTCCTCCTAGTTTAATTGTGATTGAAGAAATCCCACAAGATGATACACCTTTAACTCCAACCCATTTTGGGGGGGACCTTTACCGGTACGAGTCTTTTCCTCAATAATTTCCATCTGATTTTGTTGATCCTATTTCCATTCAATCTCTCGTTGATTTTCGAGGGTATACATTTGGTCACACAACCATGTCTGAACCAACATCTTTGGTTGGGTTTGCTATTCCAATTATGTCAGCTCCTACCCTCACTAATCCGTCGATGTTCACAACTTCACCAGATTTATATTTGCACAGTGGCCCTTTGGTCCCAACAATTTACAAATCATTATCTGGCACTTTCTCTAGTGCATCTTCACGTTCATGGTCTTTACCAATGTCATCATTTGGTATTTTAACTGATAGTCCTATCGTTAGTACTGAACGAATTGATTCATAACATACATCTTCAGGGCAATATCAAGTTGGTCCTTTTGGGTCAATTCCTTTAAGTACCATATCAACTGGACTCCCAACGTTTGGAGAAAATTATTTTCCATCTTATTATCCTCCTTATGCTGGGGGGAAAAATTTGGTCACCCAATATGACAGTACTCAGTCACTTTTTGGTCAAACTAATGTTGACATGACTGTTTGTCAATGGCAGCCCACTCTGCCTATCCAACCACAAATGGTTGTACACTTGTATCAACATGTTCAACCTATTACACCCACTTCATTACCACTTGTTAATACATCTATACCCCTGTTACAAAATCGAAATATTGTACATCAACCTTATCAGGTGGGTTCTTCGACTCAATATCATCAAATTTTGGGTCCACAGACTCAAAATCCTTTGGTTAATTTACAACAACATATATCAGGAATCATTTATTCACAAGCTGGTGTACCATTTTATGGGATGTCACAAACGCAACCTAGTTATACATATCAACCGAATCCAACTTATACTAATTTGGGTTATAACATTGGTGGACTGAACACTTGGCAGCCACAAGCGCAAATGCCTCAAACTTCATTTCAAAATGTATCATATCTAGGTTTTTGTCAACAAAATTCTCAAGCATTTGCTATGCAAAACAACCCCTATCTGGGTTAGCAGCACCAAATTCCATATGCTGGTGCTCAAAGACCTATTGCCCAGGCAATTCAATATTACCCTGGCTATGCTCAACCTGACCTTAATCGATATTTTCCTTTTGTTGCAATCTTAGAATTACCAGATTTAAACTGGTTAACCAATGATCCTATAAATTATGCTCCTTGGTGGCCGATGATACCTCATAAATTACCCTCTAATATTCCTAAATTCAATGGAAACCCTGGAGAAGATCCGTCAACTCATGTCATAACTTGTCATATATGGTGTTCATCAAATTCCCTGAATGAGGATTTTGTTCGACTATGTCTTTTCCATCGTACGCTCACAGGTCCGGCTACTAAATGGTACATTGAGTTACCTAGAGCTTCTTTCAACAATTTCACTGCTTTAGCTACTATCTTTTTGACCCATTTCCAGTTACCGATCAGATACAAAACTGGAATGGAACTCTTGACCAATTTCAAACAGACTAATGCTACTCACATTTCCGATCATATTCATGAGTGGCGTCACCGTCGACGAATGGTTAAGACATTTGTTCCTGATCAACTCCTTGTTGAATGGTTCATTAAGTCCCTATTACCATCTATAACTGAGGATGTGGCTAAAGGTGGCGTCATCACAGAAGAGTAAGTTATCGCTTGTGCCCAATATTTAGATGTTATTTACACTCAGTATGGCATGCTCTATGAAGAAATACCTTATGCATCACAATCTAATTTCAATTTTCCTCCTCAAATAAAGGACTCTCATGTCGGAGACTGATTGATAGGCACTGCAAACACACACCACGCTATTGCATCTGATCTTGCTCCGACTTCCGAAATTAATGTCGTGTCATTTGACAAAGGCAAAATTGACAAGCAACCAGAAGGTAAGAAAAAGGGGAAATCAAAGAAAAAGAGAATGGTGTTAACGGAAACCACACTGGGCGTTCCGGTGCAGTACTGAGAAAAAGTGCACCCAGCACAATAAAATAATGCAGTGTGTGTCAGTTGTCGACCGCACCGACAATTTAATTTTTTTAAAAATAAATCTATTTACGATGGTGCATTACACTGGGCCTTATGTAAAAATAGACATAACGCCTCGGTGCGTCCATATTAAGGGAATGCGCTACCATCACCAGTGGTAAATGCTAGTTGGTGATGCGTTGCACTTTAACAACCGCCTCAGGGCAGATTGTTTGTTCAACGCACCGCACAAAATGATTTATTGTTTTCGCGGAGCGTGAAGTTTTTTCATGCACACCGTGGCCGATGCGTGATAGATAGGTACACACTACTGGCAGTGTGTGATTGTTTTTGTGGGCACACCCAATGTTTTTTTTCGATAAAAGTTATATTTTTATATTTGTAAATACATTTGTAATTTAATAGAAAAAAATAGGTTTTATGTATGCGGGAGGTTGATGTATTTAATATGTGAATCATTCAGCAATGTTAATGGAGAGAGGAAAGGCAACAACAAGAGAAGAGGGAGGATAATTATAACTTGTTACAACATTGGGAGGCAAGGGAGAGGGAGAGACTTTTGTACCCTCACCATATTACAGCACCCACCCAGTTGCTCTTAAGGGAGGTAGGTCTCCTTAAGTTCTACGAGGAGGCTAAATCCACAAAGGGGCATAGTGGGCTATTAGGACAGTTGATCTACAGGTGGGATGCCCATTGACAAGCTTCCTAGGTCAGTCCTGGTCATTATTTTATTATTGGCCTATCTAGGTGAGGGCAGGATTTTCCCTAGTTCCCCATTAAGGGAATTTTGAGGTCTAGAAAAGGACTCCTAAGAAAATAATAAAATAATAGCTAAAGCAATAAAATAATATTTATGAATTTGAAATTCACTTTTTGCACCACAATCCATGTAACCATGTTTAATTTCAATTGAAAATTGTACCAAAATAAAATTAATAAAAAAATTATATTGATGTGACTATAAATAAGAATGATATTTTCAAGAAAAAAGTAATTATTATTAAACAACTAATGCATTTTTCATTTCTACTTAAATAGCTTAAAATATATTATAAATATAAATTCATGCATTTGTCCTTTGTACTTAACTAACTTAAAATATATTATAAATATAAATTTATGCATTTGTCCTTTACTTAAATAACTTAAAATATATTACAAATATGAATTTATAAATTCTTAAATGTATAACATATTATTAATTAAATTTTATATTATTTAAATTATATATTTACATGTAATTAATATACTATATAAAAATCAAATAATATAATATAAAAATGTAATATATTAATTTATGTATTAATTTATAAATCGGTTACAATTTTCATAAAATTTTATCAAATAATTTATAAAAACACATTAAAAATATTAATGTGGTTTGAAATAGCTGAAGGTTATTAGTATCTACCATTAATAAATATATAACAATAGAAATAATAATTTAAAAAAAAAAAACTATTACAAAAAAAATATTATTATTATTAAATTGACTAATTTTTTTATTTCGCAAATGTATTCTCTCATCTTCAAACAAATATAAATATTAAAATTTGAAATTTTCTAAAAAATACTCAACATTAACAATAAACCATCAATAATAAATTAACCAAGCCTAATAATCTTATCTGATTATCTCATTCATATATAATATTTTAATTAATTATGCTTTATATTTAAAAAAAAACCATTATTATTATATATATAATATTATTATTAATATTAAATTATTTTGTTAAAATTACAATAATAAACATTTTTTATAACTATATAAATTCACTTTTATCATTTCTTTAATTTATCATCAATATATTTTTACATTTTACATATGTTTGGGAGTTTGATTATGTAACTATCTGTGAGGCTTATCAAGATATTCATGGCAAGATTTGGCTTGTGGACACCTAAGGAAAATCAATGTTTGGACACCTTGCACTTGAACTTCAACTTCAGACATCATTCCAAAAACATGTTGCAATTAAGAGTGTAGAGACCATGGTTAAATAATTCCATTAAAAACCAGTAGTTAAACTAACGATCAGTCCATTATTCTTCCTGCATCATAATAGTTGGAATTTATATCTCTTTCTAGCTCTTTTACATGGAAAATGCTGCCCAAAGGCCCGTGTTTTGGTTGCTAGGTTGAATTTGGAGGTCAATCATGAGGTACATTGGAGTAAATGCAACATTTCAACCTTATCTGCATTTTCTATTCCCTCAAAAAATTTCATATTTTTCTTTTCCATCCTGTCACTGGCCAACTATCAGTATTCATTTTACCTTTAGGAATTTGAAATATTTTTTTCACACCTGAGAAATTGTAGAAGAAGCATGGAAAAGGGGCAAATAACAGGTGGGGGAGAACCAGGGAGGCCAAACTACAAGGGATGGAAACTCAATTAACCAAGCCCTAAGTAACCAAAATCAGTGGGGAACAACAGAAAAATGGAGTAATTGGACCTAGAGAGGACAAGAAAGAATCAGAAGAAGCAAATAGAAAGGAGAAGTATCAATAAAGGAGTACTGTAAGTAATAGTTGGGGATACATAGAGGAGGATAGTGTATGATTCCATACACGAGGAGAGAAATTCAGAGAGCTAGTCGCAAGGGTAGGAGAATTTATAATTTGGAAGGTATGGTGTCAAGAAAATTTGAAGGATTCCTTTTACTCAGTGCACAAGTACGTCAACAGGAAACTATTTTAGGCACAAGCTTAACATTTCACTATTGTATCCAGTATCTAGCCATTTAAATGTTTTTAAGAGAAAAATATTATTGTTGTAAGGTTGAAACTTAAATTTGTATAAAATTATTTAACAAAGTGGTGGGATCACTATGAAATTCCTTAGGGTGGGATGAATGGTGTTGATTTGGGTATTGTTATAGGTAAATTTTGGCACCATTCCCAATGACCTAGTTAACTGGACATATTCTCTAGGACCAATGATCAAGGGTCTATCATTCCATATCATTTTAGTTTCTACATGCCCTAAGACAAGAAAGAAGACAAATAAAGTAAGACTTTCATCAAGCAAAGGTTTCCATGGTTTGAAGCTTATTATATAGCATATAAGAGCTCACCAACGTAGGCTCTAAGGGCCCTAAGTGTGTTGGATATGCAGGTAGCCACATGCAAGGCTACTCTGTAAAGAACTTCCCGACATTCATAGGTGCTTGGTCACATTGGGATCGAAATTCTCATTGTTCCGAAATCTCCACTTGGCCAGTGCCTTCTAGAAGAGTTCACATGTGTCAAGCTTCAGATCCAATTTTCCATTTGACATATAAATGATTAGAAACTTGTCTTTCCTATTATTGGAAAGTCATTGATTGCAAAACAAACTATAGTTCATCTATAAATTGAGCACATATCAGAGTGCTTGAGAAGGAAGAATTTGAGTACAGAAATGATAGAGAATTTTCAATTAAGAGCTAGATTTGTGAAGTTGATGTTGGAGAGATTTATACTGTGATGAGGCTTGGGAACATTGTTGGAAGGTCACTTCAAATCAATCATTAGGTTGTAACCTCTCCTTCTATCGTCAATAAAGATTATTTCTTATTTTGACCTATATGCATCTGTATTGGCTTTGATTTTCCATATTGCAAGATCTTGGTTGATGTATATGGTTTATGCTTTACTAGTTTAGCTAAATAGTTGGAATAGATATCTATATTATTGCATCTTCTATTGTTTCGGTGTTCTTTCTTGTAGGAAGAATTCAGCCCACAAACCACTTGAATTTGAAGCTGCAACGGAAGCGATAGAAGGAGCCATTTGGAAGCGACTGGACAAGTAAGTCTCCAATCCTCTTTGTGTATCTGTTCTGATTTAGGAAAAATAGTCGTATAGTCTTTCATCTATTTTTATAGACTAGCACCTATCTAGGGAAGCATGATTTATCCGTAATTCATAATTCTGGCCCAAAAAATTGGCGACTCCGCTGGGGATAATTTCTCTTAGTTCTAGGTGTTTTAGCCTCTAATTTGATCTATTTATCCACCCAGTAGTTGTTACACACAAATATTAAACATTTTTAGAGCTTAATTTGTAAATACAGTGAGTTAAACAGTAGTATTCTTCTTTGTATACTGCACACAACGCACCCCTACACTGGAAACAGTGCTTTGCAGAGCACTGTCTCCCTTCCTAGCCTACGTTGCAGAGCAATGTCTCCCCTTGGAGACTACGTTGACTCCTGAAAGTAACCAAATTCCCTTGAATTTGAATTTGAAACCTTCTTCAGTTTTGTTTGCTGCTGTGTTCTAAAAAGTTTGATGCTCAATTGACCAGTGAATCTATATACTTCTTCCTCCTTTGGCTCAAAATTTGTTCAATGTTTGTTTAAAAAAGTTTCTTTATCACTGACATGTTGATTTCAAAGTAATTTTTATGGTTGCATTAATAATAATTTTCTTTCGAAATAGGAAATTATCGTAAAATGTTCATTTCCTTGGTAGGAGAATTTTTTGTTGAAATCCTCGCTTTTCCTTCAAAAGAGAAATTGTTGTTTGCATTCTTCGTTTCTCGAAAGTAAAAAGCATTTGTATTATTTATCTAGTGCACCTAGTTTCTTTTCTGCATTCATAACATTAAGGAAATTGAAAAGAAAAACTTGCATTTGCATGTAGGATTGTGTGTGTTTTGAAAAATGAACATTAGGAAATTTGCATTTAGTTTGTGCTCATAGATTTTGTTTTTCTCATTGATTTGTTTGCTCACAAATTATTTTCTCTCTTTCCTTAGTAGCTAGGTTCTTCATTGCAAAATCTGAAAGTGAAAGTTTGTTTATCATTCTTAGCTTGCATTTTAGGAATTTCATATACATCATTGCAATGAACCTTTGAAAGAAAAATTGTTAAGCAAGATCAACATAAAATTATTCTGAATTTACTTAACAATGCATTGGAACCAAAACGATAACATTTAGAAGGTCTAGGCTAGAGACGTGTTTCAGCGTCGTAAAAAATAGTAGTTGTCGTTAAATTGTCTCCGGTACATTCCAAGTGTGATACCTCACCCCACGTACGTAAGTATATCGTAGCTCGTCCACGTACTTTCGGGTATATTGGGTGTTGTTACAGTACAATAAGTATAAAGGGTGCTCTCACTGTGCGGTTTCGCATCAGACAATGCTAATACGGACTTGGGCCTCCACATACCTTCGAGTATATTTGGGAGGAAAATTTTTTGGTGCTATCCATCCATAGTGAACCGAGTTGTCCACCTTGAAATTGTGATACACCAAACATAGCATTTCGGGACATTACCTGGCTGTACTTCTTGGTTCGCCATGAGGTATTCTGCAGTTCACTATTTCTTGGTAAACCCTTTTGCCTAGCTTTACCCTCTTTTTGTTTATTTTTTTTGGATAAAATAAATCAGTAATCATGGAAGAAAAAAATCCTATCCCCCGTAATTCGCGTAGATTATCTTTAAAACCACATTTACCACCAGAAGTTATTTCTGGCAGGCGAAGGAGATCACGATCTGTCGAATCAAGTACAATTCGTACATCTGGAAAAACATCATCTTTTAAACCAGAGTTAGCTAAAATTGTTTCCACACATCCTGGTTTGTTTACTGTTGTTGAAACGGAGTCTTCACAGCTACCCATGGACACGATCCATTCAATAGTTGAGACCATACCTCCTGAACCTGACGTTATTCAATCACAAATTGATCCAGATCCTGTCTCTTCTTTGCCAGAAAATCTGAATCCTGAAGTCGAACAAATAGAAGTTGTTCCTAACTTTTTCACTCCACAAATTTCTATAGCCACTGAAACTCCTATATCACACAGTCAACCGACTGAAATATATTTTAGGCCTGACGGTGAAGTTCTTCCTCCTGGTTTAATTATGATTGAAGAAATCCCACAAGACGATACACCTTTAACTCCAACCCATTTTGGGGGGGACCTTTACCTGTACGAGTCTTTTCCTCAATCATTTCCATCTGCTTTTTTTGATCCTATTGCCATTCAACCTCTCGTCGATTTTCGAGGGTATACATTTGGTCACACAACCATGTCTGAACCAACATCTTCGATTGGGTTTGCTATTCCAATTATGTCAGCTCCTACCCTCACTACTTCGTCGATGTTCACAACCTCACCAGAGTCACATTTGCACAGTGGCCCCTTGGTCCCAACAGGTTACAAATCATTATCTGGCACTTTCTCTAGTGCATCTTCACGTTCATGGTCTTTGCCAATGTCATCATTTCGTATTTTAACTGGTAGTCCTATCGTTAGTACTGAACGACTTGATTCATAACATACATCATCAGGGCAATATCAAGTTGGTCCTTTTGGGTCAATTCCTTTAAGTACCATATCAACTAGACTCCCAACGTTTGGAGAAAGTTATTTTCCATCTTATTATCCTCCTTATGCTGGGGGGAAAAAATTGGTCACCCAATATGACAGTACTCAGTCATTTTTTGGTCAAACTAATGTTGACATGATTGTTTGTCAATGGCAGCCCACTCTGCCTATCCAACCACAAATGGTTGTACACTCATATCAACATGTTCAACCTGTTACACCCACTTCATTACCACTTGTTAATACATCTATACCCCTGTTACAAAATCGAAATATTGTACATCAACCTTATCAGGTGGGTTCTTCGACTCAATATCATCAAATTTTGGGTCCACAGACTCAAAATAATTTGGTTAATTTACAACAACATATATCAGGAATCATTTATTCACAAGCTCATGTACCATTTTATGGGATGTCACAAACGCAACCTGGTTATACGTATCAATCGAATCCAACTTATACTAATTTGGGTTATAACATTGGTGGACAGAACCCTTGGCAGCCACAAGTGCAAATGCCTCAAAATTCATTTAAAAAAGTATCATATCTAGGTTTTGGTAAACAAAATTCTCAAGCATTTGCTATGCAAAACAACCCCTATCTGGGTTAGCAGCACCAAATTCCATATGTTGGTGCTCAAAGACCTGTTGCCCAAGCAATTCAATCTTACCCTGGCTATGCTCAACCTGACCTTAATCGATATTTTCCTTTTGTTGCAACCTTAGAATTACCAGATTTAAACCGGTTAACCAATGATCCTATAAATTATGCTCCTTGGTGGCCGATGATACCTCATAAATTACCCTCTAATATTCCTAAATTCAATGGAAACCCTGGAGAAGATCCGTCAACTCATGTCATAACTTGTCTTTTATGGTATTCATCAAATTCCCTGAATGAGGATTCTTTTTAACTATGTCTTTTCCAGCGTACGCTCATAGGTCTGGCTACTAAATGGTACATTGAGTTACCTAGAGCTTCTTTCAACAATTTCACTGCTTTAGCTACTATCTTTTTGACCCATTTCCAGTTACCGATCAGATACAAAACTGGAATGGAACTCTTGATCAATTTCAAACAGACTAATGCTACTCACATTTCTGATCATATTCATGAGTGGTGTCACCGTTGACGAATGGTTAAGACATTTGTTCCCGATCAGCTCCTTGTTGAATGGTTCATTAAGTCCCTATTACCATCTATAACTGAGGATGTGGCTAAAGGTGCCGTCGTCACAAAATATTAAGTTATCACTTGTGCCCAATATTTAGACTTTATTTACACTTAGAATGGCATGCTCTATGAAGAAATCCCTTATGCGTCGCAATCTAATTTCAATTTTCCTCCTCAAATAAAGGACTCTCATGCTGGAGATGGCTTGATAGGCACTGCAAACACACCCCACGCTATTGCATCTGATCTTGCTCCTACTTCCGAAATTAATGTCGTGTCATTTGAAAAAGGCAAAATTGACAAGCAACCAGGAGGTAAGAAAAAGGGGAAATCAAGGAAAAAGAAAACTTCTAACCCACAGGAAAGATCATCTGATCAACCGTCTGGACCACGGAAACCTCGTTATCCATGCATAATCTGTAACAAGGAACACTTTCTTAAGGATTGTCCTCACCGTGCTAAAGTTTCAAAAATCATCAAGATTTATCATGCATCAGCTGTGTTGACAAACCCATTTCCAAATCTGGACACAAATTTGGTTGCTACAAATCCAGCTCCTAGTTCCCAAGTGTTAATGTTACCCACCACAAAACCTTCACAAGATATTTTGGTGTCGACGCGGAATAAAGACTATGGTAGTCTGGCCATTGATCAACCTACTGCCTCGACAATGAATCCATCTAATGAATCAGTACCACCTACTGTTATTCCTAAATTGACAATTAAACCACCGAAGGGAGTAATTCATAAATTGACATATAATACTCAAGCAAGAGATGCAAAAAATTATAATATAGTTGAAGATTTGACTCAATCCCCTTTAGCTATGTCTACTCTTGAGGTATTACAAAATTGTCCCTCCCAGAAGAAGGCTTTATTTTTGTCCATTGGTGGAATTGATCCGACTGATTCTAATCTCATCGTCTTTAATCATACGGGCTATGTGCCGCAATTACTAGCAGAATTGGCATTATCCATACAAGTAAATGTTCTCAGTCACCTTGTTCATCTCGCTATTATTGATGAGGGAGAATCTACGTGCATTATGTCTCTAAACTTTTGGAATTCACTTGGCTCCCCGCGATTATCACAATCATCAACGATGTTGAAGGCTTTTGATGGAAGAACATATAAACCTTGTGGTATTATCAATAACCTGCATGTTCAATTAGGGGGAAAAACAGTAAGTATTGATGTCGAGGTTGTTGACAGACCCCTTGACTATAATATTTTACTCAGAAGACCATGGGTATATGCAATGACTACCATTTTTTCTACATACTTTAGAATGATTTCCCATCCACATAAAGGTACAATCACAATCATTAATCAATTATCCTTTTTTGCCTCTGCTTTGCAGGTAACTAGAAGCGTTCCATTTGTTCACTTACCCCAACTAGAAATTCAGAACATTTGTGTAGGACTCTTAAAGGATTCCACTGTTATGGGAACTTTTGCATTACCATCGCCTACGACGTCGGTAGAAATTGCAACCATAGAGACCTGCTACATGATCTCTTCCACTCTATCTAGCTTAAAGGAGAGTACGGATGATTCTGATATTTCTACATTGGATGAAGTTTTACCGCCCATCCCTATTGAGCTGACATAGCAATCAATCTATTTGGCTTGGGTTGCAAATCCGAAATCATCGTCGTCGAGTGTTTGGGTTGATCGTTCATTAGATTTTGGTACTCCATCTGATTCATTTTCCTCAAAATTTTTGACAGATGAAAATATTTTGGAAGTTATGATTTCAGAAGAAGAACCATGGGAAGATTATCATCATCGTTCCCATCTTCCTGATTATGAAGAAAACAATCTCAGTGAACTATATCACCCATCCATCAAAACTTTATTTTCGAATTCTTTACCGATTAATGCAATTGACTCTGAGCGAAATTTATCAAATATCGAAGAAACGACTTCTATCGATATTTTGACCAAACCTAGCATTGTAGAAAATATTCATGTCGGTGTATCTTGTTCTCCATCAGAACTTGATTCATATTTCTCTCTTTTTTGTGAATTCCGTGACGTATTCGCTTGATCTTATGAGGAAATGCTAGGCATAGATACTAGTATATTTGAACACACTATTAATATGTATCCTGATGTCAAACCAGTGCGCCAACAACTTTGTCCTGTTCATCCAAAGAAAGCCGCTACCATCAAAGTAGAAGTTGAAAAAATTTTGCGTGCTGGTTTCATTTACCTTGTTTCGCTAACAGAGTGGGTTTCCAATATCGTTCCTATTATGAAAAAAGAAGGAACCATTATAGTGTGCATCGATTATCGGGATTTTAATCATGCTTGTCCAAAATACAACTATCCTACTCCCTTTATCAACCATATTATTAAGGATTGTGCTGGATGCGAAATATTTTCGTTCATGGATGGATTTTCCGGCTACAATCAAATCAATATCCGACCAGATGACCAACATAATACAACATTCATCTGTCCTTGGGGTACATTAACATATAAGAAACTTCCATTTGGTTTAAAGAACGTTGGGGCAACTTTTCAGAGATAAATGGATTATGCTTTCAACGACATCAAGCACATTGTTCAACCATATCTAAATGATTTACCAGTGCATTCACGAAATTGGACTGATCACCTGATGCATTTGAGAGCCATTTTATTACATTGTCGACACTACAAGATATGCCTCATTCCACACAAATTTGTGTTTTGTGTTGGTTCTGGTTGATTGCTTAGATTCATATTCTCAAAAGAAGGAATTTTAATAGACCCACTGAAGGTGCAGGCCATTCTTGATTTTCCTGCACCATCAAACTTACTTCAGATACAGAAACTTCAAGGAAAGGCTAACTTCCTAAGAAGGTTCATTCCAAACTACACTGAAATGGCTAAAGGATTTACTTGATTATTGAAAAAGGGGGTTCCCTTCCATTAGGACCAAGTTGCGCAAGCTTCTTTTGATGATGTCAAGGACCATCTTGTCCGAGCATCTTTAATGTATCCTCCTAATTATCAAAAAGATTATTTCCTATATATCGTCGCGGCTGAAACGACCATCACTATGGTTTTTGTCAAAGTAGAATATGGAATTGAACATATGATCTATTATTTGAGTCGTAATCTCAATGATACAGAAGTTAAGTACTCGTACGTGGAAAATCTTGCTTTGGCAGTTGTTCAAGCTATTCAAATATTTCGCCATTATATCCTGCTCCGAGAAACAACAATAGTTTCATATTGCAACCCCATGACTTACATCTTATCACGTCAATTTCTGGGGGGAAAATATTCAAAATGGATTCTCATTTTTTGGGAATTTGATTTGGAATTCATCAAATCTAATTCAAAGAAGTCTTTAGTTTGGTTGAGCTTCTCTATGACCTTCCCTTTGATAGTAATACTACTACATCGAAACCATCTATTCTAGAAGAGTCTATGTTTCTGAATGGATCATCTAATCCTTGGTGTGGGGATTTCATCATTTATCTCCAAACCCAAAATTTTCGACCGAATACCTCTCACTCTGATCAACGACATATTCGATACCAAGCCAAAGATTATCTGATCGTCGGCGATACACTTTATCGTCATGGTGTCAATACCATTTTAAGGAGGTGCCTCACTCATGAGGAGGCCAAAAAAGTGTTAAATGAATGTCATGCTAGGGCTTGTGGTGGAAAATTATCTGGATATGTTACCACGCAAAAGATACTCTGTGCTGGTTACTTTTGGCCTAATATTTTTCAAGATTTCATCCTCATAGTCAAAAATTTTCATGCATGCCAGATTTTTTATCGTAAAATCTATAAACCGCCAATGCCAATGCATCCTGTTGTCTCTACTAGACCATTTATGAAATGGGGTATTGGCTTCATGACCTGTAACCCTCCTTCGTCTGGGGGGCATGGTTATATTATTGTCGCAGTTGACTATTTCACCAAATGGGATGAAGCGATGCCTACATTCAACAACACAGGATAGACAACTGCATTTTTTTTCTTCAACCACGTTATTGCACGGTTTGGGGTCCCACAGGATATAGTTACGGATCATGGGAAGCATTTTCACAACCATATGATGTCTAAATTGACTACCAAGTTAGGATTGTCACATGATAATTCTACTCCTTATTATCCACAATCAAATGGACAAGCTGAGGCTATTAACAAAATTCTTAAATGAATTCTTCAACGAATGATAGGAGTCCGTAAAAGGAACTGACACTTGATCCTGTACTCCGCTTTGTGGTGTATCGAACCCCAGTAAGAAACACAACCAGATTTACTCCTTTTTAATTAGTGTATGGTCTGGAAGCTATCTTACCAATCCAATGTGAAATATCTTCATTAAAACTCGCGATAGACTTGTTACCTAACACCTTAGAAGAAGAAGTGTGTCTCCTTAACCTCAAACATCTAGATGAAACGCGTCGTGAAGCCCAATTGGCCAACGAAGCGCATAAGAGATGTATAAAGGCGCAATATGACAAAAATGTCCAGCCTCACATCTACTCAGAGGGAGACTTGGCCCTTCTTTATGATCAAGAAGCTAATGTAATAGGTACAGGGAAATTCGAGCCATTGTGGCATGGACCCTATATTGTCAAAAAATTTCTTGCTAAGGGTGCTTATGATTTAGTTGATTACGATGGAATTCCATTGGCATAGCCTAGAAATGGGTTGTATTTGAAACGTTACTAATGTTTTTGTATTATATTGTTTATATGCTGTTGATTTTCATTCACTATCTTAATTTGTTTTAGAGTTTTCTTAACGTTAGTAATCTGCTTTACATTTTATGGCAGATGTCTGAATCTTTGGAACCATTTGTTGGATATGCGGATGGAGCTAGTCATAGTACGCAAAATCTATCCTCTACAACGTGGGCCATTTTCACTCTGAATGACAAGTTAGTGAGTTTTCAAGGGATTTTTATTGGTAGATCGACGAAAAATATCTCTGAGTATAGCGCGTTGATCAAACTTCTCTCTGATGCCATTTCATTCGGTATTAACTGAATAATCATAAGGCTAGACTCACAAATTGTGGTGTTACAACTTACTAGTGTTTATACTGTTAGAAGTCCAACACTTCTTAGATTGTTCCTAAGAGTTCGACTTTTGGAAAGACATTTTGATTTCATTCAATATCGACACATTTCCAGAAATTTGAACACTTTATATGATTCATTAGCTAATCAAGTTTTAGACAGACATTTGCGACATAGGTAAAGAAAATTTTCACATCATTGAATAAGATTTCGAATTAAAAATAGGAAAAACTCTGAAATCATATAGATAGATTGTTATAGGTTTTTACAAAATTTGTTCCCAAGACACATTGGTCATCTGACCTAAAAATGTACGCAAAAAGTCACAAGTAAACTAGTGGTGCACATGGTAACATGCTATAGATCTAGCAATCCTACAGAGAAACCACATCCAATAGTTAGGAACCCCAATAGTGTGTCGCTGCAGTCGCATGGGAAGCTCTTTGATCTAAAAATCTGGAATTCCGAAGGTCAACCCCTCTATGTTTTGTTGAAGCTCAGCTAGAGCCTCAACCATATCAAGGTTCTGAATGACTTCTCTCCCAAAAACCCTCTCTGCTGGCGCATCTAGTTCGCGCTTGGGTTCCTCTACTAGTTGAACACGACCTATGTCTGCATTAAAAAAAACATTTATTTTAGTCTTGGAACGAAATAAAAACACAAAAACATTTTATAAACCTTATAAAAATAAAAAAAATGGTCAAATCATTCTTACCTATTGCACCCCACTGAGCACCTTCTGGTAATACTAGATCTGGATCTCCTCAGAAGTTGACGCTTGCATATGCATACACATCGATGGTAATGATCTGTCACTGGAACCAGGCGAAGAATGCAATAGAGAACACAATGGTCGATTGGATTGCATGCCGACCCATGAGTTCTAGCCATATTTGCATTTGAGGATCTCTAGGACTAGATATATCCAATGTTACATGCTGTGGCTGCATCAATGGAATCCGTTCCAAAGCGAAGGAGATAAGGATTGAACCATAACTGAATTTTTTCTTCCTTCCTCCCTTTGCTTTATTCAGTTGTTCCTTTATCTGAGATAGAAAATCTTCGGACTAGTTGAATACTGTTGGCTCTAAGCACTCTAGCGCATACTGCATATACGATCTGTTCACTACATGTAGTGTAATGGTGCCAGCAAGTTTAGCGATCGTGAAAAGGATGGTTCTCAAAGGAAAATCCCTAACATCCCAGATGTTTATTTTTCCATCTTTGCTAGGTTATGCCCCTGGATAGCAATACTACATAACAAATCCCTCGTTGTCTCTCCTCCAACGGTAGACCCTGTGAGAGAAATGGGAAAACCTCTCCTCGAAAAACCTGTGAGAAAATACATGTCCTCAACTGTTATGGGAACCAATTTGTTCTTAATGTGAAATGCCTCTATCACCAGATCCCATGCTCGAACTAAGAACTCCAAGAGTTCTATTTGTTGCCTCATTCTCAAAAATTTGAAGTACTTAAGTAGTCCACAATCTCTTAGAGCTCTTACAGTACCTGGATCATTCAAGGCAATCATATATTTTTCTTCATGTTCTCTTTCCCTCCATGTAATTTTCATTTTAATCCAATGAAAACCTGAAATTCAACCATTAGATCCATTAGATTCCATTCATTTCAAAAAACTAGGAAAATTTTGGGCACAACTTGAAAATAAAAAACTTGAACTACGCCCAACGCACTCCCTGGGCTAAGACAGTGCATTGCACATGTAGGTACCCTTCACTGTACCTGCTATGCAACGCAGGTTTCAAAATTCATGGGTGCGTTGCCCTCATTTTTGGTAGAATTTACCCTAGGGGCCTCAAAACCCTAAAAATTTGCAAAGAATGGAAATGAAATGAATACCAAAGGGAAGAGGAGGTTCATGGTACTAACCTGGATCAAACAGTGATGAAATCCATACACAGAAATGACTGTAATCAACAACTGAAGTTCGGGGGAAAATCAGGTTCAGAGCTCCAAAATGAAAATGGTAACTATGGAATGGTAAAAATGAATAGTGAAACTACATTTTATAGTCATTTAACTGTTTGCAAGTTAAATTTATTGTTATGACTATATTTTTATTATGTTTTTATCATGAAACAGGTATTTTTAATCCATTTGATGTTCTTCTGAAAAGGAAATACAACTGATGAATAGATTAGTCATGTAGTTTTATTCAAAGAGTGACTTGACCACAAAGCATACTTTTTCTCCTTATTTTTCGAGCTTTGTTAAAAATGAAAAAAGATTTGAAGCGCACTTTTATTTCTTTTTTGAGATTTGTTCTATAGGGTAAAATTCTTGGGTTGTTGGTTTTCTAATATCCCTCTTAGGGCTTTCCAGTGCCCAAGGAAAATAGTAAGATTATCTATATAGCTCACAAAGAAGGCATATACATGTTCATATCAACTTAAACAACTTGATGGAATAATATGGAAGATTACCTATTTAATGATCTTGGAGTCTTTTGGAGAGTGCTAAGCAGTGAAGCAGGGACCCTTCTTCACCAGCTCCAAATCTTAACCCTGTAATCAATCAAAGTACCCGTGTAATCTCTACCACAACATACATTTCCTATCAATTAAGTCAATATATGATAGACATTTAAAAAATTCACATCTAAGCCATTCATCTCATGCTATGTATATAATCGAATAACAATGAAAATATCAACGCATAGAATGGACAAAACAGATACAGTTCTATTAATTTGTAAAAGGAGGATTACAACCGTCGGTTGTACCAAGCCCTCCTTAGCCTTCCAATCTCTCTATCTCTCAATGTGGTGATGTCTTGATCAACAAGTTCTCAATGAACCTCTTTGACCTTTGACCTTCACACTACAACAATAATGTTCTGCTTCACAAGTATTCAAAACTTTGACAATCCTTCGACCTTGAACCAAGAGCCTTCAGCTCCATTTTATAGGAGATGGAGAGAGCAATCATTTCCCTTCTCTTTCCACCAGTTCTAAATAGAAAAAACCAAGATGTTTCCTCAACTTCCCATGCTTTTTCCTTCCTTGAGAGTTCAGGTGTTTTTGGCAAGGCCCAATAAGAGATTAGTTCTTTGCAGTTTCCTTTTTGTACTGACTCTCTTATGAGAAAAATATGGAAATTCAAATCATTCTCCACGGGTTTTTTCCCGTTTCAAACTCAAAACATGGGTAACGCTGCACTCTAATGTAAACAGAGTGTTTCCCTAGCCACTAACACAACCTATTCATTGATCATATGCGTTATAACGCTCTTGTGTTGTTATAGGAGTGTGTTACCTTGGTAGAAGTAGGTTTAGTTTAGGTCTTTGTATTCCTTCCATATTTATCTTCTCCTCTAAGCTGATGAGGAGGTATTTTGACCTGTAACAGATGCCCCCTAAAGTGTGAGGTTAGAGATGAAGACGATGGCCGAAATACTTTAAAATGTGTGTAGTAGAGATAAAGAGATTGAAAGACCGAGGAAAAAATGAAACAACAACATATGTCAGAAAATATAATATCTGCCTTGAGTCGGGCATTCCCATGCTCAGTAGCTTAATCAACATAATTTCTCTAGAATAGAGATATGAAGAATCTGTCCACCGATAAGCACAACGTGGAAATGTCTGTCATAACAGAATCAGGCTGAAGAAGCTGTCTCCATAAACAATATCGCAACTTGGGGAAGAGAACATAGCTTTAATGATGCAACCTTTGCCCCAAGTTCTTGACCACCGCTTCACTTAAACTACATATTTCTCAACATGTGAATGAAGGAGCTGTCATTGAACATGTGAGAAATCGTCTGATTACCAGTCGATAATGAAAACTGTTAACAGATGCAAAGGTGGCCACCGATAATGATGATGGTCCCTAATATGCACAGTACAATCTAGCGAGTGTGAATAAAAAGAGTTTAAGTCGAACACTCGTAGAATCATTCGATCAAGAGCCAATGATGAAGACTTCTAATCAAACACAAGACTACTTGCCACTGATGTCTGCAAGTATTCGGGTACTGATGGGTTTCTGGATCAACTTCCTAGATAAGATGTTGAAGTCGATAGGAAGAGATCTGTTGAAAGGTAGGCACTGAGGTGTCCTACATCAGTCAACATTAAATGAAAACCAAATGATTTTTTTTGTGATGGAGATAATGAAGAGAAAATGGGCATGTCTAATGAAAAATAATTTTTGGCATAATGAGCGATTTGGTTGATAAGAGGAGCAGTAGATAGCGAGATCTGCTTGACCAATAGAAGGCATTGTAATAGGGTACTAGGCAACTGAGGCTTAATGAACAACCAAGAGTATGTTAGGATTTTACCGGTGTAAGGACACTGGAAGATGAAGGCTAATACTCATATATGGTAGGGTTCGGCTAACTATGAAAGATTTTTCTGGGAAGTGCCATGTTCAATATTTTCGCTGCCAAATTGACCTTTCTGAAATATAACAGAGGTAGTATCCATTTTGTCCAAATTTTTCCCCGTTTGATTAGGTTTAATGAGTCCAGACGAGTAAACTCGGTGAAATTTTCATATTTAGAGAGTCTGAAAAATATCGTAAAAGAAAACTCTGTGCCTTGTCTGATTAGGTTTAACGAGTTCAGACGAGTAAACTTGGTGAGTTTTTCATGTTTAGAGAGTCTAAAAAATGTCGTAAAAGACAACTCCATTGGGGTACCTTTGTCATTTCTTGATAACTGGGCATGACAAAGGGAGAATAGTAAGCTTAGAACAGTTCATTTTCCGTGAGTTAGTCCATCAAAGCCGGAAAAGTGAGAAATCTATGTTTGATGGACGTCTACCTCATTTTGTTATGAGTACGAGGAGACGAAGTAAACTCAATACTCTTTGTGAAATTTTAACAAGTCCAACAAAGAAAAACTCGGTGCTCTCTGTGAAATTTTAATGAGTCACACGGAGAAAAATCAGTTACTTTTTCGGTTTAAAGAGCTTTGAAAAAGAGGAAAAGAATGGCTCCTTACTCTCTGTCGTGGTAGTTTAGAAAGCCCGACAAAGGCAACTCGGGGTTTTTTCAGTTTTATGAGCTAGAAAAAGGTCCCTAAAAAGAAATCTCAGTGCTTCTTCATATCAGTTTTAACGAATCTGAAGAAGAGAATTCCAGGTTTTTCGGATTAACGAGCAAGAAAAAGGCCATAAAAAGAACGCTCGAAATCGACTTTGTATAAGTTTAAGGAGTCCGAAGAAGGGAACTCGAGGTTTTTCAGATTAACGAGCTAGAAAAATACCATAAAAAGAATGCTAAAAAAAAGGGTAAAAACATGTGTATGTCTGCATATAAATCTTGATAACTTATCAAAACATCAGTAACAAATCTCAATAGTTGCGACACATATGCAGCAAGAATTCACGACTTTTTTCCGACTAGCTAAGAGAGTCATGCCCTAGAAATGGCTATAAGAAGGTCATAAGACTTTCATTTTCACTGTTTTGAATGCTGTGAAGGAGCTCTGAGGTGAAAAAGGGTGAAAAATTTTGCTGTCTATTGCGATCAATCCGAGCAACGGTTCTTCTTCCCGTGAGATCCAGGTAAGAGCTAGAACCTCCTGTTATCATTTTATTTTGTTTTTGTGAAGTTTTGATGGTTCAAAATGAGAAATTTGGTCGGCCCTAAAAAAAATATTAGCAGCTAACGCGGGCCAGTACTGCTGGACCCACGTTAAGCACACTTCCTGTGAAGGAAGAGCGTGTTAGCACGCTCTATTTTACTTTATGGCCAGCGTTAGGCACAACACATTTTTTAGGAACTCATTAATAAGCATTTTGAAGTGTTCCAGGCAATTTCTAATTGGTTGAAAATGTTGCATTTGCAGGTATTCAGTTGTTAATAATGAGTATCTAGTGAGAGAGAGAACATGAATGGGAAGAAAGAGATATGATTACTGATGCTGCAAGCTTGATGGCTCTCCGTAGATGCGGTTTGCTAAAATATGCACGTTTAGAAATGATGAGGGGTCAAGAGGACCTCCTGAGGTGGCTGATTCAGAAATGGGATGAGTGGCACCATGTCTTTCGGATTGGGGGCAATGATCTCTCAATTGAGAAGGACGATGTGTAATTTTTGACCGGCCTATCATGTCGTGGACTGAGGCCCAACTTGACGGGGTCCAGAGCGGATCCGCACTCCACTGTTGATCTTATTTTGACTCATTGCATACGCAACACAGAGGCAGTGAGCAACCAGGTGCCTATTGCACAGGTGGCTTTGAGACCACTGAGGTCGATATTATCGATGATTGTTTGCTTGGCAGGTCCTAAGAGTCAGCATGTGGCCACCAAGGCCCAAATGCTACTAGCCTTGTATTGTATGCAGCCTCAAGTTTTTGACTGGTGTGATGGAGTTTTCCGTCGGGTCCGAGCAGAGCACACAGCATGCGAGACCTGTACCCAGAGATATTTTGGGTATGTAAAATTGATCGTTTATTTCCTACTAGAGCGGGTACCATTGATGAGGCCCAGGATCATTATAGCGCCATTGGGCCCACGTGAGGCGAGACAGGCTCGATGGGCAGCTTTGCTTCCGCGGACTGGAGAGGGTCCTGTCCGCCACTGTTTTGATGATGGATTTTTTTATTGGCTAAACTCCCAAATTATTATGATTGAGGATTATCCCTATGCAGGGATGAACTTCACAGGCAATCCGGAGTTAGTGTTTCCCCCTGGAACCCTTTGGGGACTCGATGGTAAGAAAGAAAGGATCAGTGTAATCTAGGAAGTATTTTGTTTTTGTCTTTTGAATGTTTATGAAACTTTTTTGTTGAAATAGGGTGAAAATTATGTTTTGACATGAAGCTTGTTTGCTTGACACAGATGTGGCATCGGTCCGCCCAGATGGGGCCCCTCGCTATGCACAGCGAGGACTGCAGCTACCCGAGGCTGACACACCAACTGAGGAGGCGAAAGTCGCTGGGGATGATGATTCCCAAGTATTACATGAACTCTCCAGAAACCTGGAGGGTTTGAGTATGGGTATACCACCCCTTCCTATGCGGGAGGTTCCAGTTCGTTTGCAGCGGAATACCGTAGGTGTGCTGGAGCGATACCTAGTGCCTCTAAGCAGGATAGCCAGAGCAGTTGTGTGTTATCATGATCATCAGGCTTAGCTGGCGGAGCGGATGTATAAGTGTCAGAGCGTGGCTTAGTATAGCCAAATTTTTGTAAAACACCCAAGTTTTGGAAGATTTTTTGATGTACTATTGTACTAGACACGACATATATATATACATACATACTTTTTGGTGATTTTGTGTTTTTCAAATTTTTTTTTCTTTTTTTTTATGTATTTTCAATGGGGTAAAAAATATATATACTCATGTGTAAATATTTTATAACAAATGTGACAAATGCCAATCTAACACATAGTTTGCCAAAGAATTGGCTAATGCATTAAATTCTCTAGGAACGTGCTCAAATGTGATTTTTTGAAATTGACGTTCTAAAAGTCGTACCCTTAAAAAATAATGTAACAAGACTGGATGATGGACCTGGTAATGATTGTTTAACTGCATAATGACCAGTTGGGAATCTACCCTAACCAATAAATTGGAGATGTCATGAGACACCACCTCCGTGAGGAGTTGGATCACTGACATGTACTCGGCAACGTTATTGGTGGCGCTACCTAGGAAAATTCCCCCAGAACCAAGAAGTTCTGACTCAGGAGTCTAGAGAACCCAAGCAGCTGAAGCAATGTGTCTAGTGTGATGACTAGCACCGTCCGCGTATCCAACATATGATAAGGAGGATGACGACATCCGTGTGAAGGAAAAAGATTGTAGATGATAAAAAACACCTCAAAAACCAAAAAATGTCTAGAGACATCAAAATAATAGGCAAAAATTATATACATAAAATTACAAAGCATACGCCTAATGAGAAACTAGGAAAAATACTTCTTTAGATAGAGCCCGTTGCGGGGCTCTGCGAACGGAATTCCATTACAATCCTAAAGTTCATAAGCCCCTTTTGAGAGGACTTTAGAGACGATGTAAGGACCAAGCCATAATGGTTGGAGTGTTCCTGCCCCTAAGAGGTCATGTTTTTTTATCATAGAGTAGAATAAGATCACCCTCTTGGAAAGAACGAAGCTTGACAGATTTGTCGTATTGAGCTTTGACTCGGTGCTCGTGAGCTTTGAGTGCTAGTGTAGCATCTCGACGAGTTTCATCCAAATGATGAGTGAGAGCAAGCGCTCTTATGTGGCGGTGGTGCCAGGCAGGAGTTCCACAACGAGTTTGAGTGATGGAATTTCACACTCGATTGGAAGTACTGCCTCCAGGCCGAATGCAAGTTGAAATGGCGTGAAGCCTATGGAAATTTTGACTAACGTTCGGTATGCCCATAACGCGGAATAAAACTTCCGATGCCATGTGGTTTTATGGTTGCCGACCAATCAACGATCATTTTTTTGAGGAAGGCATTTACGGCTTCGACTTGACCATTAGCTTGAGGATAATAAGACGAATATTGATCTTGACGAAAACTTAGCATGGATGTTAATTCGGTCATCATATGATTCTGAAAGTGGGATCCATGATCTGTGACAATAGATAGGGGTACACCGAACCAACAGATTACCTGATTGAACAGGAATAGAGTGGCGGTTTCGCCATTGGCCTTAAAAGTGGGAATGGCTTCCGCCCATTTCGTAAAATAATTGACCGCAATCATGATGTAGTTGTGTCCATTTTCCGAAGTGGGATTGCAGGTGACAAAGTCAATTCCCCATTTAGCGAAAGGAACAATGGAGATAATCGGATGAAGGGGGGAGGATGAGCATGCATTTTCTTTGTGAAAATTTGACATGGATGGCACTTCTGGACCGCTGCAATACAATATTTAAACAAAGTGGGCCAATAGTAACCTATTCGCAAGATTTTTTGGGCAGTAACTATGCCCGAAAAATGACCATCGCATGCCCCTACTGGCAGTCATTCAAAACGCGTTCCACTTCATTGAAATTGAGACAACGCCAGAGAATCGTATCGATACCATGGCGATATAATGTATCATTTAGCACGAGGTAGTGCTTTGCCTGGTGGCGAATACGACAACGGTCGTCGGACGTGAGATTTGGGCGGAAGCGTTGGGTTTGTAGGTAGACTGGAATGTCTCCATACCATGGGTCCGAAGAATCAACCAAGTATACAGATTCATTAGGAAATGGATCATGAGCTACTTCTCCTGGGTTGATTATGGGAAGGTCCGATAATAATTCGGTGAAGATGAGAGATTTCTTTGCTTTGGAAGCTGTGAAGACCAAATCAAATTGTTGGAGAATTATGATCCATTTGGAATATTTTCCTCCAATAATTTGTTGAGATAGGATGTGTCGCATGGGGTTCTCCAAAGCAATAACCGTAGTCTGTTGCAGCAATATATAGTGTCGGAGTTGGGTGACGGCAAAGACTACCGCCAGAGACAGTTTCTCCACATGTGAATAACATAGTTCAGGTCCGATTAGACATTTTGACAAATAGTATATCACATGTTCACTATCGTCACTGTGAACTTGAACTAGAACCATTCCAAGTGAGGATGGTGAGGCTACCAGGTAGAGGAGAAATTCACGTGAGTAGTTGGGGGCACTAAGGTGTGGGGCTGAAACAAGTGCATGTTTTAAAGCATCAAATGGCCATTGAGCTTGGTTATCCCACAAGCATAATGTTCCTTTCTTCAATAATCACTTAAATCCTTTGGTCATCTCGGCATAGTTAACAACGAATCGACGTAGAAAGTTTGCCTTCCCTTGCAAACGTTGGAGTTGGAGGATGGATTGTGGTGCTGGCAATTCAACAATTGCTTTAACCTTATCGAGATCAACCCTAATCCTATGATTGGAGACAATGAAACCTAACAGATGCTCGGACTCGAACATAAATACGCACTTATGAGGATTCAGACGTATATTGTAGAATCTACACGTAGCAAAAATTTCTTTCAGATGAGTAAGGTGATCAGGTCGTTTCTTGGAATGGGCCAGAAGGTCATCCAAGTAAGCCTATACAATATGTTGAATGTCATGGAAAGCGTAGTCCATAGCCCGCTGAAAAGTTGCTCCAGCATTATTCAGACCGAATGGGAGTTTACGATACAAAAACATGCCCCAACGATAGATGAAGGCAGTTTTATGTTGGTCTTCTTTTTTTACCGCAATCTGGTTATAGCCCAAGAATCCATCCATAAAGGAAAAAGATTCGCATTTGGCACAATTTTCGAGAATCTGATCTATGAGCAGCGTAGGATAATTGTATTTGGGACAAGTGGAATTCAGATCGCGATAGTCAACACAAACTCGGATGGTGCCTTGTTTTTTATCGACGGGAACTAGATTGGAAACCCATTCTGTCAAAGGAACGGGATAGATGAAACGAGCGTTTAAAATTTTTCCTACCTCAATTTTGATGGCAGCCACTTTTCACGGGTGGAAAGGTCTGAGTCGCTGCCGAACTGGTTTGGAATTGTCATAAATCTTGATTTCGTGCTCGACTATAGATAGATATATGCCAGGAATTTTGTCATAAGACCAAGCAAACACATCGCAGAATTCCTTGAAAAAGGATGTGAGGCGTGCAATTTCCTCAGGATTGCAATCTGCTCCAATCTAAATATTTTCCACGATACCCGTTTTGATTGAGATATCAATGAGCATTGGCTTAGAAAGATTACCCATGTTCCCTTCTGAATCGATAGTTTGAACAGTCGTGTAAGTGGAGGGAACCATCTCAGGTGGGTCAAAGGATGGGATTTTAGTATTTATTACGTCCGAGTCGATCATCGAAGCGTGATGGTGAAACTTTCCCCAAGGTCATTCTTCTAGAGAAATGATCTCTTGAATAGCTTTGTATGTAAGCAAGACTTCATTGAGGAGATCCTTAGAGAGAACTGTGATGGGTGGGAGGTTTTTACGTTTGGTCGAAACCATAGCACTGGAGGGTTCAAATGTAATTTGGATGGCTTGATAGGCCAACTCAGCTGGTGAGAGTGGCATCTGATCTTCGTAGGAATCAATGTCTGAAGGTGCCGGGAGGATCCATGGGTCGATAGAGCCATCAAAAGTGTTGGATATCATTGCAACTGTATTTGGGATCTCTGGTGGCGGGAGAGGAAAACAACCCAGTAGGGAAGATTCCTTCAGAAGACCTGTACCAATACTGACGTAAGAGTCAGGACAACCTCCTATTAGGGGTACAGTGCTACCTGGTAACATGGAATAATCTGGGGTGCATAAGGATAACTAATCCACTGTGACTATTTTCCCATCCAATGGAAATAGGACGAGTCAGAAGACTGAAGAAACAATGGCGGTCATGGCATAAGACCAACTGTGACCGAGCAAAAGATTATAGTCGAGATGGCGATCTACGACTTCAACGTCCATGGTTACCGTTTTCCCACTCAGATTGATGGGAAAGCTAGCAAGGTATCCTTTTGGGAGGAACGTGTGGCCATCGAAATATTTGAGGGAATTCAACGACAGTGTTAAGGTAGGAGAACCTAAAGCAAGCTAGCAAGCTTGTGACATAACGCAGGTCGAAGCACCTTCGTCAATGACAGTGCGATGGATTGGTCTCCCTTTCGACACAACCTGCACTTGGAATGCGAGTTGGTGCGAGAGGCGAGTCTGAGATTTTTCGATATCAAAGATAGCTAGCATGGAATCCTAGGGGTATATTCCACCAATCGCTGAAATCAAGGCTTTCCTTTGTGCTGGACAAGTTTGCAATACTTCAAGAGCAGACATAGCTGACGGTACCTGTGCCAAATCTTCTACAATGTTGTAGTTCTGGGCTGCACGTGCAGAGGTGTTATGAGTCATGTGTCGAAGTGTCCCTTTGGGAGCATGAATCACGGGACCAGAAGTAGGTCGTTCAATATGCAAATAGTTGGTCGACGGTGGAGTTGAACTAGTACCAGGTTCTTGAGCGTCTCTGGTAGGATTTCCATAAATCTTGGCTCGTGTTTGAATTTCAACACTCTCAATACCATAAATGGTGAATGATCATTCACCGGAAGGATGTGAACCACCATTGCCCCGTTGCTGGGGTTGTGGCGGGTTTTCAACCATGTGTTGTTGTTGCTGATGTTGATTAGGGAAAGGGTTATGAAGAACGACAGGTGTTCGCCCAGAATCCTTGTTTGCAATAAAATTGGTGCATTCCTGCAGCCGAGGAAATTTTTATGTCAAGTGGTCCTCCGCACAGATCTTGCAAGGAAATTTCATGGTTTTATCTTTCCCTTTGTCATTTTTGGCAGCGTTTTTCTGATTAGGATTATTCTAATTTTCCGACTGCTCTTCTGAAGAAGATGTCTTTTTCTTGTTCTTATTATTCTTTCCACTAGGTTTTTGTGAAGTTTGCACAGCATTTACCTCAGCGGTAGGAAGAGTAGTCGTTTGGTTAGGGGCAGTGGCAGCCGAGGATGGCTGGGAGGTTTTCCCCTGAGACTGTTTTGTGGCTACACCAGAGATTGTGCCAACGAGACTATTGGTGTGAGCTCCAGTTTTCTGTGTAGATGGAGGATTTGGGTTACCAGGGGCATTGGGGAGTAAATCATATAACGTGCCAGATTGTGAATAGATTAAATCCAAATTTTGGGCATGATGAATGCACTGATCTTCTATAACCACACCGGAAAGGCCAATGTCTTTAGAGATGTGGGCTAAGAGAGACTTACAAAATTAATTAGATAGGAGATGATCTGGGATTAGTGCTTTGACTAGCCTCCTCCTACGTTTCCATTCATGAATGTGATCAGAAATGTGGGTGGTAGTGTCTTGGTGCAACGAGGTTAATAGTTCCGTTCTGGTTTCAAATATGATTTGTAATTGGAATTTCTTTAAAAAATCCATCGCAAACCGCCAAAAGTGTTTATGGCAACGCGCGGCAATTCAATATACCACTTGGTGGAATTTCCTGTAAGGGTGCGAGGAAACAGTCGAAGCCGGACACTATCATCCACCATGGAATTAGATATAGACCATAAATTAAAGGTGGTGATGTGTGCAGCTAGGTCTTCCCCTCATTTCCCATCGAACTTTGGGATGTCAGAAGGCATATTGTGCGGTACTGGAGGCCAGAGTGGGTTGTGATTAATGGGGTCATTAGTCGGTTTATAGATGTCAGGAATGTCTAGAGCTGCCAAAAATGGCAATTGCGGGTTTGCCCCCGAATCTAACCAAGGAAGTATTGGTTGACTATGTGGACCATAGGGTCTGCCCATTAATGTGTTACCAATAGGATAGGTAGGACTTTGATAAAAAATTCCTATAGGTGGAGGGGTAGGGATATATGGTTGCTGTCCATAGGGCATATTGTATTGCGGGGAAAATGGTTGGTTGCCCCCAGTGTAAAAGTTCCCTCCCATTCCAGATGTAGGTTGGGGTGGGTTAGTCCATATGGATGCAATAGAGCTTCTTGGAGGCATGCTACTACTTGCATAGTTCGACAACGACATAGACCATACACCAATATTTAAACCACTTAAGGGAATAGTGTTAACAATAGGTTGTCCAGTTTGTCCTAAATATTGCAGGGGTAGTGAAATGTTCCCTGTTATCTACATGCTAGTGGCACTGCTCCCTGGTATGGTGGCCAAGGGGTTTGAACTCAGCAAAGGGTTCCAACTGAAATGGTTGCTAAAAGGAACTGAAGTATTCCCACTCGTGGGAGGAGAAATTGTAGGTCCCAATGTGGTCACGGTAGGAGTAGATCCTGAAGGACTTGACGAGTTACTTACAATTGCGATGACCGTAGGGTTGGGACTAGGTATATGTTGACTACTGGGGTTACCAAGTGATGGCATAGAACTAAAAACTAGAGGGGAGGATGGTGGTGAACCTGGGATGGTTGCCATTGGTATCGACCCTATGGATGTCAGTTGTGAAATGGATGTTTGTGCGGCCGAAGACATGTTTTGGTGTGGTGGAATTTGAATTATCACAGGCCCCGATAGATCAGTGAGTGGAGGATTGTAATGAGGTACGACACCTTCTATGAAAGGGTCCTCCAGAAATTCCATATGATATGAGGCTATGTGAAAATTAGGGTTTGTTAATGGAGATTGCTCTTCTGCAGAAGGCATGGGTTCACCAAGGTTCAGTTCTTCCTCAAGAGTCAGAGGAGTTAGAGCTTGTTGTCATCGAGACAGACGGTGTGGGTCAGATGACGCCATGATGACCTATTTAGTTTTAACAAATTTTAATAAATTGTGATGTATTATAAATTCTCAATGATAGTAACCACACACCTAAAAAATAAAAAATAAAAAAGGACTCTCTAAAATCAATCAACAAGCAGCCAGAATAGGGTGCCCTGTCTGAGTACTACCATTTGCTGGTGATGAAATCCAATATCAAAATAGTATACAGAGAGGGTTGGTTTAAAGTACAGTTACGGTCACTCTAGAGCTTCACCCGAACCTCAGACAATAGGTGTAAGCACTCTCATGAAGACGAGTACCCTCCTAAAGACCAAAGAAAGAGTGGGTCTGTCTATTTCAGGTACCAGGACAACCCGTCCCAGTCACCTTGTGTAAGTCCCTAAAAAGTATGGCCACTAAAGATACCTCAAATCATAGACATCATCAGGGGGGTCCACGGTCAAGGACATCATGCTATATGGGAAGAATACCTAGATCCCCGATCTAGTTTCGACATCCCCGAAGGGAACCCCAATATATAGCATACCCACCAGATGCAGTCGAAGGCGGGCTACCTTCTTGTGCACCCAAGTTTTGTCTCGCGCTGAGCTTCAGTAAAGGAACGGTCCTGATAATATGAGTGTGGTAGGATTTCGCTCGTTAATGACTCTAGTCTCAAGTTCTGAGATCTTGGGTGATTTTCTCACTTTTCCTAACCCAAGATCCTAGCCTGAACTACTATTGTTGTGAGCTCAAAAAAAAGTAATGTGATTGATTTTATTATCGCTTGATTATGAGTGTACTTGATTATTAGTCTTGCAGAGGGGGAGTGGACGTATGAAATGTATGAGACTCTGACTCAAGAAACCATGCAAAAATATGCTCTAAATATTCAATTCGATGAAGATTATTTCTACAAGGAGAGGTTTCTTTTCAACATCCATGCACTAACATTCAAATATCAAAGTTCAACCTTAAAAGATTCAGACATCTATTTTCCTTATATTAACAGTCTTTTAACTGAAATTTTCAGAATTAATTCAGCTAGATGCAGAAAAACTAAAAAAAAATTCTTCTCTAAAAAGTAAATGTTTTTGATAGTAACTTTTCAAACAAGAGAAAATAAACAGAAATGCCAGCTTAGTAAACAAGCATAGGGATTCAGTCAAGGAGGGATACTGATGGCCAAAAAACTCTGCAACCAAAACACAATCACAGGGGTGAACATCAAATTTTGGTTGAGTAACACACTATCTATGAGTAAAGACAACGTTAATCCAGAGACTAACACACTGTATTTAAACAGAGCCCGTGTTATAACGCACTAGAACACCAACAGAGGTAGTGTTAGCCAGGGTAAAGTCCTTCAGATTTTCAAACAGAAACAGGGTTGAAATCTGCGAGCATTTGAAATGTCTATTGGGCATAAATACTGGTCAGAAGGGTCTGTGAACAGAGGAAAGAAGAAAGGGGGAAAGAGATAGTCCGGAAACTATGGGGAAATCCCTAGCGGAGTCGCCAATTCTGCTATAGGGTAAAATTCTTGGGTTTTTGGTTTTCTAATATCCCTCTCAGGTCTTTCCGGTGCCCGAGGCAGATAGTAAGATTAGTTGTATAGTTCACAAGGAAGGCATATACATGTTCATATCAACTTAAACAACTTGATGGAACAAGATGGAAGATTACCTCTTTAATGATCTTGGAGTATTTTGGAGAGCGCTAAATAGCGAAGCAGGGACCCTTCTTCACCAGCTCCAAATCTCGACCCTGTCATCAATCAAAGCACCCGTGTAATCTCTACCACAACATACATTTCCTATAAATTAAGTCAATATATGATAAACATTTAAAAAATGCACATCTAAGCCATTCATCTCATGCTATGTAAATAATCAAATAAAAATGACAATATCAACGCATAGAATGGAAAAAATAGATACAGTTCTATTAATTTGTAAAAGGAGGATTACAATCGTTGGTTGTACCAAGCCCTCCTCAGCCTTCCAATCTCTCTATCTCTCAATGTGGTGATGTCTTGATCAACAAGTTCTCAATGAACCTCTTTGACCTTTGACCTTCACACTACAACAATAATGCTTTGCTTCACAAGTATTCAAAACTTTGACAATCCGTCGACCTTGAACCAAGAGCCTTCAACTCCATTTTATAGGAGATGGAGAGAGAAATCATTGCCCTTCTCCTTCCGCCAGTTCTAAATAAAAAAACCAATATGTTTCCTCAACTTCCCATCCTTTTGCCTTCCTTGAGAGTTCAGTTGTTTTTGGCAAGGCCCAATAATAGATTAGTGCTTTGCAGTTTCCTTTTTGTACTGACTCTCTTATGAGAAAAAGCTGGAAATTCAAATCATTCTCCACAGGTTTTTCCCATTTCAAACTCAAAACACGGGTAACGCTGCCCTCTAATGTAAACAGAGCATTGCCCTAGCCACTAATGCAGCTTATTCATTAATCAGATGCATTATACAACTCTTGTGTTGTTATAGGGGTGTGTTACCTTGGCAGAAGTAGGTTTAGTTTAGGTCTTTGTATTCCTTCCATATTTATCTTCTCTTCTGAGTTGATGAGGAGGTATTTTGACCTGTAACACTTCAATAACAACAAAAAAGGAACCCCTGGAGTCTTCTTTTAGCTCTTTTCAGACTCCGATAATGTGAAAATATTGCCGAGAACTTGTCTTTTCGAGCTCATAAAAGTAAATGAATTGATATCTACTCAGTATAAGTTTAACCCTTTTCTAGACTGAGATAGATTATTTACGAAAAAAGGAATACCTTGGTTAAACATGACCAAAGAGGTTCTCTCAGATATTATTTTACACTTTTTCGGATCTAAGTGACAAATTTATGAAAAAGTACTTTTGGAGTTCTCTTTCATCCTCTTTTTCAGACTCTCTAAATATGAAAAAGGACCAGGATATCACTATCGTTAAGCTCATTAAAGCATAAAATAGATACATGGCAAGAATCAAGTTTCATTCATCGCTAGACTCATTAAATTATTAAATAGTGATACTTTATTCAGGCGAAGGGTTGAATTGAAGATCAAAAAAATGTTTTCCTCCTCAAGTTTGTTAAAAAATAAAGAGGTACTGGTCGACAAATGGTCGGGGAAAATTTGGGAAAAGTAAGCAAAGTTTATTTTTGGTAGAAAGTCGCTCTTGAACATGAAACTTCTTTCACTCCATGTCCGTGACTATTTGGGTTAGGTAATCATCTTGATGGTTCATTCATACCTATGGTTCATAATACCTTCACTTCAGTTTTTGGTCAATGCTGCTAACTCATCATAGTGTCATCGATATGTTCAAGAGAATTCATCCAGTGATTAAAAACTCATCCTTTTGCAATGCTCATAAACCTTCATTCTCATGACCATCGTCCCTAAAAATTGATCTATCAAGTCATACCCTTGTCTCTGAAATTAGTAACTCCAGTTTTGCAATAAGGTGACTTCCTGTCGATGAAAAATCAATCTCCAGGAAGTTCTCTTAGAAACTTCAGATTCCAGTACCATGAGGCTTGTTACAGCATTGACAAGATCCTCGCTTCTGGACCTTTTACCAAAAGATTTTGTTTTTCGTTCGACATCAAATCATCTGTTCACACCTTACAAAATGTACTACAGTACCTTGAGGGCCATTGAAATTAATGGTGGTTCTCTCACATTTGTTAACAGCTCACATCATTGGATGGTATTCAAACTATGTCTTTCCATGTTTGACTACAAATCATATATTTTCATGGTTAGACTTGTACCCGAATGATCGAGTGAACGAGATAAGAAGGCCCCGGATCTAGTTTCAATCATTTGGGCTGCGATTTCAGGATTGTTGTACACATCATCTATACGATGACCTTACATACATATTGTCATCCGAACATGGGCCTATATCTATAGGCATGTTTGCATCTGGGAAACATTCCAATGAAGACGACTTTCTGAATTATGTACATGTTATTAGATTGTTTTCTGTGCTAAATCTAGGAATGCCTACCGTTAGAAATTATGATCAAAAGAGGATATATCATGATGTAATGTATTGTAATATTGATGCAGGTGACCACTCTGCTTCGTTTCGAGACTTATCACAGTGTAAATCATCTCAATCAAATGTTTTTATTATTTGGATCTCATTCTTTAGGGGGGAATTGTTATAGGTCAATTTGGGCACCATTCCCAATGACCTGGTTAACTGGACATCATCTCTACTACCAATGATCAAGGTTCTATCATTCCCTATCATTTCAGTTGCTACATGCCCTAAGACAAGAAACAAGACAAATCAAGCAATACTTTCATCAAGAAAAGGTTTCCATGGTTTGAAGTTTATTATTGCATATGAGATCTCACCAACACAGGCTCTAAGGGGCCTAAGTGCATTTCATATGCAGGTAGCCCCATGCAAGGCTGCTCTGCAAAGCACTTCCTGACATTCACAAGTGCGTTGGTCACATTGGGATCGAAATTCTCATTGTTCCGGAATCTCCACTTGGCTAATGCCTTCTAGAAGAGTTCACATGTGTCAAGCTTCAGTTCCAAGTGTCCATTTGACATCTACATGATTGGAAACATGTCTTGCCTATTATTGGAAATTAATTGACTGCAAAAAAACCTATAGTTAATCTATAAATTGAGCACATATCTAAGTGCTTGAGAAGGAATAATTTGAGTAGAGAAATGCTAGAGAATTTTCAATTGAGAGCTAGATTTGTGAAGTTGCTGCTGGAGAGATTTATATTATGATGAGGCTTGAGAACGTTGTTGGAAGGTCACTTAAAATCAGTCATTAGGTTGTAACCTCTCCTTCTATCATCAATAAATAGTACTGCTTATTTTTCCCTATATGCATCTATATTGACTTTGATTTTCCATATTGCAAGATCTTGGTTGATGTATATGGTTTATGCTTTACTGGGTTAGCTAAATAGTTTGAATAGATATCTATATTATTGCATATTCTGCTATTTCAGTGTTCTTTCTTGCAGGAAGCATTCAGCCCACAAAACTCTTGAATTTGAAGCTGCAACAGAAGCGACAGAAGGATCCATTTGGAAGCGACTGAACAAGTAAGTCTCCAATGCTCTCCGTGTATTTGTTTTGAGTTAGGAAAAATAATCGTATAGTATTTCATCTTTTGTTCTAGACTAGCACCTGTCCAGGGAAGCATGATTTATCCGTAATTCACAAGTCTGGACCAACAGGTATGTTGCAATAACATACCATATGTTGTGGCTTTTCACTCCATTACTTGAACTCATATAGATGCATACCTGCATTAAGAGTGGAATTACTTGTCTGGAAGCTTTCATTGAATATAATATGTGTGACGGTGCCCAACAAGATGGCCTCTAAAGTTCATTATGGTGATGCCCTAATAGATGGAGAAAAATTTGTGGTAAGATAATTGTGATCAACCTTCATATAGCCTACAAGCCAGCTTAACTACTCTAGTTCAAGGTCATGATAAGGAACTAGAAATATTAGTCTCGTATGAATTCCTACTACCTAGTAGGATGAAAATATAACTAGCATTAACCAGTGGCATTCACTCTAGACAAGGGATCAATCACCTACAGTAAATATTTAATTATAAACCTCACCATTAATAGGTTTATCATTGTAGTAGAAATGTCAGATAGGGATTTTCAAGTGGACCACCCTACCAAGTTCAAATTGGTTGCATTCATGGTGCTAATACTTATACTACGATTGTTTCCATAAGTGTGAACTTCACCCTAATGTTGGTGGCCAACACACAAGCCATCCACTATCACCTTGGTGGCCTTGCTTCACATTTTAGACCACAAACATCCTAGTCTGTGGGTACCCCTAAGGTTTATCTAGCTAAATTTTGTAGATGTGGGAGCAGTTTTCAGCTAAGATTGATTAGGAATTAGATTGATAAAACAATCATATTTCCATAAGAGTGAAATAAAATAGAAATGTTGTATGAATAACAAATGTAACACAAGTTTCCCCATTGAAATGTGATACCATTAACTATGAACTTGTGTTAAAGTTTTGGAAATGATTATGTTATGACAGTATTTGATGACCACAATTAGTACATCAAACACAAATTTTTGGAACAATATATCAAATAAGATAACAATGAGGGGTTGTGGCAATGTGCTGCTAAACCAGGTGTTTCATTCCACAAGTGCCAAAAATTAACATTCACATCAACTATAAAAAATGTAACATGAAATTGCAAGTGTGAAACCTGTCCCATTAAGAATAAACAATAGTTTGATTTCAAACCAATATGAGCAACTTAAATGTGATTAAAAAGAAAAAATCTACTAACTTAATAAGGGGTAGGCTACAGGAAAGTATTGTTTTTCAAGGGTGTTTGACAGTGACTGCGCATAATTGAAAATGAAGGGTTCCATACTTAAAAGTGTTTTTTACATTCTGAAACTAAAAGATATTTATGCTCATCTGTAATATTTTTTTATTTTATTGTATTTAACTTGTTTCTTTTCATATTCTATATAATTATCCTATACTAAATTTATTTTTTCATAATGTTTGTAATTGCAAGGTCATTCTTGGGGTGATGGATAATATAAATATACCTCATATGGAAGAAAAAAAATACACTATTGCAATTGAGGTGGATCAAAATATGGCACCATTACACAAGAAAAATAACCCTAAAATAAGGGGTGTGAGTGACAATGACAATCAAAAAATAAGAGTGGGGAAAAAATGTTGACCTATGGGCAAAGGGATAATTATTCCAAATAGATCCTACTACAAATTCTCACCCAGAATTTAAAAGTGTAACAGGACTGGCCAAGTTTTTGTGTATTGGAAAGAATGGGTTGCTAGGATATTGTGAAAACTTAAAGGGAACATGTAAATATCTTGAGGAGAAAGTGGAAAACCTACTCAAAACAATCTATGATTTGTAATACCAAAACTACAAGTTGGTTGAAAACATTAATCAAATTCAAAACATGAATTTGGCTGCAAATAATCAGAATAACAAACCATCTTTCTACAAAATCTGAGTCTTATGAACAAATTTGTAGAAAATAAAAGATTGGGTGAAGAGGGACAAAATAAATTTGAAGAAAATAAAAGATTTGTCAAAGAGGGACAATATTTTAGAAAAGAGATTAACAGTTTAAACTTAAGGTTGGTAGTTTAACAAGGAATTTGAAAGTACTCAAGAAAACACCATTTGGAGGAAGATATAGAATTAAAACATTTAGCATCATTTCGTCTTTGGTATCCACAAGGGGTGTTATGAAAAAAAGAGTATATACTATAAAATATCTCATGAAGCCAAAAAAGAGAGAAGAAATCCTAGATGGGGAAAACATGTCTTATATATTGAAGTTCGTGTTCAAGAAAGATGAGATAATATCCATGATTGGACAACCACATTTTGATTCCCTTAGAAGATGTCTTGTTGATCAAGTGATAAATCAACTATCAGAGTCCATGAATGTAGAGAAAGTACAAAGTGTTTGCGATGATACTGGAATTAGTAGATAAGTTTATAAAACACTTTTTAAATGATTACAATAAGGATTGATAAATGTTGGAATCACTAAATTTGTCATTACTCAACCTTTTTGTATAAAAAGTGCTCGTGCAAGAAGTAATAGAAAAATAGTTGATCTTCTAGGTGATATGTATCATATAGAAGCAAAGAAAGAGATAAAACAGAAGGGTGGGAAGAAAAATATTAAGAATGAAATTGTGATTCTAAATTCAAAGAACAAAATATGGTTAGATCTAGAAAAAATATTGCAAGCTATGGTGAAATTTTATGATATTTATGTGGAGAAATCACATGGAAAATTGATTTTTGTTGTCAAATTGGATGAGATGGAACTCATTAATAGTGAGAAATATGAAATAGTTTCTATCACATTAATGAACAAGGCCATGGATCCTAATATTGAGGTAACTGATAAAAAATATTTTTTTTTCCAATCTGAGAATCACATATGGTGGTTGGGATTTTTTTGCATATCTAAGGAGTCTCAAGAAACATTAAAATGTATGATTGAGTGTTGAAAATAAATTTCAATATTCTAATTTTGATCCTGGACAACTTCTCTTTCTAATGAAAATCATTGTCCATATTGCAGGTAATGTCCTTCCATATTTGATTCATACATATAGGTTTAACATGCCTCGCATATAAAGGTTACCTGGTTAACTCATACCATGTCTTGTAGGATTTTCATCAAACTATTTGACAGCTACGCATTTTTTGGCCACTTCTATGAATTTCTCGTGGTGAAATTTGGGTGTTATTATCACCTGCACCCAAGTTTTGGGCTTGGGTTATTTTCCATTGAAACTGATACACTCATTTTTTTAATATTTAATTTATTTTGAACACCATGTGGTGTATTTGATGGAATTTATATGAAGGAAAATTGGGCTGGTAAACCAAGAATGTGCATTCTTTGCTACAACAATATTTGAAAATATACAATATGGAAAAGAGGATGCCACCATGGAAGAAGTTGAAGAAGCTGCAAATGCACGCGGCTTCATTATCCTACTTCCAGGTGGCTACAACACTAAGGTATGGGCACTACTGAACGTTTTTCAAATATTCCATACTAATAAATCAACTTCATATGGTGATTTAATATACTCAGACCATAACCTGATTTCAAATTTTTAGAGTGGTTGGAAGTTACATTTGTTTGTAACTAAAATTTTATTCAACACATCCAATTTAACCTCTAATTTTTCCGCTATTATATATAGATATCATCCCCTCTGAGATTAGTTTCAAATGAACTATTTAAACCACTATAGTGGATATTTTCAAAGAAAATATTCAGAGAGAAAGTGTGATTTATTCTTTTATAAATTAATTATTCCATCCTAATATTTTAAAATTCCTTGTAAATATTTTGTGCAGGTTGGATAACAAGCAGTTCAACTGTCTAGGGGACAAAACCAACAAGTGGCAATAGCAAGAGAATTGTTCTATTAGATGAAGCAACTAGTGCTCTTGATGCATGTTCTGAAAGCATCCTTCAAGAAGTTTTTGACCATTTGATGATAAGAAGAATTTTTTTTTTGTTGCACATCATCTCTCCGTCATCAATAATGCAGGCATCATTGTTGTTTTACAACATGGTCGAATTGTTGAATTAGGAAATCATGAAGGATTGTTTTCCAAAGAAAGGATTAGTGCATATTCAACATTGGTTAAACTCCAATAAATGGGTATGAAAATTGATGGAAGCCTTACTCTAAGGAAATCCAAATCCACATGCCTTGGTCATTCATTCTCAACCAAGTCTTTGAGCCTTTGTTTAGGAAGTTTGAGAGCCTTAGCTATCAATATAGTACAGGAGTAGATGGGAGACTTGAAATAATTTGAAATGTTGATATAAGCGATATTTATCCCCCAACTCAAGGACGTTTCTTTAGACTTCTCAAATTAGGTACACTTGAATGGCCCTATGCTCTACTAGGGGCTGAAGGATCAATTTTCTCTTGTTTAATTGGAACAACCTTTGCCATACTAATGAGAAATATGCCTAAAGTTTTTTATTAATATTGAATATGTCTTCATCTACATTGGATCTGGTATTTATGTTGTTGTTTCCTACCTTTGTCAATACTAATTTTTCAATATCATGGGTGAGAATCTCACTGTAAGTGTCTAGAAGATTATGCTTTTAGGTAAATATCATAATTTTCTCTTCTATAAGCATAATGGGCACATTTCACACATGTCAATACTCAAAAATAGAATTAATTAAATCGTCTATAAAACAATTTCATATCACTTGTAATAACATAATCGTATGAAATGGAATTTAGCCTTTTAGATCTAAAAAAAAAGAATTTTTCTTGGTCCTTATGCACTTCGGCCTTCAAGGTCTAATCAAGATCAAGACACATGGATATTAACTTGAAGATATGCCCCAAAATTTGTTACAAAGCTTGACACCTTCTATATAGCTCGTATTTAGGATTTAGACTTGGAAATACCACACCTGTGAATACTCATAAATATAATTAATTACAACACCTATAAAACAATGTCATATCACTTGCAATAACAAAATCGTATGAAATGGAAATACCCATGGCACATGTTAAATGGACTGCATTTTATATGAGTCACAGTTTCATCATTACAGTCAAACCTATTAATTTTCGTAAGCTGAATTTATTGAAATTGGGATTGCAATGCTCTTGGATAAGCCATGCATTGAGAGATGGTACATACAGGAAAGTTAAATTTACTAAAATTTGGATTGAAATTCTCTGGGTCAAGCCACGCATTAAGAGATGGTACATACTGGAAATCTTCTCTACCAATAAAATTTGCATATCGAAAAGTTATTCTTTGCTGAAGGATACTACAGAAGCTTACATTTCAATAATGGGCATTTCAATAATGAATTTCGAGTTCTGTAGGTGAATAAAAATACTAAATCCCTCCTTGTTGAGCAATAGAAACCATCCCAAAATATATAAATTGGCATACCCAACCCCACTTCTATGATTATATCAATCCTCAACTTGCCTTGATGACCAATCATTACACTGAAAGTGCCAAAGAGACCTTGCTCACACAAATTTGTCCAGTGAAGGACAGACTTGCCTCCATCATCCTAGATAATGGAAACCAAAAGAATTTGGTGATCAACAGTTTTTCGATGCCTTGGAGTTACTAACCTCTACTTATCCCAAGTCATAAAATCTTAGATGGGTCAAAGAATTTGGGAAACCCACAATGATCACCCCAAAGTGCTCCATTACCTTCCCTATCAAAACCTTTTTTGACACAATGGAGTGTGATAACTCCATTAAGTTGTTCTAACATGAGTTAGTAATACCTTGCACTGTATGATGGATACCACAATACATAAAGCTTCACAAACATTGTAAGGTGTACAAACTCAGCTATACTTCTTCATTTACTCAATTTGTACTTTCTAATCAACCTATTGTTAAGAAATTCAATCTGAAGAATTTAAAACTATGAATTGTAGAAAAATAAAAGACCACAGAGGGAAGCTAACTCCCTTCAATGTTTAGCATGCCATTTAACCATGCGTAATTTTCATTCCAAAACCCAAGGGTTTTCCTCCCATTTGGACCATTCAACACTCCAATGGCTTGGTCTATGGCTCTTTACCACCAAATTATCCTACATATTGCACCTCACCAGTAGAGATAATCAATATTAAGAGGGAGATTATGTAACTTTTGGAAGATAGTAAGATCCATCTTCGCACATCACCATGAGGATAACCCACTTTAGTTGTACCTAGCAAGGAGAAACAAGAATGGAAACATTTCATATAATGTTGGGCCCTCAACAACATCACCCTTAAGAACCATTATCCAATTTCTTGGATTGATGACCATCTTGAATGGATCAAGGGATCCATGTACTTCACCAATGTAGATCTTGCTCTAGGCTATCACCAAGCCTACATATAACCTAATGACATCCAAGAAACAACATTCAAGACAAAATTTGACCTCTATGAGTGGTCGTTCATGCATGACAACCTAATTAATTTCCATCACCACTTTCATGCAAATCACCAACATCTTTCACCTACACCTCCAAAATTTTATGGTCTACTTGAATGAAAATTTTGATTTTAGCAAGAATTGGCCAAATATTTGTAGTTCTTTCAAATAGTATTTGATCTCCCCCAACACAATTTGCAAGCTAAAAATGAAGAAATTATTCTTTGGACAAACCTTTGTCTAATATATGGGTTTTGTGATTGATGAAATTGAATCTCACACAAATCCTACCAAATTCATGTCTTTGACATTCGACCTACTCCCACCAATACCTTAAATCACAAGAGTTTGTTAGGAGGCACGAATTTACATAAGAAATGAATCCACCATTACTATTGCATTTCTTGAGCAATAAACAAGCCAACAATCAGAAAAAATTTCACCAAACTTCTAAATAAAAACAAGTGTTTCAAAAGTTGAAGGATGCACTATTCTCCTTGAATTTCAAGATACTTTCGAAACTAAAACATGTGCTTTTCAATAATCCATAAGAATTGTTCTTAAGCAAGGAGGAAACCCAACTACATACCACTCAAAGAACTTGTCCCAAGAAAAGCTCAACTACAACACTTATGCCAAGGAAATCTAAGCATTGGCTTTAGCACTCAAGTAATGGTCACACTACATCCTTGGTAAAGAAACTATCCTCCATGTTGATTATCATCCTCTTAAATTCTTGAATTTCCATTATAATCCACAAACAAAAACAATAAAAAAGTATTCATAAATTCAGCAATTTCATTTAGTTAGTAAGAATAGCCCTAATAAAGTGGTTGATTTACTCATCAGAATTCCTACTAAGGTCCTTCCCGTTTTAGATGTACGAAGTGCATGATATCAGCAATGAATATATCAACATTTAAATGACCCCTATTTTGGTATTGTAGTGAACTCCATCCAAAAACCACAGAGGTCAACTAAATGCCCTTCCTAGACTACACAATCTAGAATAGCTTATTGTACATGCTCAATCAATTGTGTACTAACTAGACTAGATTGCCTCTTTTTTCCCAGAAATGTCCATTCTTCATCATATGGAGAGAATATTGGGGTGTGTAAATTTTTTTTCTTTGCAACAATACTTCTTTTAGCCTTTTGTTAGGGAACATGTGGAAGATTAAATACAAAGATGTTCACATTACAGCTAAAGCAACATTTCTGATTAAAATCTTGTTGTGTACTAGTATTTTCAAGTTCCCATCAAACCATGGGAGTAAAATCTCTATGGATATCATCAATGATTTGCCTACCACTTAGCCTAATAAGCATAATTGTATCATTTTAGTAGTTTCAAATTTTCCAAGATGGCGATGTTCATTCCTTGCAACAAGAAAATTGATGCCCCTAAAGCCACGACATACTTCTTTTGATAAGTTTGGAGCTATTATGGTTTATCATTGACCATCATTTTCAATCAGGAAATCATATCTTTATGCAATTCTTGAAATTAATTGTGGAAACTTTCGAGCTATAAATTAATGTGATATAGAGTTTGAGTTAGTTATAATTACCTTGGTCCATGTTATTTGCATTTACGACCATAAAAACAAATAGTGGGATCATTACTTGTCTCTACAAGGAACTATCCATTTGTAGTTGGTTATGGATTCCAACATCATTTCCTTTATGAGATTCCAAATGCTATCTTAACTCCATCCACAATGCACATCCCACCAACAAAATAAGCAAGGAAATGCTTCTTTATTTGTACAAAACTTGGCCAATATCCATAATAGGGCCCATGAAATACTTCAAGAAAAGTATGCCAAAAACAAGGTATTTCATAACATAGATCAAGTTGCTCCTCATTTTCAAGTTGGTGACAGAGTTTGGAATCACGGTAATGTCCCTATTATCCCAAAAGGAAAGTGGCATGATTTCCATGAAAGAAAAATAAGCTTGGATATGGAGCTTAGTGGATATAACCAAATTTTGCATGGAAATACAAGATCATAATTCATATGTTTGGAAGACATCCCTACCTGGATTAGAAGATGCATTTCTTGATGTAATTGGACGTAAAGAACAGGTGTTTAAGGAAGATAATTCTGATCTCATAAGAAGAATGCAGGCTGCGGATGGAAGGGGTGATATAGTAGTCAATTTATACTCAGATATTAGCAATGATCATTTAGTATAGAGCAATGTTGAGAGGAATGAGCCTAATGGGTTGTTGATAAAGAATAATATGAAAGGATCAGAATAGTTACAGATGTCATGAGGAAGAGAAAGTGGTCTTTCCCTAAAAACTTATATCCTACAAAACTTTAGGCGCTCATAATGGAAATAATGATGATCAAATAGGATGCGATAAGGAGGGGTGCAATATTGTTATTGTGACAAATATTGACCGAGATCTTGGTGAAGAAATAAAATCTCAGCCTTTTTCAAGTCTTCATCCATTAGACAAATAAAAGTGTGAATAAATTAATCCTATATCAAGATTTCTTCCTAAATAGAGAAACATGCGGGAAGCTTAATTGCCACATCAAGCCATGTTCCTGTCAGAAATCCATTGCAAGTCTCATATTCTATGAGAATTTTGATAGGAAATGAGAGCAAAGAACAATATATAGATGAGTAGACTTTTTAAGATCTCATTGTTTACTATTCTATTCTAGATTTGTACCTCTTGCAATGCCTAACATATAATATTGATGCATTTCAACGAAAACGGGCCCTAAGTTCAAGTATCCATTCTTTCCTTCCCTCTGGTGAAACTGAGAAAGTCGATGGAACATCCCACAAGATTTGTTGTCTGCTAAGCAATGTAAGTTTGATTTTGTGGGAGAAATTTTTGTAGTCATTCAGCTAAATTCTAGGTCGTGATGATGAGTTTGTTGGTTCAGCAGAAGAAAACTACAATTCAACCACAAATAGGGATATGGGTCAATCCTCGGCACCAATTTCCAACTCACTAATGAGTGTCCACGCTACTCGAAGAAGTTCCAATTATTCAATATTTTCCCAAGGGATTCACATTTTCATAAATTTTCACTAGATTAGGTTCTAAAAGGAATAACCTTTCCCACCAACATTGTACATTTGCAATATTTCCAAAACTGCTGTGTGATTTTCTGAATTGCTTTTCTTTGTATAAAATAAACCCCTTGAATATACATCCATGTTTATCATATACTCCCTATTGCATTTAATTCCAACACAGTGTTTACAAATATTTCATATTGCATTTAATTCCAATCTAATGTTTACAAATATTTCATATTGCATTTTATTCCAATCTAGTGTTTACAAATATTTCATGACTAGTTGAATGCAACAAGAGGAAAAAAGTGCATGTATAGATACCAAGAAGTTTCACTTATTGAATACTATCCTAAGGGATGCACAAGAAAAATAACTCACCATTCCACGAGTTTGGACCTTCTTATCCAACTCACATTTTGGAAACATTTTTTCCTCGGAAAGAAACTACCTCTCATCATAGTTTTCACAACACAATATATATCCACATCATGGGAAGAAAATAATTTCCCATATATTTTCCCACACCATCCAAGATAAAAATGGGATAAATAAAAGTGAATACAAATACTTCATTTCATGTTCCGTGGGATGCAATTAATTTACAATTTTTCTAAAAAAGAATAGGAATTTAAGCCATGAAACTAGTAAAAAACAACATTTTTGTGAACATATACTATACTAGAAAGTTGTATTCAAAGAATATGTGTTGAGATTATGAAATTTGTAAATATAGTGTTAACATTGAACAATAGACCTATCCTATGTGAACTAGAAATTGGTACATGTACAAATATTTTACAACATAATGGGTCATTTATTATGAAACCCCATTTTTGTAGTCTGTATAAACTATTGGAAATGTACAAAGATTGAAAATAGAGATACATGATTATAACCATAAAATCAATGGATATGGTGATAAATGTTCAATAAATCAAAGTTGGAGCGCCAAATCAGGCTGTGAATCAACCAGCATTACAGAAGACTGCCTAACTGGAGACCTTGGAGATTGAAACCCTACATGCAAATCTAGTGGAATCAAATTTGAAAAATTATATGTCTTTTTGGAATCTAAGCTTCTGTGATCCATATAAATTAGTAGAAATTCTTTCGGTAATAATCACATGCAAAAGAATGAGTTCGACGCGTTTCGAACCAACTAGTGTGGTTCATCATCAGGACTATGTGAGAGATCAGATCCAGACACTAAGTATAAATAGATGTAGAGATGGCTCAACTAGCCGTTAGGATAACAGCTAGTTTCACTTAGAAAAAGTAAAAATTCCATTATATATTTATTTAATTTATTAATTAATTAATTAATTAATATTCTTAATTAATTTATTATTATTATTATTTTAATTTATTATACAATTAATTGACCAATAATACAATGGTAAGTAATTTAACAAATCTAGGTGTATATATGCAAATTTTGATTAAATTATATAATAAACATTTATACAATTAAATTTTTTTTTTTTTTAATTTTTTATTCATGAAATCTAATTAAAAATAAACCATCTATCAAATAGTCAAACATAGTCAAAAAATAAATAAATAAAATAAAATAAATAAATTAATTAAAAAATATAAATAAAATATAAATAAGATATAAAAATAAAGAATAATTTATTTATTTATTTATTATTATTATTATTATTATTATTATTTTAATATAAAAAAAAAATAAAGATCAATAAAAAAAAAAAAATTTAAAAAATATAAATAAATAAATATAAATAAAATATAAATATAAATTAATAATAAATAAAAATATATTTTATTTTATTTTAATTAATTAATTATTATTATTATTATTATTTATTATTATTATTATTATTATTTTATTTTATTTATTTTATTTTATTTTTTATTTTATTTTTTTTTAACAAATAAAAATATAAAATAAAATAAAATAAATAAATAAATAAATAAATATAAATTAATTAATTAAAAATAATAATAATAATAATAATAATAAAAAAAAAAGTCAAGAATATAAGGCAGGAATCCAGCACCGGCTAATATTCCAGCCGTCATCTCTATCGAGATTAACGGGCCTTTTTTCAATTTCAATAGCCTCTCGCAACTTACGATGATGGAAATGGTCGATTCTAGCAATGACCTTAGCATCTTCTATGCAAATATGATGGTTAGTCTTTTCTGCATGCTCAGCTAAGGCGGACGAGCGAGATCTTCTATGCTTGATATCAACAGCATGCTCACATATCCTTTGATTAATTGACCGACCCGTCTCACCAATGTAAGGAGTTCCACAGGAACAGGGAATGATGTAGACACCTTTTCCATCCCTGGGGTCAATCGGATCTTTAACCGATTTTAGAGAACTACGAATTGTATTAAGAGGCTTGAAGTAAGAGGATACCTTATGCTTTTTAAGGATTTTAGCAATTTTATCAGTGGTACCCTGGATGAATGGAAGGCTGACACTGCCATACCATTCACTGGGTTCTTTTTTATTTTTAACAGGAGGAACTTTCTCCGCTTTGAGGAAAGCTTTGAGGCCCTGCAACAAACTATAACCATTATTACAAAAGACATTCAACAGATGGGTCTTTTCCCTATCAAGGTGAGACTCATCAGAGATTCTCAGCGCCCTCGTGGCTAAGGTGCTCAGGACGCCTAATTTCTGAGCAGGGAAATGGTGGGAGCTAGCATGAAGATACTGCTCAGTATGGGTTTTCTTTCGAAAAACCTGATGGGAGAAAGAACCATCATCATTTCTAGAGATAAGGACATCAAGGAAAGGAAGACTACCCTCCACCTCATATTCCATGGTGAATTTTATGGAACTAGATTGGCTATTAAGATGAAGGAAAAATTGATCTAACTTATCTTTGCCATGAGGCCAGACAACACAAGTATCATCAACAAACCTTTTCCATAACTTTGGCTGGAAAAGGGCTGAGGAAAGAGCCTTAGATTCAAAGTCCTCCATAAACAGATTTGCCACAATCGGGGAAAGAGGAGAACCCATGGCAACACCACACGTTTGCCATGGCATTAGAGCTTTGGATTCTAGGGTTTCGCTGCTCCAAACAGGTCATCGTGGCATTTTCGCTATAAAATTTTTTCTACGAAGTTTCAGAAGCTGAAATTTTTAGGGTGCGAAGCTGAAATCCTGAGGAAAATTTTATAAAAATTTCAGAGCTTGGTTCGCAATAGTTTCTGAGATATCATCTGTGGAAGTTAGGCATTTTTTCAAGCTCCTAAACAGGTCATCGTGGAATTTTCGCTATAACAATTTTTCTACAAAGGTTCAGTATCTGAAATTCATATGGTGCGAAGCTGAAATCCTGAGGAAATTCGTCAAAAAATTTCAGAGCTTGGTTCGCAATATTTTTGGAGATATGATCTATAGAAGGTAGTGCTTTTTCAGGCTCCTGAATTTCATCTCAAAGAGGTGATCGTGGGAAAAGTTCAATAACTCTCTCTCTGGAGATTGGATTCGAGTGCCGTCAAAATTGGTCACAAGTGCACGGCATTTAGTTTCTTGGATATCAATTTCAGAGACAAATAACAAAACAGTGACACGTGGTAAGTCGTACAAGTTCGCTCTACTGAACCAGTCCAAAATTAGGTCATTGTGGGAGATTGGACACAAATTTGTCTTGGAGAATCCAAATCAGGTCAGACCTGTGGCATTTAAAAGAAGCTTCAGAGGGCTACTACAGGGCTGAATTTGAGATATCGAAGATTTTCAATTACAGAGATAATTCAATTTCAATATCGAGCTCCTCAAAGCAAGAAAAAGGTGTGTATTGTTTTTTTTATGAATTGCATAAGTCTTGTTTGAAGAATCAAGTTGAATTGATTCCAAGGGAATATTGAAGAATTTTTGTCAGTAATGGGTTCTATTATGCCTCCAAAAAATAATTCCATACCCATTCAGCCCTCAAAAAGCTATACTATGACGCATGAGGAGGAAGAATTGCAATATGAGATATCAAAATTACGGTACCAAGTGCAACAAATTTCGATCTTACGAAGAGCAACCGAAGATGAAATAGATAGTTTAAAAGCAGAAATGGAGGCTAATTTGGAGGGTTTTAAGGATCAAATAATAGCAAATATGGATGATAAATTAGTGGAAGATCACATCGAGCATCAACAACAAGTTCTCCAACTCTCAAAGGATAACCCAACTTTGGTGTAGAATCTAATGAAACAACAGGAAGATCAACATCACATCGAAAGAAGTTATGAAGCAGTCATAGAAAAAAGAACTCCTAAGGCACGATCAATTTCAGAGTATCTCAACAAGTGGAAGAACTTTCCTATAGAAGATTACACATGGGAGGATGAGAATTTTATACAGAAGCATCAAGAAATAATCAAGCGTTGAGGACAACACTTGTTTGAAGGAGAGGGGCATGTTAGGTCCCTCTATTACTAGTGTAGTCCCTTATTATGTTAGTATAGTCCCCCTTATTGTTATTGTTGTACCCCTGTAACCCCCATATTGTTATTATTGTGCCCTTACATTATTATTGTTAGGTCAGCTAGGATTGCATTGTGGCCCCACTAGGATTATATTGTGGCCCCATGGACCGCTATATATAGAAGGAGGTTTTAGTCATTTGTATCATCCAAGAATTGTTCATTCATGTAATGTATACTGATAATCCCCCTCGAAGTGGCTTATTTCTAAGGCGTTGATATCTCTTTTCTTCTCTTTTTGGAGTTGGTTACCAAGCTCTGAAATTTTTAGAAAATATTCCTCAGGATTTCAGCTTCGCACCCTAAAAATTTCAGCTTCTGAAACTTCGTAGAAAAAAATTTATAGCGAAAATGCCACGATGACCTGTTTGGAGCAGCGAAACCCTAGAATCCAAAGCTCTGATACCAAATGTTGTGTAACCAACTCCAAAAAGAGAAACTCCCATGTTGTGTAACCAACTCCAAATTATATGTCTATTGAGAAGGATGTTTTGAAGGTAAAGACTGCCATAGTTGTTTTTGAGATTAGGATGTATTTGCTCCCTCCCGTTGGTATCTTTGCCTATAATTGAAAGGACTTGGTGTGGTTTAATTTTGTAATTCTACCATCAAGTTTACACCTACCTCAGAAATGGAATGAGAAGATAGATTCTGAAGATGCATCCAGCTTAGATGTGAATGAATATACAGAGACATGTCCATGGGTGCCTGTTATTGAATAAACTGAGGAACATTGGATGATTTCCTTGCTTGGGTATGTTTTTATGACATGCATCAGGCATTGTCTACATATTAATACACTTGAAACAGGTTGCACATGTCCCATTTGTTTGGTAGATCCCCATTGTATAAGTTGGTTACATCAAGAGACAATCTCAAGAAATTTTTACTGGGATACATCTGAGGTAAATTTGGCACCTGCTAGATTGACTTCACTAGATTTAACAATTGATTAAGCTAATTTCAATTCACTGCCTTTGACTCCTTGCAAAGGCATTTGAAATTTTTTATTGTTGGATGATTTTGAACCCATATATAGAGGCACAGGTAACCCAGTAGACCTCGCAGTTGTTGCCACACTTGACGAAAACAATTGTCCTTCAATTTTTTTTTTATTTTTTATAGAGACTTGATCATTTGTTGCTTGAGTAGCTACACAGTTTTAATTTAGCCTTGGTTGTAGTAAAGTCACTTGGAATTTCACTTGTATGAACCAAGGTCTGTTGATCCTTGATATCCTGATGCAATAACAAAGCACCAAGAGGAGATTTATCTTTACCCACCCATCCTTGTCCAAATGGCACATTAGAACACAAAGATTTGTCAATCCTTTTGGCTACAATATTTTTGGATGATTCCTGAAGACCAAACACATTCATATCAAGATATGGATATATGCCCACAAATTTATTGATTTTATGCAGTTGTTTCAAACTTAATTACTAGAATAAAACACCATTAAACTTATGGATGGTCATATGGACGAGTACAGTTTCACTGATTTCATCTTGAACGAGAGGAGTATCTGTGAAAATGCTCTATATCCCCAGTCATATCATATATGCCAAAGAATCCCACATCCTTCTTCAACACTGCTTCTAAGTATTTCTCTTTCAATTTACCCACCTACCTCTCCCCAGTGTGCATCCAACAAGCAATTTCTACAAAAAAAATCACAACATACAAAATCAAATAGCTCTCTCCAAGCCCAGACGATTCATATACATAAAAGTAACCCTGAATAGAAAAACATATTAGAAATTTATAAAGCTTAAGAAAATGGTGTACACTGAAAAAAACAACACTTACAAACTATATAAGAAAAACTCACAAAATTTTACCATCACCGAAACTTGTGCAACGGCTGCAGCCCATGCAAAAGCATCATTTACAATTTCCATGCTTCCAATAGTTTCCATACATTAAAAATATCGGATCCAATACTTTAGGTAGTTTGAATATGAAATGAGACATCTTTCATATATCTTTGTCATCTGTAAAACATGAAAATTATTACATTAGAGTTACAACATAATCTTCTAATATTCAAGCATGAATTTCCACCTAATACATGATAAATAAATTTATGTTGGAAACTTACCCAACCAGAGTCATTTACTCTCATTTTTTTGTAACATGTCAATTCTAGACAACACCACAAGTAGTTAACCTTTGCTTCCACGCTGGTCATGATAAGGTTTGAATATATCCACATATCATTTATAATGCCACCATGTGAAAAAATCATGGTCAAAGTAGATTTCTCCAAGTGTCATGCTTGACCATATATCTTAGTTATATATTTGTTCCATGCAGTGTCATGGAAACAAACTTCATATGCCATAAAAAGAGAGAGAAAACACATCAACATTAATAAAAACAATGAAACCGTAACAATATTTGAGGCTAGAATTCTACTTTGAAGCAAATCAGTCAGGTCCAAACTCATTGTGCCCAGTGCCCAATATCACAACAAATAGCCTGTATGCATCGAGATAATTGAAATGAATCATTTCTTACAACTTCATACTAGTGTTGCACAATGGATTACCTCTCATTTGTTAATGTTGTGTATATGGGAATCTAATAATCAATATTTCTCCATTGGACACAGTCACTCAGGATGCCAATTTCAAGGAGCATGATGACTCTAGATTGAATTTACAAGTGTTGTACGTACACCAAAATGTCCAACAAACATGTGAAAGCAAGGAAGATGCAAAACAACCAAATTTCATGGCACAAGACTTGAAAATGGCACTGAATTATTTCAACCCAGAAAAACTACCAAAGACAAGAGGCAAGGAAGGTGCCTCTCCCTTATGAATTTCATATAACTGTTGCTCAGGAGCTGCATTCAAGACTCACTTGACAAAAATATTGTGAGATATATTTTTTCGGTTAGATGTCAGCCCCTACATGGTCGGGCAAGATTCCCTCCCCATCTCTTTCACAGCTTAATTGTTGTCCCTACATTTTAAATTGATGTTTTTTTTATCAATTAAAAATGACAAGCGAGGTAAATTTTATTATTGTGGATTGGGCACACCCACAACAAACCAAAACTAACCATAAAAATATTCATTAAAATATGAAAGTTTACCATATATAGGTGACCATACAATGCATTAATAAGCTCCCTCTAATCTCTTAAGCCAAAGAAAGCCAAACATGCCCAAAAATACCAAAGAATGAGGGTGCACGATATCATTAAGAGTTTTAACCACAAGGCACATGCTACTCATCAATTAGACCACCAGTAGCACACCAGAACATCTCATCCCACACTTACTAGAAACCATCACAACACCAAATTCACCACAAGATATCATCATATCTAAATCCAAAACACAAATGCACCCCCTATCCATCAAAACTTCTATAAATTTGATACTGCAAGCTTGATCCTCGTGACAAAAAAAACACGTGTTGTGATGAAAATCACAAGTGAAAGCCTCATGTAAGATGAGGGGTAACAGGACTAAAACATATTCATAGTGTTGCAAAATTTAAGCCTGTAGATTGTATTTCAGATTCCATAATGAAATATCCAATCAAATGTTTAATCATTGATAGAATTTAAATATAATGTGATATCTCAAAACAAGTTAAGTTTCGTGAAATAATGCAATAGACTTATATCAATACTTGATCCGGACATCCATAGTTTGATTTCCCATTGTTGATGTTGTTGGAGAACTCATATTATTTGATTTTATAAGTTTTGAGGTGATAATTACCCTGCATATCAAATTAAACTGCAATTTAGGATGGTAGTTTCAACAAATTCAAGCTTGAAGTTCCAATCTCAAATTACATTTAAAATAATAGCATGTAATATCCCTTCCTAGATTTTCCTAATATCTAAGGAAATAAATTTTGAAAATTTTGATTAAGGCTTACCCAAGGAAATTATTGGTGGAATACATAGGAGAAATAATTTATTTGTTTGCTAGTATAATATGGGGCCCACGTGAAACATGCACTTTAGGAAGAAGGAATTCGAATTCCCAGAGGAAAATTGAATTGTTTGAGGGACCCACAAGGAATGCATGACCAATGAAAATAAACGGTACTTCCAAAAATGATAAAATGGGAGACTATAAATTTATGTAGATATTCTATGCCTGATGCAACTTTACTTTTTATCCCAATATCAGACAACAAACACATAAACAATAAAGTAAAATTTTGATAGAACATACCAGTAGATCGACAAAAGAAAGGACAGAAATATATAAGTGTGTTGGTGCATTATGACATTCAACGGGATTCTTCAACCAACAAAGTCTCAATATGGTCAGCCAACCAGCAATGTCACATGGCTCTCTAGGAAAGCCAAATGGCCAACTCAAAATTCAACCCAAAAAGTCAATATTGTCAGTCAATGGTCAACAGAAACAGCAGCAGCAGCTAGGTCAATGCAGAAAAGTAAAAGTCAACATCTTGCCTCGACAATAGTGCCAAAAAATGTGGATTTTGAAAATCAAACTTTTGGGATAGTTTCAAGTCATTTTGACCTTTCGTTGACCAAAGTCAACACCGGTCAACGTTTGCTGTAGAAACCTAAGACCAAAATCAGAAATGTGTTGTTGTTGGAATTTTCCCATGTGTGGATAGAAGAGCCTCCAATGTCATCAAACCAATCAGATGAGGAGAGAGAAATGTGTGAGGATGAGATGAGTGAAAATGTCCTCCAATGTTTACCAATATATGTCCATCAGTGAGGGTGTGTGACACAATTGCTGGGGCACAAAACCTTAAGGTTGACCTGCACATATCTTGAATAAATTCAAAATAAATATTCTACTCATCAGATCAATATGATCTTTAGATCAATATTGCACCTCTTCGAAAGAGGAATCATCTGAGCCTCACAACATAGAGTTTGGACCTAGTTGTCCAAAATTAACACTCCCTCTCAACTAGGGAGAAATCCATCCACTTGTGCAATCCAAACATCGTGCGTCATCCTGTCGTAACTTGCTTTTATAGCTTTTTTTTTCAGAAAATAAGTGGTTTAGTCATAAAGACATCATTCCCAGCTGATAGATTCAGCCCAGAGGTCTGAAACCTATATAGGACTCACAAAGAGTCTCATACCAACCTGAAGTCAGTTGAAGGTCCGAAACCTCACTATACTTGATTCCAGATCAAGTGGTTGGACCGTGCCATTCTAGATAGAGAGTACGGAAATCTCTGATGCATTCATCGGTATTGCTACTAGTCTCTAGCTTTTCCCACCTCACTGGCCAAATGAGAGGTACTTCTCATGAGCCCTGAACTCAATGGGTAGGATTCATATGAGGCACAAATAATGAGAGGTGAACCAACTCAATCATCACAATAGTGGGGCATAAGCACACCAATAAGGTTCGGCAAGCCTAGCCCTGTGGTTTCTTATAGCTACGAGAAGCTATCCCCAAAGCCCCCCAGAGCTCCAAGAGCTCATCTTCCAACAGGACCCTCAGCATAGGGTCATTCCACGATACCAAGACTCTCACGAAAGGTTAGGAACTTGACCTTCCCTAGGGGCTCTATGAGAATATTCGTGACCTTCTCACCAGTTCCTATATGATCGAGCCTTACGATGCCTCGCTGTACCACATCCTAGATAAAGTGGTACCTGATATCAATATGCTTGGATCGATCATGGAACACGGGATTCTTAGACAAATGAATCCCACTCTGGTTATCACAGAGTATCACGGTGGTATCTAACACATGCCGAACAACTCACTGAAGAGCTTTCGCAACCAAAATTCTTCACAATAGGCCATACTCGCTGTAATTTATTTGGCCTCTGCGGTGCTCAAGGACACCGACTTATTCTTCCTTCTCATCCATGAAATAGAAGTTGATCCAAGTGTGAAGCAACATCCCTATGTACTTTTACGATCCACCACACTACCAGCCCAATCGGCATCAGTATATCTAAGGAGTGTCATGCTCCAGGCAGTGTATCGCAGCCCATGTTTTATCATGCCCTGAAGATATCTCAACATATTCTTGGCACCAACCCAGTGAGTGTGATGAGGCTCAACCATATGTTGACTCAAAGTGTTCACTACAAAACATACGTCCAGACGGGTGTTCACTAAGAGCATCAGGGCCCCTGCAAGTTAACGATACGCAATAGTATTTTCTAACATGGGCCCAGTAGCGCTGCCACTCAACCTCTTAAAGTTGAGCTCCATTGGTGTTGACACAGACTTATAGTCCACCATACCAAATCTTTCCAGAAGCTTCACAATGTATTTTCCTTAAGAAAGGAAAATCTCGCCAGGTCTTTTCCAAACCTCCAGGCCTAGGAAGTAATGCATCAGTCCTAGGTCCTTCATCTCGAACTCAGTAGCGAGCTCCCTCTTGCACTGATGAATGAGAGGTTCAGCATCTGTCAAGAAGTGTTCATCCACATACAACACCATAATGAGAGGCTTATCTCTATCAACCTTGAAGTAAAGGTTCAGATCAACATTACTACGAGTGAAGCCCAGCTTCATCAGGTAGTCATCTATCCTCTCGTACCAAGCTCTGGGTGCTTGATTCAACCCATAGAGGGATTTTTTCAACCTGAAGACATGGGTGTCCCAATCTTGGACTTTTAACCCCATAGTTTTCTCTACATACACCTCTTCCTTTATCACACCATGCAAAAATGTGGTCTTCACATCCATCTGATGAAGACTCCATCCCTGCATAGCAGCAAGGGATATGATAGATCAGATGATGGTATATCAGCCCACAAGTGAAAAAATATCATCATAGTCTATTCCTTATTTTTGAGAGAAGCCACGGGCAACGAATCTTGCCTTGAAATTTTCAACACTTCCATCAAATCCATGCTTGATCTTGTAGAGCCATTTCGAGGTGACAACTACTTTCTCCTCCAGTCTTGGAACCACATCCTAGACATAATTATTCATTATGGAATCATAATATTCATGCATATAATCCTTCCATACTTGATCCTTTATTTCTTCCTCAAAAGATCCAGGCTCAGATTATACAGTAGTACTCATGGCAGCTAGATACCCATGGTATCTATTTGGCTTCTTGCTTTCACAGAATGTCCCCTTTGGGGCCATATGTCCCTCAACATCCTTGAGAGTGTCCCCGAGCCATGATGGTCTCTTCCTCATCGAAGGAGGTGGATCAATAGGGTGCTTCGACATCGGGCATCATCTCTTCCTTTGGTTCTTCTTGATTTCCAAACCTTGCTTCATGTTCTTCCTCAGATCTCAAAATATTGAATACTTTCCTCAAGGAACCATCTTTGTAAAGGTGGCATCGTGTCATATCTTCACTTTCCTTTGACCAGGAACATAGACTCTATAGGCCTTCGAATTTTCCCTATAGCCCACAAATATTCCCTTCTTTCCAGAAGCATCCAGCTTGCTCCTCTTCTCTTTCGGCACACAGAAGTGTTCACAACTTCTCCCCACAAAAACTTCGGTAGACCCTGGTCACATAGCATGGCATGGGTATCTTCCACAATGGTTATATTCTTTCGTTCAACAATGCCATTCTACTCAGCAGTATAGACAGTTGTGGTCTCCATCTTGATGGCAACTTCTCTGCAAAAGTTCTTGAACTTGTTCATCTCATATTTAGTGCCATTATCAGTCCTCAATATATTGATCTTCTTCCCTGTCATATTTTCCACCAAGGCTTTGAAGGTGAAAAACCACATGAAAGCCTCATCCTTCTTCTTCAAGAAGTATATCCAAGTTTTGCGAGCGAAGTCATCTATGAATGTCATATAATAAGAACATCCTCCCAAGGATGTTACAGGTAGCATCCCAGATAGATCAATATGTATCAATTGCGAGACATTATATGTATTTGTGACACTTAAGAGAAAAGGTCCCCTTGTAAGATTTCCTTCGGCACAACCCTGAAATACACCTTCATGATTATTTGAAAAGTCAGGCATCCCATTTACCACCTTCCTTGCTTCGAGAAGGGCCTTTTAGTGAAGGTTTCCAAACCTTCAATGCCATAGTTTAGTCTGTCGAATAGTATCACACTCATCGCTCCCAGTGGAATTCCTCCAACCTAGTAGAGTGTATCAACTCTAAACCCAATCGTGATAGCTTCCTTGAAGATATTCTTCCAGATGTTCACCTTTCCATCAATGAATGCCACGTTTAAACCTTTGTCTTCCATGGCCGATATAGATACAAGGTTCTTCTTCAAATTAGGTACATAGAGTACATCCTACAAGCAGAGGACTTGACCTTGAGACAAGTAGAGGGTCACAGTCCTTGTCCCTTTCATGGGATATGTGGCATTGTCTCCAAGGATAATTTCTATGTTAGTATCCTTCTCAACCATATCAGAAAGTGCTTCCTTGATCCCAGTGATGTGCCTTGAGGCACCACTATCTATCAACCTGACATCCATAGTGTCGGGTGGAGATGCAATAGAGAGGATAGATACAAGAATGAAATCATTTATTTTATCAACAACATTTAATTCCTCATACCTAGAATTTCTCGACCTTTTGAAAGGTTGACCATTTCTGCAAGAGGGAGCCTTCCTCTTTCCCTTGAACATGTTGTTCCTTTGATTGCCATTCCTCCAATTGTTTTTGTTGTCATCATAATCGGGAGAATCCTTCTTGAAATGGAATTCACTAGCATAATGACCTGGCCTATGACAACTGTAACACTTTCCATTCTTTCCTTGGGCCCCTGCTCTTCCTTTCTTCCTTGGACCACAAAAGTTATTCTTTCTAGAATGAGTGGTGTAGGCAGCATTTCCTTCATTTTCATACTCCTTCATCCTTGTCTTTCTTGTACACATCTCGATAGTACTTTGTCAAATTCAGGTATCACATTGTTATTGAGAATGGTAGTGTTGAACACATGTCATTCGGATGGGAGCCCTCCAGGTGTGGTGAGTACCATCTCTCAACCAACTATTGTCTCCCCAATAGCCAGCAGATTGTTCATGATCTCGGTCAACTTCATAAAATATGATTGAACAGACTCATCCCTCCCTTTATTCATATTCTTCAATTGATTCTTGAAGAATAGGAATTGATTCGCATTGTTGTCCTTGAACATGTGGAAAAAATTATCATACATCTCCTTGGATGTGCCCAACTCAGAGATATTGGCAACCAAACTCTTGTGAATTGAGTCTCTGATCATCAACTTTTATTTGATCTCCCCCTTCTTATACTTTATTTTGGAAACAACATTTGTAGTGGATGGAGGCTCTTGGATTTTACCTTGCACATAGTCCATGACATCCTGGTCTTCCAAATTAAGATCCATCGTCATCTTCCAAGCATGGAAGTCATCCTTTCCAGTCAATTTTTCATCAGCCTTAAAGCCATTGTAGTTTGAGGAACCTATCCTCTTCTTTGGTGATTGCTACAAACTAGGGTGTCTTCATCTCAGCTCTGATACCATGTAAATTTATGTAGATGTTATATGCTTGAACATAAACAATAAATTTATGTACATGTTCTATCCCAATATCAGACAACAATCACATAAACAATAAAGTAAAATGCAGATAGAACATACCAGTAGATCGACATAAGACAAGCCATAAATATATAAGTGTGTTGGTGCGTTATGTCAGTCAATAGGATGCTTCTACCAGAAAAGTCTCAATATGGTCAGCCAACCAGAAATTTAACACAGCCCACTAGGACAGCCAAACGGTCAACTCAAAAGTCAACCCAAAAAGTCAACGTTGTCAGTCAATGGTCAACACAAACAACAACAATAGCTAGGTCAACGCAGAATAGTCAAAGTCAATTTCTTGCCTCGGAAATAGTGCCAAAAATGTGGATTTGGAAAATCGAACTTTTGGGAGAGTTTCAAGTCCTTCTGACCTTGCATTGACCAAAGTCAACGCTGGTCAAAGTTTGCTGCAGAAACCCTAGACCAAAATAAAAAATGTGTTGTTGCTGGAATTTTCCCACGTGTGGAGAGAAGAGCCTCCAAGGTCATCGAACCAATCAGATGAGGAGAGAGAAATATGCGGGGATGAGATGAGTGAAAATTTCCTCCAACGTTGACCAATATATATCTATCAGTGAGGGTGTGTGACACAAATGTTGGGGCACAAAACCTAAAGGCCAACTTGCACATATCTTAAATAAATTCAAAATAAATGTTTTGCTCATCGGATCACGATGATCTTTAGATTGATCTTGCACCTCTCCGAAAGAGGAATCCAATAAAAATATTGGTATCTTCATCTGAGCATCACAACATGGAGTTTGGACCTATTTGTCCAAAATTAACGGAGACATCAAGCTTCTTATGAGAGAAAACTTCTTCGAGAGTTTTGGAGTCCAATGCATAATGTGGGAATCTATTTTGAACATGCATAGTAGTGTGTTGCCAGCTTCTCCCCATTGAAACTTTGGAAGACCTTGGTTATAAAGCATGACATGGGAATCTTCCACAATGGTTCTATTCTCTCTTTCAGCGACACCATTTTTCTCAGGAGTATACACAATAGTGGTCTCCCTCTTAATGTCAGCTTCCCTGAGAAGGTCATTGAATTCATTCAACTCATACTTGGTGCCATTATCGGTCCTAAAAATCTTCATCTTCTTCCCTGTTTGATTTTCCACCAAGGCCTTGAAGGTATGGAACCACTTGAATGCTTCATCCTTCTTTTTCAAGAAGTATATCCAAGTCTTGTGGGATAATTCATCTATAAAAGTGATATAATAAAAGCATCCTCCCAAGGATGTTACGGGCATCATATGAGATATATGGGAATTCACCAATTGCAAAATATCAGATGTCTTCGTGACACTTGAGGGAAATGGTCCCCTTGTATGCTTTCCTTCGAAACAACCCTGATAAACACCTTCATGATCATCAGTGAACTTGGACACCCCTAGACCCTGTCACCACCTTTCTTGCTTCGGGAAGGACTTTGTAATTAAGGTGTGCAAGCCTATGGTGCCATAGCTTGGTTTGAAGAGTTGTGTCACATGTCATGGCCCCTAACGAAATTCCAACAACCTGATAGAGCATATCAACTCTAAAACCAATAGTAAGAGCTTCATTGAAGTTCTTCTTCCAAATGCGTACCTTTCCATCAATGAATGCCACCTTGAATACTTTGTCTTCCATTGGTGAAATGGAAACTAAATTCTTCTTCAAATCAGGTACGTACAACACATCTTGCAAGCGGAAGACTTGACCTTGAGTTAGATGAAGGTTCACAGTCCCTGTCCCTTTCACAGGATAGGTGACATTGTCTCCAAGGATAATCTCCAAATTAGTATCCTTCTCAATCAAATCAGAAAGGGCTTCTTTATATCCAGTTAGGTTCCTTGAAGCACCACTATCAATCAACCACCCATCCAGGGTGTCGGGAGGAGATGAAACAAAAATGGAAGATATACGAATATATTCATTTTTCTTATTATCAACAACATTGGATTCATCATACCTAGAATTACTTGACCTCTTGAAAGGTTTACCATTTCCACTTCGATCAGAATGAGCCTTCCTCTTCTTTGCATGGGTGGTAAAGGCAGTAGGGTCACCTCCATTCCCATTTGAGGGATGGTCTCTCTCCATCATTCTTGTCTCCTATTGAGTGCATCTCGTCAAACATTCATCAAAATCAGGAATCACATTATTATTAAGAATAATAGTGTTGAATACATACTAATCACGAGGGAGTCCTCCAAGAGAAATGAGAACAAGCTCTCGATCTGCTACTTCTTCTCTAATGGCTAAGAGACTATGAAACCATATTTTTCCTCCACCCTCCATGTGTCCCGAATCGGTCAAATCAGACACGATTCGTATGGATCCGTGTCCACTAGACCAAATCCGATCATTTCCATACAGGACACAACATGTATGGATTGTGTCCTGTACAGACACGATCAAATCCCAATTGGCCGAACTCGTGTAGCGCGGAAAAGTGCACAACCTTATAAAATATCCCATTTCTCTTGTTTTTTCTCATTTTGTGTTTATGTGTGAGTTGAGCAAGGAGCAAGGAGTAGCAAGGAGAAAGGGAGTGATTTCAAGGAGATTCAAGCAACCAGTAAGTGCATTGTCTCTCTATTTTTTTTCATTTGGTTTTCATGTGCATATGTTTTACAAATTTGTGCATTTTTGTTTATTTTTTACAGCATTAATGGCTCAATCAAGGGTGTAAAGGAAGGGACAAATAAAGGGGAAGAATTTCCCCATTGAAGATGCCCCTCCTATCCCTATTTCATTAGGGTCTGCAATTATTCCATCTATTGGAAGTTGGGCTGCAACAACAACTTCAAATGTTCAGGGAAAAAAAACTCAATATTCCAAATATCCAATGTGGAAATATGTGACAAGAGGGCTAGGGCCAGGCAGCAAGGCAAAGGGAGGAGGAAATGTTGCTTGGAAATGCATTTTTTGCCACGGCCATTAAATGAGCACATATTACCATGTGAAAGATCATTTGTTTTCTTTGACAAGTTGTTGAATTGTAGCTTGTACACATGTGCCTTTAGAAGAGAGGAAGGAAATGGACAAATAGGCATTTGTTGGTGCGGAAAATGTGGCATCAAAAAAAAAAAAAAACAAGAATGATGACCCCCTTCCATTCTTGAGGAAAGGCAGCAAAAATTTCCCATTTGATAGTTCTAGTGGGGGATAAGAAGCAAAAAAGAAAGGCATCTGCACTTGGTCCAATGGACAAGATTTTCCAGAAAGAGAAGTGGGAAGAGCTTGATCTCACCATTGATTTTTTTTTCTATCATAACTTCATATCCTTCAATGTTGCATTCTCACCTCTATTTATTGAGATGTGCCAAGATCTAACTCAAATAGATCAATTAGGGTATGTGCCTCCTAGGTCAGAGAATAGTAGACCCACATTGTTGACAAAGGCAAAGAAAGAGGTGGACAAAATTCTTGAGCCAATTAAATCAGCATGGCCAACATTTGGGGTTAGCATTGTTTATGATGGATGGACAGATCCAGCATGGTACCCACTCATCATCTTCATGGTGTCTTCCCTAAATGGTCCAGTTTTCTTGAAATCAGTGGATGCACTTGTGTAATACAAGGATGCAATATATATGGGTAAGTTATTTATTAAAGTTATTGAATATGTAGGTGTTCATCCTTGTGTGAAAATCATTACAGATAATGCAAATGTTTGCAAGGATGTTGGCATGATTGTGGAAGCTAAAATATCCACAAATATTTTGGACACCTTGCATTGTCTATTCATTGAACTTAGCACTAAAATATATTTCCTTTTATGTGCTTTGGATTGGAAGCATTATTGAGGATGCACGACATATCCGAAACTTTGTACAAAACCATACAAAATCCCTCAGTATCTACAAGGAGTACACCAATCTATCATTGTTGAAGATTGTGGATACATGATTTTCCTCTTCATTCATCATGTTGAAGAGGTTGAGGGAGGTCAAGACCACTCTTGGGGCCATGGTTATTTCAGATTTTGGTCTTTTTGGAAAAATATAGATCAAGCAACCTCAAAAACAGTGAAGGACACAATGTTGGATGATGCCTTATGGGAGAGGGTAGATCTACTTATTCAGATCATGGACCCTATCATTTCCTTGCTTCAATTTGCAGATACAGACCAACCCATCCTAGGAGAGGTTTATGAGGGGTGGGATTCCATGATTGAGTCTGTGAGGAACAATATTTTACATAGTGCCTTGAGTATGAGACATCTCCAGAGGCCTTCTTCACCAGCATGCAAAATAATCTTGTCAGGAGATGGGACAAGAATTGTGCATCTTTACATTGTTTGGCTCACTCCTTGAACCCAAAATACTACAACCATGAGTGGCTAAATGGTGGACCTTCCCATAGATTCCCTCCTCACGTGGATGGTAAAATATCAAAGGGGAGGAAAGATGCATGCAGGAGTATTTTTTAGGATAGAGCATCCCTTGATGAGGTGGAGGAGGCCTTTGTAGAGTTTCACACTAGCACTGGGTGATTTGCAATTTATGATGTGATTAGGGATAGGGGGGCTAAGAAGCCCTATTATTGGTGGGAAACTCATGGGGCAACAATCCCTCCTCTACAGTAGTTAGCCATGAGGCTCCTCTCTCAAGTGACTTCATCCTCTTGCTGTGAGAGGAATTTGAGCACATATGGGAATTTGTGTAATGTGAAGAAGAGCATGCTTGAGCATTCTAGGGTAGAGACAATGGTGTATGTGCACACCAACATTGGTTGAAGGGAAAGACAAATATGTGGGATTTATTTCCAGATGATATGGGTCTGGACAACAGTGTTGAGTTAGAATTGGCCATCTTGGATCTCAATGAGCCAGTGCTAGAGCCTATCGCATTTGATGATGGTGATACTATAGAGGGGTCATCCTCCACACTAGAATATGCAGAGATGACATTGGATACAGAGGAGGAGGATGCAACAGAGGAGAGAAATGGTGAGCATGATGATCATGATGAGGATAGTGATGTTGATTATGATGATGAGGATTGATGACTCATGAGCTACCAACTATGGTACTTCCTTAAGGCTTGTAGTCTTGTAGTCTTGTATTTGTTTTGTATTTTCTATTTCTATTTTCCATTGGCATTGTACTACCTATGTAACACATTTTGATTTTGATGACTTAATGAGAAAACTACAGTATCTTGTCTTTATCCTATTGGATCATTGATGAATATGTTTATTAATTTGTATGATTGTATGATGTACCTTTGTAAAAATTACATCTAGATAAAAATCTATATTTCAATCAATGAATTTGTAAGAATTTGTATAATAAATATCTAATTTTTAATATATATATATATATATATATATATATATATATATATATATATATATATATATATCTGTGTGTGTGTGTGTGTGTGTGTATAACGTGTCCATGTCCAACACTCGAATCCACGTGTCCATTGTGTCTTGTGTCCCTGTGTCAGGTGACTTAGCTAAGAGATCATTCTTAATTTTTGTGAGCCTTATAAAATAGGATTGAATGGATTCTTCTTTTCCCTTCTTGATATTATTCAACTTTTTCTTGAAGAAAATAACTTGATTAACATTGCTAGCCCTGAACATGCTAACCAAATTATCGTACATCTCTTTAGATGTACCCAGCTCAGAGATATAAGCAAGCCAATGCATTTGATGGAGGCTCATTTATCTTCCCTGTACATAGTCCATGACTTCTTGACCTTCCAATACCAAATCCAAAGACATCTTCTAGGCATGATAATAAGACTTATTAGTCAGCCTATCATCAACCCTTGTATGTGGAGGCCATTGGTCCTTGATAGGACAACTTCTTCGGTGATTTATTTTCACACGAGCTTGGGATTTGTCTTCACCTTATCTCTGATACCATGTTAATTTAGATAACAATGGTATATTCTATGCTTAAAGTAAATGAAACCATATAATCACTGAAATTAAATGTTGATACAACATAATAATAGATCAACAGAAGACAAGCCAATATAATAAATCAGAATTTACAATTCTTCTTGTCCAGCAAAGATAGAGAGAAATGTTTGTTACAATAGTCAACAAGATGCCCTAGCCAAAAAATAATTTGGTTGGTCAAACTAGTTCTTCAAACCTCCCAAAGGTTCAGTCAAACAAATACAAGATCAACCTTCCTTCAGTGTCACACACACCTCATGAGACAACTCCCAAAACCGTCAATGCAAGTCAAAAAAAGGATTTTTGGCATCCAGATTTCGGCATCTAGATTTCTAGCATCCATTTCCAAGATTTAATATATGGTGATACTTCTGTAGCATACAAGATCTATATTTTGACATGTCAAGAGACTGTGAAGATATGTGAAGTTTGATAAGGATGTGATCTCTTCCAATTTATGTGATTCTCCTTCGAATATTGAGAAGAAAGCGGAGGTTGTTGTTCCAAAGATAGGTTCAAAGACTCAAGATGAGTCAAATTTGGAAGTAGATGAGGTGAGGTTGAGGGTAAATATGCCCTTAGCCACTATCCTAGCATGTACAAGATGAAGATGGCTTACCTAGACATTGTATGAGGCTCCAAAGAATGTAGGAACACCCAAATTTTTAATGAGGACAAGTATACCTCCCATGAGATATTTTAGCCATGCTGCATTGGATTCTTCCATCTATGAGTCTTCCAAGTGTCTTAAGGATGAGAGTTGTGATACCTCTATGGAGGTGTTTGGGTTAATTTTGAGAGTGTAGCAAATACATATCTGCAAATAATAGACTTGGTGGACTTCTAGAGGGATTTAATAGGTGTTCATAAAACACTTTTATCATGATAAGGAAGTGTTAGCTTTTCGTATTATTCCAAAAGTGTTTCACCTTACTAGGAAAGCACCATGTTTCCTAGCCCCTTGGAAATGCTTCATGGGCACATGGATGTATTAGTTCAAGTGTATGCTTGAACTTGGTTAAAATACCAATATGGTGCTCTTTCTTAAGAGGTTTATACTTCAATTAGCTTGTTACGTAACCCACTGGGTGCACACATTGGGGGAGTCTATTAATCAATAAGGAGAGGTAATAGCCTAAGAAGAGGAGAATTGGGCACATAACCCTTGGAATTTGGACAATGTGATATGATGTATATGGAATATGGATGGGCCCTTTGTTGGTCTGTAATGGACATGCACATGTGGAGGTGGTTTTCTCTTGATTTTCTAGACCTCAACTCAATGCTCATGTGGTTTCCTTCTCTGGAGTATTGGAGATATTCTGAGAACATGTTACTTATTTGGAGGACACCTTACACTAGAGGACTATTGGACACTTTAAAGAAATTCATTTAGCCCTAGATGGAATTGGGTTGCTTGGATACTTGCATTGAGGCTTGGAGTTGACTTAGGTACACCTGGGATGGAACAATGATCAAGTAAGTGGAATGGATGACAAGGAACACATGGATTAGGAAGAGGGATAGAGTCTATGTGGGATTTTGGAAAAAAAGTGTGGACACACCTTGTGCAGAAACAACACCTTAGAACCTTGATTTTGTAGGAAATCATCCTTGGATATTGACATGTGTACCTTTAGAGTGTAATGTCCCCAACTTAGCTCATAGCTAAGTGGAACATTAATTTTTGCCAATAGATTCAAGTGCATGAATAATTGAGCAAGGAGGCTCATAAAACTACTCAAGCATGAATACAAACCCCTCACAATGTGAAAATGGGCCATGAAATAACCAGCTCAAGAATCCACATGTGTGAACAAGGTTAAGTTGACCAAGTCAACTGAACTTGTCTCTAAAAGAATGGATCCATGAATAAAGCAGCTCAATGTGAAAGGAGGCAAATTCAACAAAACAATTTGAAGACTCCTTAAATGTGAAAAGGGGAAAGGAAAAGAGACTCAATCAAGGAAGATTCTTAGAAGATGAATTTAGTCACATTGACTAAATCAAACCACACAGCATCTATTTTTCCTCTACTTAATGGGATAGCATAACCCTAGAGAGGTAAAGCTTGGCAAGGAAACAAACCCTAGTGGAGTGGGGCCCTTGGAGGAGAAGCTCATTTTATATATAATGAAGGAAGGGAAGCCATTTGGGTTGGAGATTGGAGATTATACTTTCATGAGGTCTACTTAGAATTCTGCATACTTATTTGTTTAGCTAAGTTGTTGCACTTCTTAGTGCAAGGGTTTTCTCATGTGGGAATGCCCTGCTTTTTCTTGGAGATCTTGTAGCAAGAGATCTAAGGGAAGCTTCTGATCTGTAATTTCCAATTTTAGGTGTTATTCCAAGAAATTTTTCTCTATTTATGTGCAGTGCCTTGAGGATACTGAGTTATTTGTATAGAGGTGCAGTGGAAGGGGTTAAAACCCCATGGTTTGGAGCTAGTTTCCCAAAGGGAAGCTCAATATTCTTCTGGGAGCTGATAAAAAGATATTCTACAGAAATTCATATGTGTATTAAATAATTTTATGCATATATATATCCCTACAACATTATTTCAGTATTAGATCTGCAGCTACTCTTTTACATATTGTTTCCTGTGGATAAACCCTTGCCGGGTGATCATAAAATTGTGTAAAAGGGATTGGATCTCTGTATTTATTATTACTTGAGAATTATAATATAAAAATAATTACTCCTCTCTTATCTTGCTAAGTATTTACTTCAATATACTGCGCAGTGTCTCTTGCAGCAACTCCAGCATTTGCATGTTTTGGGGTTTTTGTCCATTTTCAGCTATTTGAGCATGGGAGGCCTGTTTAACTTTGTTTTTGATATTTTTTTCTGAAATAATATTGCATGAAGCTCATATATTGTCTAAAGTAAAGGAAAAAAATGTTATTTTATATTGCTGTAACTCAGCACTCAGTAAAACAACGTTTCTGGGTCACTAGTGGTGCTTTTCCCCACTTGGTTGTCTTTATGAAGTAATTTTTGTTGTAGTTTTTGTCAAAATACGAGATATGCATCTGATATGGCTTCTTATCTGATCATTTTCTGATTCCTCTTGAGTTTATGAAGAAGTTATGCAAATTCTGAAGTAGGATTTCCATTTTGTTGCAATCTTCCTCTTTCAGCAGTTTTCAGCTAGTCTAGTTTGTGGGAGATCTGTTTAAGGTCTCTAAGTTAATTTGTTTCAGATGAAACTCCATACATAAGTCACATGCAGCCCATATGAGAGGAAACAAGCATTAATCTACATTTCTGTTGCATAATTTGGCTTATATAGCATTTTCCTTGAACTGCTTGTCAATAGTCCTGAAAGGGAAATATTAGCCTTCAACATAGTTCTATAGATAGAGTCTGTTAGTAGGCTAGCTGGCCTCTGGATCTCACCCTATTTTCAAAGGTGACATATCCAGTAAATTCCCTTAAATTCAATCATTGGAATAGATCCAGTTGTTGATTATTAATGTTTTCTTGAAAAAGGATTTTCATTTGCCGGATTCATGAGCATTTCCTGATTTGAGACATTATAGTGGTATCAGAGCATGATATCTGGCCCAGCCTGTGAGATAAAGCTATCAAATAAGTGTTGAGGAGAAGCACAAGAAGAGAGCAGAAAATATGGAGAGGATGATATTACTCTCATCATTATTCAGATCCAAGAAGAACCTCTCAAAGGGGGTTGCACAGTTGGAAGCAGAAAGATGCAGTGAAACTCCAAGAGGGTTTCAAGGAGAATAGGACTATAGTGAAACCTTTATGAGGTTTCAAGAAGAATAAAATGAAGACATGGGAATTCCTCCTTCAAGGGAAGACGAAGATCTAGGGTTTCCTATTGAGGATGGGACATTTCCTACATTTAGAGAAAGAGCTGGGGGTGATAGCACAGTCATAACAGAGGCACCTCTAGCATCTCAAGAAGAAGAAGTGGTGAGGACAGTTGCACCAAGGGGAGAAGCTCTTGCACCTTTGAAAGCAGTTTCAGAGAATCTCACATATAGATATTGTGGCACAATCCATGTGTAGTATGTGCCATCATTATCAAATGGTGAGACTTGGAATATTACAGAGTTTCATGGGGTAAGAAATATCTACCCATCTATGTTTCTGAAGAATGTTGCACAAGGAAGGTAGGAAGATCCATGCACATTAGTTCATCCATCTCTCCATGATGATCTATGCCTTGATGCCTCCTTATTTGAACAGGGGCCATTATGAAAATCCCCTAATGAGAAGAAAAACAAAGTGTTCCCTCAACATGATACAATGAAGACACCAGACGTCAGAGGAGACACCATCACAGCGCTGGAGGTTGTGGGTAAGAAGCATATTTATGAAAGTAAAATTTTATTTTATGATTTCATGTTCTCTCTTACCTTATATTTTTAGGCCATAACTCCCAAGGGGAGTGTTCTACCTTATAAGCTTCATGGCCAACTATGGGCCAAAATTGTTTTCAAGTATGGCCACCTTCTTGATGAGTTGGGGGAGGTGATGCATTATGATGGGTGCTTCCCTAAAGCCCCAAATATAAATTGAATCTTAAGCCATGGTAGAGTGATAAGAGCAGCAAGTAATTGGAAGGCAAACCACTTACCATATTCTGATATGAAGTAGGGAGAAGGAAACCTACACTGGTTTCTGTTGGGTGAGTGTGGGCACTCCCCAAAATTTCTGATTCTCATGACTCATGCCTCATACTCCAAGAGAGGGTTGCATAATGGGAAGGCATGGTTGTTATGGCTGTCACAAGGAAGGTTTGGACATTATATGTTGAATCTTATGTCCAAATATTTTCTAATGTTTTAATTATGTCTCATGCATTCACATGTATTTTGGGTTGAGATGTATTTCAAGTATGAATCTTGGGTTGGGAGGAGAAAAAATTCCCACATGGTGTGGAATGAGAGAGATAGCTTGAAATATGTTGATGGAGCACCCCAAATGTCCATCGTTGCATCATTTCTCCATGATCCACACATGGATAATGTAAGGAAGCAACAAGAGCCCTTGTTGCTATGGCTACTTTTGGGAGAGTATGGGCTGAAAGCTCTCCATACCCAACACAACATTCCAAGAGGAATGCATGGCACATCCAAAGTGCAAGAAGGCTACCTTTTAGCAATAATGGAAGGGAGGAAGGTCCTCTCACATAGCAGCACAAGGGTGAATGGGTTTTACATGTGGAATGTCAAGAAGAAGAGTCATGGAGTGCCAAGAGCATTGCTACTTAAGCCTACAGTGTTGTCCTTTGAGAGCAAGTTTCTAATGATGGAGTATTTCCAAAGAAGTGTGCATCCTTTCATTTTGCATAAATTTATGAGGATATTGTTATGGGAGGGCTCACTCATGGATCACATCTTCAGCTCACACATTAGGCATGGTAAGAAATACATCTATGTGCTTATTGATCATTCTATTTGTATCTTCTCACCAATTGTAAGCAATGCATTGCTCTGCAAGAGAGCAAGAGTATTCATGGGTGTTATGGTCACTTTAGGGCCACATTTTATAGTGATGATAACCCATCTCTAAATGACTTGGAGAAAGTGCCTTGTTGTTTTGATTGTATGCAGCTAATATATATTTCTGCTCACTACTTTCTAGTAGATGAGTTGACATGCATAGCTGAAAATTCTTTGGAAGGCAACTTGCCACTTGATGTTTTAAATCAGCAGTTGGGGAAGCTGTGTTATACCCACCATGGAGGCCATATGTATCATCTTCACTTGCACATAAAATTTAGCAAATTTCTGATTTGGATGACATATGGTGATGATGTGCCATTCACTTTGAATGGAATGATTTGGGCCAGCAGGATCCATGACTTTGGAGGGAGGATCTTTGGAGATCCAACCTTAGTTTTGCCATCAAAGGGCACCCTTATTTCAGCCCGAAATCAGTATGTGCTCTACTCTTGCCATGAGTGGAGAGGGAGACAGCGTGGGATAGGCTATTTTTCCTATCATGTTCAGCCATTCAGCCAACCTTATTTGCAAGAGCTCAAGGTGGAGAAGATTTATTATGAGTTGCCATCTTGGGAGGCAACAAATTTTTCTTGGATGATAACATGGGGAGGAGAGTCTTTCATTGATGATGAAGTGCTCCATGATTTTCACCACTCCTATCTTGAGGAGGCCTTGGATCAGCAATAAATTTCCCATATCAGCCTTCCATTCTTCCATGACCGGGGCCATTAGGCTTATTCACCACAAGCCAACACTTTTGCAGAAAATCTGAAGCAAAGAAGGAGACTATGGATAAGAAGGCCACAAGAAGGAGGGAAATTTTTGCAGCACCCTTGCAGTTGCTTGAGGACAAGCAAAATTTGGGAGGGGGATACTGTAATGTCCCCAAATTATCTCAGAGATAAGTGGAACATTAATTTTTTCCAATAGATTCAAGTGCATGAATAATTGAGCAAGGAGGCTCATAAAACTACTCAAGCATGAATAAAAACCCCTCACAATGTGAAAAGGGGCTATGAAATAACCAGCTCAAACATCCACATGTGTGAACAAGATTAAGTTGACCAATTCAACTCAATTTTACTTTAAAATAATGGATCCATGAATAAAGCAGCTCAATGTGAATGGAGGTAAATTCAACAAGACAATTTGAAGACTCCTTAAATGTGAAAAGGGGCAAGGCAAAGAGACTCAATCAAGGAAGATTCTTAGAAGATGCATTTAGTCACATTAACTAAATCAAACCACGCAGCATCTATTTTTCCTCCACTTAATGGGACATCGTAACCCTAGAGAGGGAAAGCTTGGCAAGGAAACAAACCCTAGTGGAGTGGGGCCCTTGGAGGAGAAGATCATTTTCTATATAATGAAGGAAGGGAAGCCATTTGGGTTGGATATTGGAGATTATAATTTCATGAGGTCTTCTTATACTTCTGCATACTTAGTTGTTTAGCTAAGTTGCTGCACTTCTTAGTGCAAGGGTTTTCTCATGCGGGAATGCCTTGCTTTTTCTTGGAGATCTTGTAGCAAGATATCTAAGGGAAGCTTTTGATCTGTAATTTCCAATTTCAGGTGTTATTAAAAGCACTTGTGCTCCATGTCTGTGCAGTCCCTTGAGGATACTACGTTATTTGTATAGAGGTGCAGTGGAAGGGGTTAAAACCTCATGGTTTGGAGCTAGTTTCCCAAAGGGAAGCTCAATCTTCTTCTCGGAGCTGATAAAAAGAGATTCTATAGAAATTCATATGTGTATTTAGTCATTTTATGCAGATCTACATCCCTACATTGTTATTTCAGTATTAGATCTGCAGCTGCTCTTTTACATATTGTTTCCTGTGGATAAACCCTTGCCGAGTGATCATAAAATTGTGTAAAAGTGATTGGATCTCTATATTTATTCTTACTTGAGAATTATAATATAAATATAAGTCCTCCTCTCTTATCTTTCTGAGTATTTACTTCAATAGAATACACAGTTTCTCTTGCAGCAGCTCCGATATTTGCATCTTTTTGGGTTTTTGTCTATTTTCAGCTATTTGAGCATGGGAAGCCTGTTTAAATTTGTTGTTGATATTTTTTTCTGAAATACTCTTGAATGGAGCTCATATATTTTCTAAATTAAATGGAAAAACCTTTATTTTATACTATTGTAACTCAGTACGCAGTAAAACAACATTTCTGGGTCACTAGTGGTGCTTTTCCCCACTTGGTTGTCTTTCTGAAGTAATGTTTGCTGTAGTTTTTGTCAAAATATGAGCTATGCATCTGATATGGCTTCTGATATGAAGATCTTTTTTCTGTTTATTCTCTTGGAATTTCCCAGAATAAGTAATGCAGTCCAAAGCCAGGATTTCCATTTCTTTGCAATCTTCCTCTTTCGGCTGAGTTTTAGGCTAAAATCTAATTTGTGGGAATTTTTAAAGACCTAAATTTGTTTTTTAAGATGAAAATACATACATAAGTCACATGCAGCCCATATGAGAGGAACCAAGCATTAATCTGCGTTTATGTTGCATAATTTGGCTTATATAGCGTTTTCCTTGAGCTGCTTGTCAATAGTCCTGAAAGGGAAATATTAGCCTTCAACATAGTTCTATAGACAGAGTCTATTAGTGGGCCAACTAGCCTCTGGGTCTCACCCTCTTTTAAGAGGTGACATATCCAGTAAATGACCCTACAGTAAATCTCTAGAATAGATCCAGTTGTTGATTATTAATGTTTTCTTGAAAAAGGATTTTCATTTGCCGGATTCATGAGAATTTCCTGATTTGGGACATTACATAGAGTGACGTAGCAATTTCACACATGCAAACCCACTTGTTTGAAGTATATTTCTTCTAAATATTTAGGCCCACTTGTGTCTTGTTGGTCTCCCTTACCTCTCATATATATAAAATAAGAAGAGAGTATTTTATTTCACTCATTAATTATTGTTCAACTTCTATTTAGAGATGGAGCATTGGGGTTTCATGAGATAACCCTGGGAAGGATATGGTGATAATATTGTTTTGATCTCTCTCTCTCTCTTTCTTGGGTTTTTTTCTTGGTACATTCTCTCTCTTGTATTAGAGGTGTTATGGTTCCTTGGAGCACTTAGAGCATATTTATTACTAGGGTTAGGGTTCATCCCTTGGAGATTAGAGTTTTATGATTAAAACTTAGGTGGTGCTATTGAAGAGGAAAGAGGATAAATCTTGTATGAAGCCAAAAGTATTGATAATTTGATACTAATTTGTAGATGACCTCTAGTAGAGCTATGGTTTTTCATTGTTTTCCAGCTAGGGTTTTGAAGAGCTAGAAAATTGTACTAAGATTGTGTTGAGGTTATGGTATGGACATTATACCTCATTTTTATACATAAATATGAAATTTCCACCTGTCCAAAATTATTGAAAATTTGGTTTCCAGTATTTGTCATGTTCTTGGTTTGTTAATTTCCGGTGCTAGTTTGCAACTTTGCCACACTAATTTGACATAAGTGAAGGTTTAAATTGTTAAGTGATTACACATTGATATAAAAGATAATAGGGAATATTTACTGATGTAAATATGCATTAATTACAGTGATTCCAGATCCGATTTTATGCTTGGAAAGTGAGCCCCAAGGCTGAAATTTTTTGGCATATGTTTGGTATCCTTACTATTGATTTTCCCAGTGGATTGGATTTGAATTGAATTGAAATATTTTAAACTATTTGTTGTTGTAATTTATACTTTGGCTTAGCCCTAAGATTTAATTTTCATAGAAATTGGATCTAGAAAACCTCCAATGTGAGTTGAAATTTTAGAATTGCATTAAAACTCATAATTCCAAATGTTCTACAATTAATTCAGAGGGTAGTGAAAGATTTGAAGGATACCAAATTTATTTCCTTCCCCTCCCTTTGGAAGTACATACCTGCAGAGGCCTTATTGTATCCATATATAAATCCTCAATCATATAGCCAAGAATAGTTTTTTCAATTTAAATAATTTTGTAGTATAGTAAAAAAGGGTTGCAACCCAAAAAGAAATTGTATTGTTTTGAAATTCTGAGATGGTGATCATTTGAGTCTATGGAAATATCAGGGGATTCCCAGAAGAGTGAGCAGAAAGAGGTGAGGATGTGGAAAGGGGTTACTCCACCTTGACTCTAGTGCAAAAAAAAAGGTTTCACGGGGGAGCTTAGTGAGATCAACAAGAAGGGAGAAGTTTTCTAGTGACAAATTCAGAAAGCTTTGAAGGCACTAGTTCAAGAGGAAGGGACTTTGAGTGGTGAAGACCATAAATAATACTAGCCCTGACATAGTATTTATGTAGTAGCCATGACCATGAAGCAAGAGGTCTAAGAGTCTCTTCTCGATTGTAGAATTTGTTTGGAGGAAAAGGAGAAATGAAATGAAGAAAACCTAGAGATGCTAACAGAATAAAATGAATATGTGGGCATCAAACTCAGGGCTTGGAATTTGGTACTTTATTTGGAGTAGGAGGAGAAATGGAATGAAGAAAACAGAATAAAAGGAATATGTGTGCATCAAACTCAGGATTTAGGATTTTCTAATTACTATTAAAAGGGTCCAGTGGATAAGTATGACATGATTGAGGAAGTGGACAGGTGAGTGGATAGATAACTGGATATGCTACTTGATGAAATAATGTACAAGTAATTTAATATTGAAGAGCAAAATTCCACTTCACCAGTGACTGGATCAAGTGAATTATTTCATTTCCATGGTTTTGGATATCTTTTGATATTCATGTTATGGTATGTTACTATATGGTCTCCTTAATATGGATTTATTGAAGCAACTATCAGTTGGAGTCCACTAGAACTTGGCATTCTGTGGTCAAAAGTTTTTGTAATAACTTAAAAATACTCTGAATGTTTATGTTTGTTGATGAAAGCCATGGAGAAGTTATTTTATAATGATATAGTTTTTTTACTCCAAATTTACAAAGGCCTCAACAAATTTTGTAAATTTGTATATCTTCTCACCCCAGGCATGGATAATATAAAATATTTTCTTTTTCTAAGAAGGTTTTGACCTTGTTTCCTATTTCCATAATCACTATTATATTTGGTGGACACAAGGCATCAAGAATAGATCATCAAAAAAGGACACAAGGTCAAAACCTGCCTCAATACATTAGGTGGAAATGGGTATATGCGCCATAATCACTATGAACAGGTTTGCACCAGGTACTATTCAAGAATTTAGGGAATTTCCCTGGAAGGTTTTCCTTGGAAAAGAAAAAGACCATAATAGACATACCGATATAAAGACCACTTGCAGATGCATGACATCAAGCTGTCAAGACCAAAATGTATGGAATCCAACAAATAGTACATGTCCAATTTAGACACAGAACTGTAAAAAAAACTTGCATGCAACCAACAGACCCCAATCACGTAATTTCCTAAACAAATTTGCTTAAAAATGGTTTCATGGATCAAGTGGATTATGCCCATTACACCCTCATTTCTTCCAATATATGATTTTTCACTCCATAACAAGGAGTTCCTTTAGGCTTGGGTAGAAAATTAACTTTTTCTGCCATAGTCACCTAAACAACAGTTACTTGTTCTGCTGATATATGTCAGGACTTTCCCCTGGCTTCATCCATTTTTATATGGATACACATAAGTTGTGTATTCTGCCAAATCCACCGAGGACTTGCATGTCATACCATCTTTTCAATGTCATTCAGAAAAGGAATTGGGAACTATAACTAGAATGGAACCCTAATGAACATCTTAATCCTCCCTAACTTATGCAGCAAACCAAGACTCCTTTGGTAATTCAACATAAATTTAATTGAAACAATGTGTTGGGATTTCCGCATTTTATTTAAAATAAATCATATTGCTTTTTAGAATTGAAAAAAAAAATCAAATTCATGGGTGCCTATTCTAAGGCCATGAAAGACTTACTAGGGAGTGTTGGAATCTCTGACAATGATTTCCAAGACACCATTTTCATTTTGAGAAATCCACTACAATTCAAAAGCTTAAGCATTCTACTATTATGAAACCAGCTCCAAAATTAGAAGAAAAGAGAGATCAATGCCTTATAAATCAGCCACTTCGAGGGAGAAACCTCTAATACATTACATAAATGAACAATTATTGGATGATACAAATGAAAAAACCTCCTTTCTATATATAGGAGTCCATGGGGCCACAATGTAATCCTAGTGGGGCCATAATGTAATCCTATCCAACCTAGCAATAATAATGTAAGGGCACAATAATAACAATATGGGGGTTACAGGGGTACAAAAATAACAATAAGGGGGCTACACTAACATAATAAGGGACTACACTATTAATATAGGGACTTAACATGCCCCTCTCCTTCAAATAAGTGTTGTCCTCAATGCTTGATTATTTCTTGATACTTCTCTATAAAATTCTCGTCCTCCCATGTGGAATATTTTACAGGAAAGTTCTTCCACTTGCTGAGATACTCTGAAATTGATCATACTTGTTGAGTTCTTGTTTCTGTGACTGGTTCAGAACTTATTTTGATGTGATGTTGATCTTCTTATTGTTTCATTAGATTCTGCACCAAAGTTAGGTTATCCTTTGAGAGTTGGAGAAATTGTTGTTGATGCTCGATGTGATCTTCCACTAATTTATCATCCATATTAGCTATTATTTGATCCTTCAAACCATCCAAATTATTTTCCATGCCTTTCTTCAAAACTTCCATTTCATTTTTTGTTGCTCGTTGCGATAGCGTTAGGTCCCTATATTACTAGTACAATCCCTTATTGTTATTAGTGCAACCCTCTTATTGTTATTATTGTACCCTTGTAACCCCCATATTGTTATTATTGTGCCCTTAAATTATTATTGTTAGGTAGGCTAGGATTACATTGTGGCCCCATGGACTCCTATAAATAGAAAGGAGTTTTTGTAATTTGTATCATCCAAGACTTGTTCATTCATGTAATGTATTGGAGGTTTCCCCCTTGAAGTGGCTTATTTCTAAGGCATTGATATCTCTTTTCTTCTATTTTTGGAGTTGGTTTCACAACATTTGGTATCAGAGCTTTGGATTCTAGGGTTTCACTGCTCCAAATAGGTCATTGTGGAAATTTTTCTATAACTTGTTTTCTACGAAGGTTCAGAAGCTAAAATTTTTAAAGTGTGAATCCTAAATCCTGAGGAACACTATCGCAAAATTTCAGATCTTGGTTTGCAATAGTTTTGAAGATATGATCTGTGGAAGTTAGGGCTTTTTGCACACTCCTGAATTTCACTTAAAAAGGTCATCGCGGAATGTGTGCTATAGCTTTGTTTCTACGAAGGTTCAAAAGCTAAAAATTTTAGAGCTTGAAGCCGATAGCCTAGGAACATCATCACATAATTTTAGAGCTTGGTTAGCAATATTTTTGAAGATATGATCTGTGTAAGTTAGGTCTTTTTCAGGCTCCCCAATTTCATCTAAAAGAGGTGATCGTGGGAAAATCTTCATAACTCTCTCTCTGAGCATCAGATTGGAATTCTGTAAAAGGTGACTGGAAGTACACAGACTGTAGTTTCCTATCTATAAATGGTAGAGCCAAAAGAGCAAACAGTGACACGCGGTAAGTCATACAAGTTCGCTCTACTGAACTAGTCCATAATTAGGTCATAGTGGGAGATTGGACATAAATTTTCCTTGAGGAATCCAAATCAATGCTTCATAGGACTACTACAGGGCCAAATTTTAGATATTGAGGATCTGCAAATATAGAGATAAGTCAATTTCAATATCGAGCTCCTCAAAAGCAAGTAAAAGGTGTGTATTTTTTTTTCCAAATTTCATAAATCTTGCTTGAAGAATCAAGTTGAATTGATTCCAGGGGAATATTGTAGAATATATATCAGTATTTGATTCTAAAATGGCCCCTAAAAGGAATTCAACACCCATTAAGCCTTTAAAAGGCTCTACTATGACTCATGAAGACAAAAAATGCAACATGACATATCAAAATTATAAGATCAAGTGCAGCAAATTTCTCTCTCGCAAAGAGCAACAAAAAATGAAATGGAAGTTTCGAAGAAAGGCATGGAAACTAATATGGATGGTTTGAAGAAAGGCATGGAATCTAAGATGGATGGTTTGAAGAATGGATGGAAGCTAAGATGGATGGCATGGAAGCTGGCATGGAATCTAAGATGGATGACATGGAAGCTAAGATAAAAAACATGAAGAATGATCTAAAAGAATACATGGAAGGTTTGACAAAGATGATACAAGAAATGTTTCCTCATGGTGAAAATATAGTAGAGGAAACTCATGATGAGAACAAAATAAACGTTAATCGTGATTTCATAAACTCTACTGTTGGATGGAAGAACCACCATATTCCAAAAAAGGATATGAGGAAGTTTGATGGAAAGGATACTGTAACATGGATACTACAGATGGAGAAATATTTTGATCTCAATAATGTGAAAAACACACAAAAGGTATGCATTTCAACTTTACATTTAGAAAAAAATACATTTGTATGGTATCGAGGGCTTTTCTCCCATAAAAAAATTGTCACTTGGTCAATTTTTATGGAGGAAATGATAGCACATTATGAGGATACAAAGAGCAACACTTTCTTTAGCCAATTGATAAATCTCAAACAAAAGTGTTCAGTGGGGGAGCACATTGAGGACTTCCAAAATTGAATATAAGGGTAACTGATATTCTAGAGGAACACAGGATTGATCTCTTCATAGGTACTTTAAAGGATAACATCCAACATGAATTTTTCATTTTGGAACCTAATTCATTAGAGAAGGCATTCAGGTTGGCAAGTAAAATTTAATGTAAAATTATGGTGACAAGGAAGCCTACCGCTTACTTCTATTAAGATGGAAGTGTTGCTACTCCCAGATTTCCACAACCTACAAGGTTGACACCACAACAATTGGAAGAAAAAAGAGCAAAAGGGATTTTCTATAGTTGTGATAGCAAATACACAAAAGGTCATAAGTGTGCTGAGAAGAAATTATTTTACATAGATTATGAAGAGGAAGAAGAAAATGAACAAGAATCTTCAAAAGAAGAGGATATACACCAGGAACCAGCCCTAGAATAGGAAGAAATGAGTCCGACCATATCATGTAATTCATTTACAAGAATTATCAATCCTCAAACTCTCAAGATAGAATGACATATCAAGAATAAAAACGTAATAGTGTTGATTTATTCAGGTAGTACCCATAATGTTATTCATTATAAGCTAGCCAAGGAATTGAATTGTTTCCTATACCTAGCACTATAATGTCAAGTGATGGTTGCAAATGGAGGAACTATAAATTTCTTTGGAAATTTCCATAATATCAAGCTAACCATGGGGGAATATGTATTTAATATTCCAATTCTTTCCATTCATAGGTGCTGAATATTTGTACTAGAATTACAATGGTTACAATCTTTGGGGACGGTAGCTTTTATTTTCAAAACATGAAATTTTTAGAAAGAGATTGATTATGTTATTAGGAAGTCGGGAAATATAATAAGCTGCGATGTCATGACAAAGCTTCTAAAGAAAGCGATGAAACGTAATTGCTGAAAGCCCAATTATGCTCACTAGAAGTTCCAGCATCAAAACCATATATTTCTCCAGATCTCCAAAAATTATTAGACAGCATTCAAAGATATTTGGCTTCCCCAAGACTCCCACTGTAAGTGATGTGATATTTTCCTTAAATTGGATAGGAAGTATTCCTCAAACATCCAGAACATATAGGTATCATATATGTCCAAAGAGTGAGGGAAATTGAGGCATTATGATTGCGAGAAATGTTAGTAAAAGGTATAATTCAAACTAGTCAAAGTTCTTTCTCTGCTCCTATAGTATCGTACACAAGAAGGATGGATCATGGTGCATGTGTCTGGATTATAGGGAGCTCAATAAGCTCACCATTAAAGATAAATTTCCCATTCCTGTGATTGATGAATTATTGGATGAATTACATGGAGCAACTTATTTTACCAAGTTGGATCTTTGTTCAAGATATCATCAAATTAGAATGAAGACTCAAGATATTTCAAAAACAACATTTCAAACGCATGAGGGTCATTATGAATTTTTGGTCATGCCTTTTGGCCTTACCAATGCACCTTATACATTTCAAGGGTTGATGAATTCCATTTTCAAACCCTTCCTTAGAAAAAATTTGCTAGTATTTTTTGATGATATACTAATCTACAACAGGTCTTGGAAGGATCATGTTCAACATGTTGACAAGGTGCTCAAACTATTGCAGGAGAAACAATTATATGCAAAAACATCCAAATGTTTCTTTGGAGTACAAGAGGTGATATCTGGGTCATATTCTATCTCATGAGGGAGTAGACAGCTGGAGTGAACCTATGAAATTAAAGCCATTAAGGAATGGAAATTCCCCACAACCATAAAGTAGTTGCGAGGATTTCTCGGGTTAACAAGGTATTATCGCCAAGTTTGTTAAGAATTATGGGAGAATAGCAGCACCTCTAACAACATTATTGAAGAAAGATGCATTTTCATGGACTACTGAAGCAACTAAAGCATTTGAACATCTTAAAGAGGTAATGTGCCTAGCACCGGTCTTAGCTACTCTAGAATTCACAAAAACCTTTATTGTGAAATGTGATGCCTCAGGAAATGGAATTGAGGTATTTGTTTTAATGTAAGAAGGAAGACCCATTGCTTTTGAAGTCATCCAATCAAAGGAAAGTATTTACATAAACCTATTTATGAGAAGGAAATATTACTTAATCTTGCATGCACTAAAGAAATGGAAAACTTACCTAATGGGAAGACACTTCAAGGTGAAACGATCATGATAGTCTTAAACACTTTTTGGAACAAAGAATATCTGAAGAAGCAGCAAAAATGAGTCACAAAAGATGTTGGGTTAAAGCTTTTGCAAATAATCACAAAAGAAGGAAGCTAAATGTTATTTGCGAGATGCACTCTCAAGAAAGAATGAAGAGGTGGAAGCATTTCTTTGTGCCATTTCTATTATCCAACTAGATTGGATAACCGAAGCAAGAGATGAATGGAAGAAGGACGAAGAAGTGTGGACACTCATTCAAAAGTTGTAGCTAGATCCTAGTACATCTGATACATTTAGTTGGAAAAATGATTCCTTATGGTACAAAGATTGATTATATCTTTGTAAGAATTCTCAACTAAAAAAAATATTCTTTTGGAATTGCACACTTTTCCTTTAGGAGAACACTCGATATTTTAAAAAAATTACCACAGGGTGAAGAAAGAATTTTTTTGGGATGGCCTTAAATCTGATATTCAAAATTTTTTGGTGTAATTTTTGTTTTCCAATAGAATAAAGTTGAGACAATTAAGACCCTGGGTCTTGTACAACCTTTATCCATTCCAAGTCAACGTTGGGAGGAGATTTCAATGGATTTTATCACAGGTTTACCTAAGTTTGAAGGAAAGAGTGTCATCATGGTGGTAGTTGATAGAATTACCAAGTATGCACACTTTTGTGCATTATCTAATCCCATTAAAAGCAAGTACAATTTACTTTACTAAATTTATGGACAAATTAAACTACATGAAACCAAGGACTGTTGTGACAACAGAAGAATCTAGCCACCTCTTTAAAATTTTTTGAACAAAGTTATTTTCTTGTTTGGGTACTCAATTAGCTCATAAGCTCATCTTATCATCCTCAATACGATGGTCAAGTTGAGATAGTAAATAAATTTTGGAAGGATCTCTTGTTTTTGTATCGATAAATAAACACAATGGAGTCGAGTGGTTACCTCTCGTTGAATAGTGACATAATACTTCTATATAAATAAAGCAGCCATTGTAGCTTTATGGATATCATCCACCATCCATCACATCATCTTTAAGAGAAAATTCAGAGGTTCAAGCAGTGGAAGATCACATTGAGCATCAACAAGAAGTTCTCTAACTCTTAAAGGATAACCTAAATTTGGCACAAAATCGAATGAAACAACAGGCAGATCAACATCGCAGCGAGAGAATTTTTGATGTAGGAGAATGGGTATTTTTACAGCTACAACCATACAAAAAAATGTCCCTCAAGCAAGCTAAGAAGGATAATAAATTATCGCCAAAATACTATGGTCCTTACAAGGTGTTGCAAAATATTGGTATTATGGCATACAAATTGGAACTTCCTGCTTCTTCACAAGTGCATCGAGTTTTCCATGTTTCATGATTAAAGAAGGTTATAAGTAAAAATCTTCCAGTTCAAACAATATTTCCAGAACTTGATGAGGAAGGAAAAATCATATTGGAAACTGAAGCGGTCACGGAAATAAGAATTCGACAGCTATAAAATTGATCAATTTTAGAGTATCGCATCAAGTGGAAGAACTTACCCACTAAAGATTCTACATGGGAGGATTAGAATTTTATACAGAAGCACCCAGAGCTACTCAAGTGTTGAGGACAACACTTTTTTGAAGGAGAGGGGCATGTTAGGTCACTATATTACTAGTATAGTCCCTTATTATTGTTAGTGTAACCCCCTTATTGTTTTTATTGTACCCTGTAACCCCCATATTGTTATTATTGTGCCCTTCAATTATTATTATTAGGTTGGCTAGGATTACATTGTGGCCCCATGGACTCCTATATATAGAAATGAGGTTTTGTAATTTGTATCATCCAAGAATTGTTCATTCATGTAATTTATTGGAGGTTTCCCCCTCAAATTGGTTTATTTCTAAGGCATTGATATCTCTTTTCTTCTATTTTTGGAGTTGGTTTCACAACAGATAGGTGGACTTGCTCTTGTAATTTTGACATCTCATGTTGCATTTCTTTGTCTTCATGAGTCATAGTAGAGCCTTCTAAAGGCTTAATGGGCATTGAATTATTTTTAGGGGGAATTTCAGAACCCAATACTAATATCTATTCTTCAATATGCCCTTGGAATAAATTCAAACTAATTTTTTTCAAATGAGACTTATGTAATTCGAAAAACAAATACACACCTTTTTCTTGCTTTTGAGGAGCTCGATATTGAAACTGAATTATCTCTGTGATTTCGGATCTTCAATATCAGAAATTTTTCCCTAAGGTAGCCCTCTGAATCCTCTTTTAAATGCCACAGGTCTGACCTGATTTGGAATCTTCAAGGAAAATTTATGTCTAATCTCCCACAATGACCTAATTATGGACTAGTTCAGTAGAGAGAAATTGTACAACTTCCCATGCGTCACTGTTTCCTCCTTTGGCTCTGACCTTTATAGACAGGAAACTAAATTCTTTGTACTTGTGGCCACTTTTTACGGAATCACAATCTGACGCTCAGAGAGAGAGTTATGAAGTTTTTCCATGGTCACCTCTTTGAGATGAAATTTCTGAGCCTGAAAAAATCCTAAATTCCACAGATCATATCTCACAAAATATGGCGAACCAAGATCTGAAATTATTACAAGAGGTTCTTCAGGATTTTGGCTTTGCTCTACGCAAATTTCAGCTTCTAAAACATCGTAGAAAAAAGGTTATGGAAAAAATTCTAAGATGACCTGTTTAGGTTAAATTCAGGAGTTTGCAAAAAGACCTAACTTCCATAGATCATATCTCCGAAAATATTGCTAACAAAGCTTTGACATTTTGCGACGATGTTCCTTAGGGTTTCAGCTTCACACTCTAAAAATTTCAGAATCTAAACCTTAGTAGAAAAAAAATTATAGCGCAAATTCCATGATGACCTGTTTGGAGCAGCAAAACCCTAGAATCCAAAGCTCTGATACCAAATGTTATGAAACAAACTCCAAAATTAGAAGAAAAGAGAGATCAATGCCTTAGAAATCAACCACTTAGAGGGGGAAACCTCCAATACATTACATAAATGAAAAATTCTTGGATGATACAAATGACAAAACCTCATTTCTATATATAGGAGTCCATGGGGCCACAATGTAATCCTAGTGGGGCTATAATGTAATCCTAGCCGACCTAACAATAATAATGTAAGGGCACAATAATAACAATATGGGGGTTACAGGGGTACAACAATAACAATAAGGGGGGCTCCACTAACATAATAAGGGACTACACTATTAGTATAGGGACTTAACATCTACTTTTGTGTGTTGTGATCGCCGGATCCTAATTCTCCTCTTGCATGTCTATTAAATTTACAATTGATTGTAAATAATTTGTCCAATTGAGAAAAAATACTCTCTAAATCGAATTTCTTCTGCTATAGTCTGTAATATCGAAATTGAATATGGTAAAGTTGGTGTTTAAATTTTATTTTCACATGGAAGAGACATCAACGACCTGGTGGCCATTTTCATCAATTTCTTGTTGTACAACTCTACAACTTCTACTTGTAGAGTCCAAATTAACTTTCATTGAAACCAAGAATGGATGTGGGGTTAATTTGAATGGCTTGGGTGGGAGCTTATATGGTGACTGTTGTCTTTGACTATATTTACTTTATAGGGTGTAAGTCGGGTTGAAGGATTTACTCGTTTCAATCCTTTTCAACTTGGACTCTACTTCAAAAATCATAATGCGCCGTTTTTGACCCTCGGATTCCCTTCTCACAACTTCAAACAAGTTTTCATGTACATAGCCCCTAATTTTTTGCTTTTAATATGGATTTTCGTTATTAAATTTCTCAAAGCGCGCAGTAAAGGTTGTAGGTTAGGATTTTCATCTTCAAATTGGGGAGTAAGTGTTTATGAAGAGGTGAAGTCTATTGTTATTAAAAGTTTTTAAAGTTTTTTTAGTTTTTTAAAAAGAATCTATGTGTGATAATTTAGATTTTTCATCTTTTAAGTTGGCACTAAGTGCTTCTTTATTAAAAAAGGTTTTGTTAATATTTCAAGTTGAGAGTCAATATTTATAAAGAGATGGGAGTCATGTTTATCTTATTGACATTTATAATTTAAGATATGATTTTATTTGTAAAGAGTGGGTTTTTCCTATATAAAATAAATTATTTTATAGTGTGTAATAAGTTATTTGGATATAAATTTATTATTTTATAATATAATATAATCAAACAAGTGCTACATAGTAGCTTGCTACTTAGTTTAAATATAGAAAAGTCAAAGTAAAATTATTTAATTCAATTTAGTGTTAAGATTTAGATTCCAATTACAATCTGGGGGTAGCTTCTCCAACAAGGATTGGTTGTTAAGAACAGGCTTTATAGAGAAGGTATAACATATGTTGTGTGTGCTCTCTATGGCAAGGATGAATCAGTTGAGTTTTTTTTTTTGAAGGTGTCATGCTATACGAGTATTAGTCTCAAAATTCAAGTTGAATTTCACTTCTATGTTGCCCTAATTTCATGAAAAAAATCCTTTTCTAGAAGACCATTTATAAACACACGCTTGAAATGTCTAATTCCACTCTAAGCATAGAAGACGACTAGAATGGTTACCATTCCAAACTAGCACAATCCTTTGATAATTAAGAAAGAAAGAGCTATGACAACAAATCGTAAGCAAATAGATCAGAGATTAAAACTGAGTTGCACTTACTCAAATTTGGTGATAGACCCTTCAACAATTCTTAATTGACTTGCAACAAATCATATCTCACTAAGGATTATCTTAACAATAACATTAATAAGGATTTAGCAACATCAAAATTAATACATTTCTTTTGTTGTCACATGTTTCTCATCCATCATGTATAAAATTCATTTCATAACAAAAAGGTCTCTTTGATTCTTGTCTTATTTTCCTACAACAGAGGAGAAAATAAGGGTGTACCCCACTTTTATGCTTTCTTATTTCTTTGGTTGGCACACGAAAATGCTAGACATATCCTCTTTCATAGACCTAATACCCATGGAGAACCTTACTAGACACCAGCACAAACAACCTCGGATTTCAAAAAACTCAAGAGTAAGGACTTTCGAAGGTTTTTAACTAGAGAATCATTGTCCAACTGGATATCTAACTAACATTCAATTATTGTCGTATATCTGACAAACAAAATTATTGTTGGATATCTGACTAAAATATCATCGGATATCCAAAGATAATTGTGTTTTCCAGATATTCGAAAAATATCGAGGCTTTAAAAAAAATACAAAAATATTTACAACTAAAATCTGATAGTATGACCGAGCTATCAGATTATGACATTGGATTTCCCCCCATATGTACTAGTGAGTGTTAGGGGTGAGGGGTTAAGGGTCATAGGTTAAAAGGTTAAGGGGTTAGGGCTTAGGGAATTCATGGATTTTAGGTTTTGGGTTAGTGGCTTAAGGTTTAATGGGTCAAGGGGTTAATGAGTTATGAGTTATGACTATACAAATTAAGGTTTGTGGCTTGGGGGTTAAGGGGATAGGAAATTTAGTGGTTATGGTTTAAGGGTGTATGGGTTGTGATAATGGGGTTCCTACTCCTGTTATCACCACTATTGGGGATTTCCATGTCAATTTATCTTTTTGCCTTCCCTCTAGGCCCCTTATCCCATATGACATTAGGTCCTAAGTTTCCTTCTCATTCTCTAATGTTAGGATTATAGATCTTATTAAACCATGCTTGGACCTCCCCTTACCCCATTCAATACAAAACAAGATAAACATCCCACCTTTTTATTCATACCATTCAACTTCTTCTAAATTTATGAACCCCAAAAATTGGTCCCAATGCCCTACAACTATACCCTTGGGCCCCCTTGGCTAAGGGCTTAAATGCATTAGTTTTTATGGGTTGTGATAAGGGAGCCCCTAATCCCCTTATCACAACTCTTAGGGGTTTCCCAATCAATTTCAAGTACATGATAAAAAAGAGAAATTGAGAGAAAAAAAAATAAAGAACTTGGAAAATTCAAAGTAGACGTTGAATAAATAGTCTAAAGGTCTTAATCATCTCATCTTAAATCTACTGAAGGAAGACTTTTGTCTAGGTTTTCCCCAAAGAGTGGCATTTTTCCCTAGCATGTTCATACATCTTGTGTCTTCTTCTATTTGTTCATTGGCATTAATCTTGATGATAAGAAAAGATAAATTGAAAGAAAAAATATTAATAACAAAACATCAAAGATAATGTCATGATAAGAGAAATTGTTTAATTGACATCTCCTTAATTTTTCTAACACATAACAACCTCCATCTCAAGGTGGATTCAATGTCATATAATCCATATCAACTACTCATATAATCCATACTCTTTAGTATATCAAAGAGCTAGAAATTTATGCTTCTTTTCACCTAAGACCGTACAAACCCTATAATCTCCTTGCAAACCTTAGCCTCTATAACAAAAGCAGCAAAGTTCCTACATAATTTACAATGTCGTGAATTTGAGAATTCCACCAATTCAGTGACACTCCAAACAAATTTTTAGAAAAAAAAAATCCTAGCTCAAAAGACTCCATGTATGGCATTGATCACCATGGTGTCACTCTCTAGTAAATATTTTTTGGTGGACTCACCAATATAATTTATTTTGATCCCTCTCCATAGATTTCTCTCAAGGCATTGACTATGATGAGCTATATCTTACACACTATTTCTAGTGGCCATGTGTTTCCATGACACACACCTAAAACACTTTATCCATAGAGGACATGAATTAAATGGTTCAGTCCCTCTCATATTACATTAACACTCTCACCCAATCACTCATCACAACATAGACCAACATCCCTTCCCTCACTATGCAAATTGGCCTTTATTTTGAGAAGATTAGGAGTTGGAGGGTAATCATGACAAGGGTGTGATTTTCTCAAGACGACTCTCTCATAAGGATAAGCACTTTAATGAAAAATAAAATCACAATATTTAGCACTCACTTCTTACCATTCCTACACCATAAAAAAAGCCCAAAAATGTCATTCTTAAAATCTCTTGTGTAGTTTCCTAATGTAATTCAAGTAGAATATCACAATTACATATGTCAGTAATGGTGCGATAATTTTTTATTCTCTTAAACGAACTCTTTCTATACGTGCACACCATCAAACATAAATCATCGAGTCAAAATGAATAGAAATGAATGAATAAGAGGGTGTGTCGGGGAGGGTCAGCGAGTGTCAGGTGTGCCCAGGGGGGAGTGACAGGGAATGCTAGGGAATCCTAGGGAATGTAAAGAAGTGTCAGGGTGTTATAACATGTGCCATATAGTGCCAAGGCATGCCAATGAATTCCAGGCATTGTACGACATGCCATGTGTTAAGGCATGACAAGGTGTGCCAGGTGTTAGGGTATGTGAACGTGTGTCAAGGAGTGTCAGGCGACAAAAGGGAACACCAAGTTAAAATGAAAATAAATGAACACATTTGAGGGTTAACAATTCAGGACCTTACCTTTTCAAGTGGGGCATGCTAGCCATACCAACACTAGTGCCAATACATGCCAAGTGCCAAGTGCTAGTGTGTCTTAAGTGACAAATCATCCTTTATTACTTCTCTCTTAATTGTGAATAATTTATCTCAAATAAATTTTATCTTAAATAATGCCGATGAATTCTAGGGCATCCAAACATATGCCAATAATTATCAAGTGCCTCCAATTTCCAAGAGGCAATATGTTCCAGGGAGTTATAGGGTCTGCTATGGAGTTCCAAGTTTGCTAAGGAGGGAGTGAAAAGATATGCTAGATAGTTCCAAGGCATGCTAGAGTGTTAGGGAGTCATACCAAGATGTGCCAAGTGCCAATGTGTGTTGAGTGTTAGCGAGTGGCAGGGAAACACAAGGGAGCATTATGTCAAAATGCATGGAAATCAATGAATAAGGGTGTATGACAGGGAGTGTCAATGAGTTCTAGGTGTGCTACGAAGGGAGTGACATGGTATGTTAGGCAGCACTAAGACATGATAGTGCGCTAGAGTGGCATGTGGCCAAGATGTGCCAGGTGCCAGGGTGTGCCAACACATGCTAGGAAGTGTTAGGGAGTCTTAGGGACACACAATGGAGAACTAGGTGAAAATAATGCATGCAAATGAATGATTAAGATATTGCGACAAGAAGTGTCAGTGACTTCCAAGTGTGCTAAGGAAGGAGTGATAAGGTATGTTAGGTAGTGCTAAGACATGCCAGAGGCCAGGGAAACATGCCAAGATGTGTCAGGTGCTAGAGTGTGCCAATGCATGTTATGGAGTGTTATGGAGTGCCAGGGAAAAACAAGGGAGCACTAGTTTCAAATACATGGAAATGAATGAATAAGAGTGTGTGACATGGATTTTTAGTGAGTTCTAGGTGTTATAATGAGGGAGTGACAAGGTATGTTAGGTAGTGCCAAGGAATGCTAGAGTACCAGGGTGACATGCCAAAATGTGCCAAGTCCCAGGGTGTGCCAATGTGTGTCAGGGAGTGTTAGGGAGTGCCACAAAAACACAAGTTAGAAATAGTTCAAAATGCATGGAAATGAATGGATAAGAGTGTGTGATAGGGAGTGTCAGTGAGTTCCAAGTTTTCTAAGGAGGGAGTGACAAGGATATATGCTAGGAAATTCCAAGGGATGCTAGAGTGTGAGGGCATGTCAGGGAATGGTAGGGTGTTTTAGGGAGTTCCAAAGCATTCCAAGGAATGTAGGGGATGCTAAAATGTGCCACATAGTTCTCAGGTATTGTTATATGTTCCAGGTGTTATGGCATGTCAATATGTAGACTATGTTGCTTAGTTGTTTTATGGCCATGGTTGGATGTGAGCCTTGACTTGGTAACTTGTTAAATGGAATGAGTTAAGATTTGACATTAGTAGTCTAAGATGAGTTATAAGCCATTCTTAGGTGAACAAACATAATCTATTTGTAGTAAATAAAACTTAATCAAGTTATTGTAGTCAAGGCAGGACTAGGTTGGGTTCCCAAGTCTAAAAACAATAAGGATAGTTATGAGGGCATGATAGTGAAGAAGTGCCAAGGCATGCCAATGAATGAAAGGTGTTCTAACACATGCCAGATAGTGTTAATGCATGTCGAGGAGTGTTGAGGAGTGTCAGGGCATCACAAGGGAGAACTATTTCAAAGTGCATGGAAATGAGTGAATAAGAGTGTCTTCCAGAGAGTGTGAGTGACTGGGTGTCCCATGGACAAAGTGTGTTAGGAGAATTTCATAATAGGATTTGTAGGAGGCAAGACTATTATTATGATAAGGGGATATACAAAGCATTTTTAGACAAAGGGATACTTTGGGCTAGACACAACACTATTTTTTCAATGACTTGGTTGGGTTCCCAAGTCACAAAAAAATTAAGGATATATATGAGGGCATGACAACTAAGGAGTTCCAATGTGTGCAGGGAATCCCAAGAAGTTCTAACACATGCTAGAAAGTTCTAATGCATGTTAGGTTGTTAGGTACTTATATTACTAGAGTATTCCCTTATTATTGTTACTGTAGCCCCCCTTACTGTTATTTTTGTACCCCTATAACCCCCATATTTTTATTCTTGTGCCATTACATCATTACTGTTAGGTCGAATAGGATTATATTGTGACCCCATGGACTCCTATATATAGAAGGAATTTTTGTCATTTGTACCATCCAATAATTATTAATTTATGTAATGTAAAGCAGGTTTCCCCCTCGAAGTGGCTTTTTTGTAAGGTGTTGATCTCTCTTTTCTTCTATTTTTGGAGTTGGTTTCATAACATTTGGTATTAGAGCTTTGGATTATAGGGTTTCGCTGCTCCAAACAGGTCATCGTGGAATTTTCGCTATAACTTTTTTTCTACGAAGGTTCAGAAGCTGAAATGTTTATCAGCAAAGCTGAAATCCCGAGCAACTTCATGTAAAAATTTTAGATCTTGTTTCGCAATATCTTCGGAGACATTATCTGTGGAAGTTAGGGTTTTTGCAGGCTTATGAATTTTCATCTAAAAGAGGTGACCTTGGGAAAATCGTCATAACTCTCTCTCTGAGCATCAGATTGGAATTTTGTAAAAATTGGCAAAACGTACACAGACTATAGCTTCCTGTATATCAATTTCAGAGCTGAAGGAGGAACCAGTGACACATGTCACTCCGTACAAGTGCGTTGTACTAAAATAGTCCATAATTAGGACATTGTGGGAGATCAGACATAAATTTTCATTGAAGAATCCAAATTAGGTCAAACCTATGGCATTCGAAAGAAGGTTTAGAGGGTTACTACAGAACCAAATTTCAGATTTTGAAGATCCAAAATCACAGAGATAATTCAGTTTCAATATCAAGCTCCTCAAAAGAAATAAAAATGTGTGTATTTGTTTTTCGAAATCCATAAGTCTTATTTGGAAAATCAGTTTGAAGTGATTCCAAGGGAATATTGAAGCATATATATTAGTATTGGATTCTAAAATGCCCCCCTAAAAATAATTCAACACCCATTAAGCCCTCAGAATACTCTACTATGACTCATGAAGATGAAGAAGTGCAACATGATAAATAAAAAATACAAGAGCAAGTGCACCAAATTTCACTCTCGCAAAGAGCAACAAAAAATGAAATGGAAGTTTTGAAGAAAGGTGTGGAAGCTAATATGTATGGTTTGAAAAAGGGCATGGAAGCTAATATGGATGGTTTTAAGAAAGGCATGGAAGCTAAGATGGATAGTTTGAAGAATGGAATGGAAGACATGGAAGCTAAGATCAAAGAAAAATTGAAAGACAACATGGAAGACATGAAGAATGATCTAAAAGTAGGCATGGAAGGTTTGAAGGAAGGTTTGAAAAATTTGATATAGGAAATGATTCCTAAGTGTGAAAATATAGTAGAGGGAACTCATTATGAGAACAAAATAATTGTTAAGCGTGATTTCATAAACTTGAATGTTGGATGGAATACCCACCATATTCCAAAGATCGATATGAGGAAGTTTGATGGCAAGGATCCTGTAACATGGATACTACAAATGGAGCAATATGTTGATCTCAATAATGTGCAAAACACACAAAAGGTATGCATTGCAACTTTATATTTAGAGAAAAATACATTTGTATGGTATCGATGGCTTTTCTCCCATAAAACTATTGTCACTTGTTCAATTTTTACGGAGGAAATGATAGCACACTATGAGGATAAAAAGAGAAACACCTTCTTTAGCCAATTGATAAATCTTAAACAAAAGGGTTCAGTGGTGGAGCACATTTAGGACTTCCAGAAATTGAATATAAGGGTAAATGATATTCCATAGGAACATAGGATTGATGTCTTCATAGGGACTTTAAAGGATAACATCCAACATGAGATTCACGTTTGGGAACTTGATTCATTGGAGAAGGCATTCAGGTTGGCAAGAAAAATTGAATGTAAAATTATGGGGACAAGGAAGCCTACCACTAACATATCTAAAGATGGAAGTGATGCTACTCCTAGACTTCAACAACCTACAAGGTTGACACCACAACAATTGGAAGAAAAAAGAGAAAAAGGGATTTTCTACAGTTGTGATAAAAAATACACTAAAGGTCATAAGTGTGCTGAGAAGAAATTATTTTACATATATTATGAAGAGAAGGAAGAAAATGAACAAAGAAACTTCAAAAGAAGATGATATACACCAGGAACCAACCCTAGAGAAAGAAGAAATGAGCCTGACCATATCGTGTAATGCATTGGCAAGAATTACCACTCCTCAAACTCTCAAGATAGAAGGATATATCAATAAGAAAAAGGTAGTAGTGGTGATTGATTCGGGTAGTACCCATAATTTTATTCATTGGAAGGTAGCAAAGGAATTGAATTGCTTCCAATACCCAGCACCATAATGTCAAGTGATGGTTGAAAATGGAGGAACTATAAACTTCTCTGGAAAATTCCATAATATAAAGCTAACCATGGGGGAATATGTATTGAATAGTCTAATGATTTCCATTCCAATGGGAGGTGTTGATGTTGTACTAGGAGTATAATGGTTACACTATTTGGGGATGGTAGCTTTTAATTTTCAATAAATTTTCTTGAATTTTTTTTTCAGAAGGAAACGAAGTCGAATTATGAGGTATCGCAGGGAAGCCAAGAAAGATAATAAGCTCTAATGTCATGACAAAGCTTATGAAGAAAGAAAAACTAAGCGTAACTGCACAATTATGCTCACTAGAAGTTCCAACATCAAAATCATCTATTTCTCCAGATCTCCAAAAAGTCTTGGACAATAATTCCAAGGTGTTTGAAACTCCCAAAGGACTCCCACCAATTCGTGATCATGATCATGCTATTCATTTTATTCCAGGAAGTGTTCCTCCAAATATCAGGACTTACATATATCCTTATGTCCAAAAGAGTGAAATTGAACGCATGATTGCAAAAATGTTAGAGGCTGGTATAATTCAACCTAGTAAAAGTTTTTTCTCTGCTCCAGTAGTATTGGTGCATAATAAGGATGGATCATGGTGCATATGTCTAGATTATAGGGAGCTCGATAAGCTCACTATTAAATATAAATTTCCCATTCCTGTGATTGATGAATTATTGGATGAATTAAATGGAGCAATTTATTTTACCAAGTTGGATATTTGTTCAAGATATCATCAAATTGGACTGAGACTGAAGATATTATGAAAACAACATTTCGAACTCATGAGGGTGATTATGAATTTCTAGTCATGCCTTTTGGCCTTACTAATGTAGCTTCTACATTTCAAGGGTTGATGAATTCCATTTTCAAATCATTCCTTAGAAAATTTGTGTTATTATTTTTTGATGATGTACTAATCTACAACAGGTCTTGGAAGGATCATGTTCAACATGTTGACAGGGTGCTCAAACTACTAGAGGAGAAACAATTATATGAAAAAACCTCCAAATTTTTCTTTGGAGTTCAAGAGTTGGAATATCTGGGTCATATTGTATCTCACGAGTGTGTTAAGGTATACCCTAACAAAATTACAGCCATTAAGGAATGGAAATTCCCCATAACCATAAAACAGTTGCGAGGATTTCTCGGGTTAACAGGGTATTATCACAATTTTGTTAAGAATTATGGGAGAATAGCATCACATCTAACAACATTATTGAAGAAATATGTGTTTTCATGGACTCCTGAAGCAACTAAGGCCTTTTAACATCTTAAAGAGGCAATGTGCCTAGCACCAGTCTTAGGTACGCCATACTTCACAAAAACCTTTATTGTTGAATGTGATGCCTCAGGAAATGGAATTGGTGTTTTTTTAATGCAAGAAGGAAGACCCATTACTTTTGAAAGTCATCCAATCAAAGGAAAGTATTTACATAAAGTTATTTATGAGAAGGAAATGTTGGAAATACTACATGAACTAAAGAAATGGCGACCTTACCTAATCGGAAGACACATCAAGGTAAAAAATGATCATGATAGTCTTAAATATTTTTTGGAACAAACACTATCTTTAGAAGAGCAACAAAAATGGGTCACAAAGATTTTGGGTTATGACTTTGAAATCATCTACAAAAAAGGGAAGCTAAATGTTGTTGCAGATGCACTCTCAAGAAAGGATGAAGAGGTGGAAGCATTGCTATGTGCCATTTCTATTATCCAACTAGATTGGATAACCGAAGTAAGGGATGAATGGAAGAAAGACGAAGAAGTGCGGACACGCATTCAAAATTTGTAGCAAGATCCTAGTGCATCTTATACACTTAGCTGGAAAAATGATTCCTTATGGTACAAAGATCGCTTATATCTTTGTCAAAATTCCCAACTAAAACCAACGATTCTTTTGGAATTGCACACTTCTCCTTTAGGAGGACACGCAGTATTTTTAAAAAATTACCACAAGGTGAAGAGAGAATTATTTTGGGATGGCCTTAAATCTGATATTCAAAATTTTGTGGTGGAATGTTTGCTTTACCAGAAAATAAAGTTGAGAAAATTAAGGCCCCAGGTCTTCTACAACCTTTATCCATTCCAAGTCAACGTTGGGAGGATATTTCAATGGATTTTATCATAGGTTTACCTAAGTCCTAAGGAAAGAGTGTCATAATGGTGGTAGTTGATATACTTACCAAGTATACACACTTTTGTGCATTATCTCATCCATTTAAAGAAAGTACAGTTGCTACTACATTTACGAAATCAATTCAAAAGCTACATGGAAACCCAAATATTATTGTAAGTGACAGAGATCCCATTTTTACTGGAAATATTTGGACATAATTATTTTATTGTTTGGGTACTCAACTAGCTCATAACTCATCTTATCATCCTCAATCTGATGGTCAAATCGAGATAGTGAACAAATTTTTGGAAGGATATCTTCGTTGTTTTGTATCTTATCAACAAACACAATGGGTCAAGTGGTTACCTCTAATTGAATGGTGGTATAACACTTCCTTCCATACTGCAGCAAAAATGACCCCATTTATGGAACTTTATGGATATCAGCCACCATCCATTACATAATCTTTAAGAGAAAATTCTAAGGTTCAAGCAGTGGAAAATCACATTGAGCATCAACAACAAGTTTTCTAACTCTTAAAGGATAACCTAAATTTGGCACAAAATCAAATGAAACAACAGGAAAATCAACATTGCAGCGAGAGAAGTTTTGATGTAGGAGACTGGGTATTTTTAATGCTACAACCATACAAACAGATTTCACTCAAGCAAGCTAAGAAGGATAATAAATTGTCACCAAAGTACTATGGTCCTTACAAGGCGTTGCAAAATATTGTTACTATGGCATACAAATTGGAGCTTCCTGCTTCTTCGCAAGTGCATCCATTTTTCCATGTTTCATGCTTAAAGAAGGTTATAGGTGACAAAATTCCAATTAAAACTATATTTCTAGAACTTGGTGAGGAAGGAAAAATCATATTGTAACCAGAAGTAGTCACAGAAAGAAGAACTTGAAAACTACGAAATCGATCAATTTCAGAGTATCTCATCAAGTAGAAGAACTTACCCACTAAATATTCTACATGGGAGGATGAGAATTTTATACAGAAGCATCCAGAGCTACTCAAGTGTTGAGGACAACACTTTTTTGAAGGAGAGAGGCATTTTAGGTCCCTATATTAGTAGTGTAGTCCCTTATTATTGTTAGTGTAGCCCCCTTATTGTTATTTTTGTACCCCTATAACCCCCATATTGTTATTATTGTTACCTTACATTATTATTGTTAGGTTGTCTAGGATTATATTGTGACCCCATGGACACCTATATATGGAAGGAGGTTTTGTCATTTGTATCATCCAATAATTTTTCATTTATGTAATGTAAAGGAGGTTTCCCCCTCGAAGTGGCTTATTTATAAGGCGTTGATCTCTCTTTTATTCAATTTTTGGCGCTGGTTTCATAACACAGGCATTCCAAGATGTGCTAGGTGCTAGGGTGTGGCACCAATGCATGCTTGGGAGTGTCAGGAAAACATAAGGGAGGACTAGTTTCAATTGCATGGAAATGAATGAATAAGGTGTGATAGGGAGTGTTAGCAAGTTCTAGGTGTGCTAAGGAGGGAGTGAAAAGGTATGCTAGGTAGTGTCAAGGCATGATAAAGTGCTAGGAAATCATGCCAATATTTTCCAAGTTCGAAGGTGTGCCAATGTGTGCCAAGGAGTGTTAGGGAGTGCTAGAGAAAAATAAGGGAGCAGTATGTCATATTGCATGGAAATGAATGAATAAGAGTGTGTGACAGGGAGTGTCAATGAGTTCCAAGTGTGTTAAGAAGGAGTGACAAGGCATGCTTGATAGTGTTAAGGAATGCTAGAGTGTTATGGCGGCATGCGACCAAGGTGTGCCAACACGTGCAAGGAAGTGTTAACTTGGAGTGCTAGGGAAACACAAGGGAGCACTACTTCAAAATGAATGGAAATGAACAAATACGAGTTTGTGATTGGAAGTGTTAGTGAGTTCTAGGTGTGCTAAGGAGGGAGTGACAAGGTATCCTAGGCAGTGTTAAGGCACGCTAAAGGCCAATGCGACATGCCAATATGTACTAGGTGCTAAGGTGTACCAACACGTGCCAAGGAGTGTTAAGGAATGCTATAGAAGCACAAGGGAGCACTAGGTAAAAATGCATGGAACTGACTGAATAAGAGTTTGTGACTGGGAGTGTTAATGAGCTCTAGGTGTGCTAAGGAGAGAGTGATAAGGTATGTTAGGTAGTGCCAAGGAATGTTAGAGTGCTAGGGCGACATGCCAAGATGTGCCATGTGTTGGGGTGTACCAATGCATGCTAGGGAGTGTTAGGGAAACACAAGGAAGAACTAGATAAAAATGCATGGAAATGAACGAATAAGAGTGTGTGACAGGGAGTGTCAATGAGTTCTAGGTGTGTTAAGGAGGGATTGACAAGGTTATATTCTAGGAAGTGCCAAGGTATGTTAAACTACCAATGCATGTCAGGAAGTGCTAGGGTGTGTTAGGGAGTGTAAAAGAATACCAAGGAATGTAGGGGATGCTAATACATGCCACATAGTTCCAAGGAATTTAAGACATGCCAGATGTTATGGCATGTCGCGATGTAAATTGTGTTGCTTAGTTATTTTATGACCATAGTTGGATGTGATGAGCCTTGTATTAGTAACTTGTTAAGTGGGATGAGTTGAGATTGGACACGAGTAGCCTAAGATGGGTTATAGGTAGTTATTAGGTGAACAAGGCATATGTTGAATTTCCATGACACATGAGAATCTGGGTTTGGTATTAGAAACTTTGATGCAAACACACTCAAGTGCCACTACACATCTACTTTGCACAACAAAATCTACACACATCAGGGAATCAATTAGTGCACAAGACAATCTTTAACTTTTTCAAAATGTTCTTTGTTAAATTACAAACTATAATAGAATAAGCTAGAGCTATCATACTAGGGATCATGGCCCTTTACAATCATACTGATACAGGGAATACAGGGCTTGGTGTTAGTCCTTTGACAAATAATCTACCTTGAACAAGACAACACTTGACCCACTTTTTTATGGTGGCCACACATATCCCTTTCAGTCCACATGTACTAAACACATCTGGGAGGTCCTCTTACCTCCCATTATGAAACTCCTCAATCTTCCTTTATCAATGAATTTTGCTCCTTTAGGTTAGTGAACTCAGCTCAAAAAACTTTTCCCTCTATCTACCTCTTTTTTCCTTTAAGTTCTACAACACTTAGGTTTTTCGATCAGTTGTTCACAAATCTATTCTTGAAAAACTCTTTGGTCTACCCACTTTTTCCATTCTCCCGCTCCAATATGACAAGTCTAGGGATATGGGGTTTTCCCTTCTTCTCACTGACTCAATCCTCTACAATATAGTGAACTAGGGCTAGTTGGCTAGCCCACTTGACTTCTACTTTAGTCCTTCAAAGTATGCACATTCTTAGGCCCAATACACTTACCCTTCTACCAGTCTTGTTTTCCTTATCAAGTACATGACTTAGGGATTTTCTTTGAAATTCACCTAACAACCCTCCAACTATATTCGTATTTCCATCAATTTTCCCAACCACAGTCAATTATTTTACTAATCTATTTCCCACAACACTGCCCTCATCTAGGACTCTTCAAATCTTCCACCTATTAGTGATTTTAGTCCTCTCAAAATCACTATTCTTGTGTACCAATTTCTTTGTTATCAAAACTATGAACAAATCTGAACTACTCCTCTTATCATCCTTCTAACAATTTGTAGATGGCCGAACTAGGGTCACAAATCATCCAGCAACAATCCATTGACTAACTATTTATAGGTTGCTTCAGATCTCTGTCCAAAACTCGATGGAAATTCCACCAAAATCAACTCCTTTTCATGTCAATCCATTCCTCATATGGCACATTTTTTCTCCTCAATATTATACTCAGGTTCCACCTTCCTTCATATTTTTTATCTCTGCACATACTTCTGCAAAATATCTTCTAAATCTATGGTATATATCTCAGAGAGAAGCCTCTCTCTAAGGGTCACGACCCCTCTTATTCTACACAGATTTGTCACAGTATTAAGAGCATACCTTATGGAATGAACATGCTAGGAAACCTCCCTAACTAAGGCAGTATACTTCTACAATAATTTCTTTAGAACAAACCATATCATCCCATAGCAAAAACAACAACTCTTGCCTCCATAAGGGACTTGTCCTAGCTCATATGAATCCATATATTTTGGGCATTTCTTTGACTGAATTTTTACCTAAACTTGAGATATCTACGACCCTCAAACTACGGTTACCTCAGCCAATATTACACCAGCACATAATTATGTTTTGGCCCTAAATTATAGTGCAAACCCTCCCCCATTTGTGTTGGTCTTTATCACAGAACTTGCATCCTACTAACCACCACAAGATAAGGTCTCAAACCTCTCTAGTATTTCAAAATTTGATGCAGCCTTCACACAGAAACACCACTTAAATCACATGCCCAAATTCTCATGAGCCACCTCTCTTGAGCTTGATCTATCATAAGAGAACCAAAAGTATGCCATATTACTTCGTGTCTCGAACCCCTTAATGTATGTGGCATTCTTTTGAACCCTCACATGATTATATTTCTCTTGGTGGATGATCATGGCCTCCCTTTAGCAACCCTTACTCAGCCCTCTAACTCAACCAACTTTAGGAATACATCTCTCTCGGCCTCCTTGATCAAATGAGCTCCTTCTCACTTGATGTTATTGCCTTCATACTAAGGCCTCCTTAAATATATTTTCCTAGCTAGGCCTTTTATTAACCCTCTATAAATTACGGGCTTTATCCACTTAGACCTTAGGAAATAATATTTTTCCTTCTTAATTTTCTTTTAGATTTTAAACCCCATCTTGGGTCCAAAATCCATTCGCTTGGGTTCTTTGCTGACAAAGCCTTTTGTGACCAAAATCACACAAACCCATCTCACTAGGCTCATGGAGTACCTCCCAAGCTACACAATTCAACAACATAGTGTAGTTGTAGTAATCATAACTTGGTCAAGCTCTTATAGTCAAACGAGGACTTGGTTGGATTCCCAAGTTGCAAATTAAGTAAGGGTAGTTGTGAGGGCATGATAGCTAGGGAGAGTTATGGAGTTACAAGGAATGAAAAGTCATGCTAACACATGTCAGACAATGTCATTGCATGTTGAGGAGTGTTAAGGAGAGTCGAGGAATCACAAGGGAGAACTAGGTCAAAATGCATGGAAATGCACAAATAAGAGTGTGTGTCATGGAGTGTCAGTGAATTCTAGTGTGCCAAGGACGAAGTGTGTTAGAAGAAGTTTATAATAGAATTTGCAAGAGGAAAACCTACAATTGTGATAAGGGGCTCGATAAAGTAGTTTTAGACAAAGGGAGACTTTGTGCTGGGTACACCACTATTTTTCCTTTATCTATTATTTTTATATGACATATGGCACACATTGGTCACATGCTCATGTTTTAAACTATTTTAGACAATTGCATATTATACATTGTTGTGTATAATTTTTTGGGCACTCAACTTATGCCAAATTATTCTTGTGTCTTTTGTATCGTGTGGTTCTTGCAAACTCTCAGTTAATGCTCTAATGTTTATATGAACTAGACATACATGTGAAATATTTCCAATGTAAGCTATCTTTCTTAGTTGTTTTATGGCCATGGCTAGATGCCATCCTTGTCTTGGTAAGTTCTTAAGTGGGACAAGTTTATCTTGGACATGAGTGGCCTAAGATGAGGTATAGGCAGTTCTTAGGTGAACAAGGCACAATAAACTTGTAGTAGGTGTAGTTGGTCAAGTTGTTGTGGCTGAAGCAGGCCAATGCCACATGAACTGTAGTGGTTAAGGACTTGATTCAGTTCCCAATTCATGAAAAATGCAAGGCTAGTTCTGAGGGCATGTGTTCCAAGGCATGCTAGGGAATGCTAACATGTGATAGATAGTTAAAAGGGATGTCAAATATGATAAGATGTGTCAAGTTCCAAGGCATTCTAAGATGTTCAATGGTGTGTGTTACACAAAATTTTGTCACCATCCTTGCAATCCCTCGCCCTGCGTATTGGAGGGTCATTCCTGTGACTTGTGAATAGTGTCGTACTTTTCAAACACCTTCTTTGTATCCTTCTGCATAAGGACATCCTTTCTCCTGTTGGACATTTCCTCAAAAAAGCACAAAAAACCTATGTTTTGGCCTTGGCGCAGATATTCAGTTTACCACATGCACCGATGTGGAAGACTTACACTAGAGCGTGTGCCACCTGGTGCTCTGTCTCAGTGCAGTGCCTGTGCCAAGCTGTTTTAGGAATGTTTTTTAAAAATTAGAGGCGGAAGTTTCCTTCTAGCCACCTCAGGGATGAGTCACTGGAAGTGGTTAAGTTGATTAGCCACAGATATCCCTCTTTAGGCAGTGGTTTCCGCCTCCCATGGAACACTCCTTGAAGATAGGCCTCCCTTCCATACTTATAGGGATCCTAACCTATCCCTCTCCCTCTATATAAACAAGCCTTCTCCATTTATGAAAGCTAGTTGAATTTGGAGAAGAATACTATAGCTGAGTAATTGCTATTGAGAAGGTAGAACCAAGGAGAACTTCGTAGAGAGAGTCCCTTCCGAATTCCCAACGAGCCTTTATGAGATGCGCTCTACTTGAACCCTGTTGGAGGAGACCGCAACGTCGAAGCTTGATTGTACTCTTCCTTTCATTTATTAATATACTTGACTATGGTGTTGGTTCCATCATTGTGTTTTGTTGTTTATGTAATGCAATTGATTTAGTCCTCTTCGAATAACTAATAGTTACAAATGAAAATTAGTATGTTGTATATTGTCGTTGTTTCTTGTGTGTGTGCAGGTGTCTGAGCATGAAAGAGAGCGGATCGTGATCTGTCAAACTAGGAGCGAGAGGCAGCCACTCTTTTTGACAACAAAAAAATCATAGGACCTCTGGTACATCATCTATCAAATATCCATCCATTCATTAACTAGGAATCAATATTATAGCTTGTTTTGATTGTTGCTAGACCCACCCTAGGGCTACTAAGATCATCTATGTCCGCAGAGGGGATTTACCTCACCAACAAATTGGCGACTCCACTGGGGATCAGTGCGAGTTTTTCTTTCATCCATTACGTCTTATTTTTGGTTTTTTCTTGCTTGTTTTACCTTTTCTGATTATTTTTCCAAGTCTAAGACCCTTGTTCAGCCCCAAAGGATCAAATCTGACCTCTGTCTTTCAAAATTTTTCCCTTTGCCTGAGTGAACTGGCTTGGTGCGATTTCTGTTCAGACAGTCGCACCGAATGGCACTATTTGCTAGTGTTGTGCCTGCGCCATCCCCTATTTGGTGTTGATTATAGCCAAATAGCCGCACCGACCCTTGTAGGGTTTAGGGTTTGGTCTGTTTTGAAGATTTTTGGTCAGTACTTGTGCTTCTGGGTTATTTTTAGATATGCCTTGATTCCTTTGGGATTGTTTTTTATTGTGATCAGCTTTCTTCCTTCAGTTTTTTGTCTGTTTCCTATCAGCATCACAGCCTTAGGGTTTTTTAAGTGCTTTGGCATGTTGAGCCTCCTGTAGGAGTTTGAGTCTTTTTTTCGCAGTCAACTTCATTCCTTGTTTGGTTGCATTCAGTTCCCTTGATCCATTTAAGTGATTGCATTGGTTGAATGATTCTTACCTCTTTCGCTCAATTCTGCTTCTTGTCACTCTAGGCATGGATCACACTGCTTTTATGGGTCTGTTTTGAAATCTTTCTCCAATTTGATAGATTGCAATGTTGGTTTGAGTTTTGTTATGTTTGTTTTGGGTTGATTGAAATTGTTTCGCTTCAACTCTCGCATTAACATTCTTGAACTAGTGTTTTGGCTTGTTTTTCATGTCATTTAGTGCATTGTTTGCTCTATTACATTGAAAAATAAAATAAAAAATTGTTTGCATTCTTATTTGCATTGTGAAATTGAAATTATTTCGCATATCTAGCATTGGACATTCTAAGAAATATTTCTCATTTTCATTAGCTTGAATCGGATACTGTAGTGGATGTTTCCACGTGTTATCATTATTTTTTATCACTTGAAAACTCCTAACTTTCTCGTAGATATCTTTTCATCGAACGGAATGGTATCTTTTGGCATGTAGCTTTCATTTAGGGATTTTTTGAGATCTAAAATTTAGTAGGACCTTGGAATTGAAACGTAAATACAAGATCAACTTAAAATTTACTTAATTAACCTAAGGTATCATTGAAATCTAATGAAACATCAAGTGGTCTAAGTTAGAGACGTGTTCCGGCGTCTTTAAACCTAGCAGCTGTCACTCACCATCTAGCTTTAGACAGCACTAGTATAGACTTGCGCTCCCTGTACCGTCGAGTATATAAAGGGAGACCCCTCTAGGTTGCAATCCTTTTATCTGTAGGAAGCTGAATCTGCCGCCTTGTAACCGTGATACACCAATCACAACATTCGGGGAGACTACCTGCACATACGCTAAGTCCTTGGTACATTCTTCTTTCATTTGATTACCAAGGTGTATATGGCTGTTCACGAAAACCTGGTACACCCTTTTACCTAGACTACTTGAGCAGTCATTTTCGATCTTTACTGACTCCATAAATTTTAAAAGATCATCGAGAACTTGTCCTTTCACGCTCGCTTAAAACTGAAAGTGACTAGAGTCATATTTTTCATGTTTCTTGACTCTTAAAACATGAAACAACAAATTTTTGATTTCAATGTGGTAAAATAAACTACCTACAATTACACGCCCATTAAAGTTTGATCACTTGGCTTGTCTTTTTTTGCCTAGGTTTTTGTCCAAGGGTCTTCATTTTCAATCTCTTTTCTTTCTCTGGTGTGCTACAGTCACAGAGGTAGAACCATTGGTTTCATCTAGTGGTATTCCTTTCTTGGATGATTCATCTAAAACTTCTCAATCCTCTAGGTCTTCCAAGCTTCAGCAACCTATTCTCCCGTCAGAGTACCCCTTTGGAGAACCAGTTGAGTTCACTTGGCCTCTTTCAAACGCTTGGTTTGGGTTTGGAGTCAGGGAAGATTTACCCCCCCTCACATCAGGATCACCATTTTTGGCTGCTATCATACTTCCCAGTCCCCGTAGTCTTTTACAAGATCTCATGGAAGATTCAGACATGGAATCGTCTGATCCTATTAGCAGTGAGGGAATTCCTGTTTCTGATGAAGAATACCAACTTTTTCTGGAAAACATCCCTCAAGAGTCTACTCAATCTTCACCATTGGTGTCACTTCTAGCCATATATAGGTCTTTGGGTCAGATTATGGCCGGTATTGCCTCCATGGTAGCATCAAATCCGTCAAGGGGTCCGGTCCTTCCATCATTAGGGATGTTGCCAATGACACCTGTCTCGTCAACAACTTTTGTTACGTCTGTCCCAACTAGACCTACTATCTACATGGCTGCATCGGCACCGGTTGTCACCACTTAGTCATCAGGGGCTTCACCTTCGGTAGAGACTTCAATTTCCATGGCGATCCCTGACGGCCTTTCTTTCGAGGAGTATCGGCTGGCTTTTCAGTAGTAGAGATCTTAGACTTACCAGTCCCCTCAGGATTCTGGTGATCCTTATCTTTCTCATTAGTAACCCAATTTATTCACTTCTGTTTCATTATGATGAGCACGGAAACCCTATCTATTTTCCTGCTCCTAAGCTTATCAGTTCCTTTCCGGTTTTAGACCTACCTTGCCTGTGCAACCTACTAACCAACAAGGACAACCCTTTCAGGGACAACCTTTGGTTCAGCAAGGGTATGCTTACGACCCACAAGGACAACCCTTTTAGGGACAACTTTTGGTTCAGAAAGGGTATGCTTACGACCCACAAGGACAACCCTTTTAGGGACAACCTTTGGTCCAGCAAGGATTATTTTACGACCTGCAAGGGCAGTCTTACAATCCACAAGGCCAAACTTTAAAAGGTCAACCTGTGATCCAACCTGGGCAACCCCAAGGACCTGCTAGGCAATTGATATATCAACCAGGGCCTTCATATGGTCCTAAGGGGAAAATTTATCCATCTCAAGGGCAACCTTTCATGCAACCACAACAGCCATACCTTCCCATTGGTCCAAATTTTGCACATCCAGGGCCATCTTGTGGCCCTGCTCCGGGTCAACCTAGACATCAGGCACAACCTGGCCCATCATAGCCATCAAGCCAACCTGCTCCGCAGGGGCAACCTAGTGGCCCTCATCAGTTAGGTCAACCTTCTCAGTAGGGACAACGTGCACAGACAGTTCACCCTGCTCAACCATCGCTCTACTCTACACCGTAGTCGGGTCAACATGCGTGCTTGATTTATCCAGCTCAGCAGGGCCCTACTTATCAGTAGCCCGCTCAACCCCAAGGCACTTATTACCCTCGAGGTCAATATCGACCGGTATACAATGTGCCTCAAGGTTCTGCTTATTACCCTTAATCGCCAGGCCATACTTACATTCCACAGCAAAATCTTTATGCTACTCAATCGAAACCCTCATATACTTAGAATCAGTATCCTGGTCCTCAACCTCCATATCCTGGTCCTCAGCCGCCATATCAGCCGAACTATCCGGCTTATACCCCTTATGGTCCAAATCATTAGGGACAAAACCCATGGGGGCAGAGTTACACTCAACCACGATGGAATGTGGGTACGGTTCCTTATCGAGGACCTTCTATGCCTTTCAACCCTCAATTACCCTTTCTCACCACATTGGAATTATTGGATGTGTCCAAATTAACAAATGATCCAATACTTCATAATCCATATTAGCCTTCGGTTCCAACGAAGGTTACTCGTGATTGCCCCAAGTTTGAGGGCAAATCTAGAGAAGACCCCCAGGCGCACATTATGACATACCATTTATGGTGTTCTTCCAATTCTTGGGCGGATGACTCTATTCGACTCCGTATTTTCCATCAAACTCTCACTGGAGCTACTGGTAAGTGGTACATCGAGCTGTCTCGTGGTATCTTTCAAGATTTCAACTCTCTCGCTATGGCATTCCTTACTCATTTATGTTGGGTGTGGAGCCTAATTATCTTGTTTATTTTGTATCACAACTTTGGACCCCTTTACCTTAATTGGGGTGGCAACGCCACTCGTAATTAAACGCTGCCTGGGGGGTCCAAGGGGGGGTGGCTGCGACTTCATGGAGACCCCCCCTTGGCGGGGGGTTTCAGGGGCAGCACCCCCAAAGCTAAAAATAGATGTAAAATTGCCTTGTAAAAGTATAGTAATTTATAGTCAATCTAGGCCGTTCATTAGGCAGATGATTTGACGGTAGAAGTTATGTTTAGTTTAGGGGTTTTTTTCTCTAGAAGGCACCCCCTCGCTTGTATGAGGGTATTATATTGTGGATGTGTATGGTATGTGTATTCTCGGAGTGAGAAACAGAGAGGGAGACTATGAGAGAGAACAGAGGATATTACAGCAGATCTACTATAGGTTGTGTCTCTTAATTTTGTTGGATAATAGAAAGGAAGGACTGGCTGTTCAGGGTGGATGTAGCCCAAACTGGGTGAACCACCTATATTTGTGTCTCTCTGGTTTTATGTGTTTTGTGTACTTTTGTTTTCTACATATTGTGTTTCATTGCTCTGTAATATCTAATTTTCTAACAACTGGTATTAGAGCCGAAGGTATATTTGGCTGATAAAATCACAGGAAATAAGGGTTTTCATGTTTCAAGTGGGAGAAATGGCGGAAGATGGTAAATTTAGAGTCGAGAAATTTAACAGCCAAAAATTCCCACTATGGAAGATGTAGATGGAAGATTATTTATATCAGAAATATCTGTAACTACCATTGAGTGGAAAAACAAAGAAGTCGACAGCTATGACAAATGCAGAATGGGAGATTCTCGATAGAAAGGAATTCAGAACAGTACGGTTGTGCCTCGCGGCATCGGTAGACTTCAATATTTCGAGGGAAAAAACAACAGAGGGTTTGATTAAGGCATTGGTGAAACTATATGAAAAACCCTCGGCCTCAAACAAGGTATTTCTTATGAAAAAATTATTTAATATGAAGATGTTGGAAGGTGGATCTGTTGTAGACCATTTAAATGATTTTAATATAGTTACTAGTCAGTTAATTTATATAGGGGTAAAATTTGATGATGAATTTAAAGCTCTATTATTTATGTGCTCATTTCCAGAAATATGGAATGGTTTAGTTATGGCCATTAGTAACTCTATCTCTAGATCTAGTACTTTAAAGTTTTATGATGTTTTCAGTGCTATCCTTAGCGAGGAAATGCGATGGAAAAGCTCCGGTGAGACATCAGGTAATGCTTTGAGTGCAGAGTCTAGGGGAAGAAGAATGGAAAGAGGAAAGAGCTCGTGATATCAGAGTAAATCAAGGAAAGGCAGATCCAAGTCCATATCGGGGATAGTGTGCTGGAAATGCGGAAAGAAAGGACACCTAAAGAAAGACTGTAGATCTCAGAAGGGAAAAGAAGGAGACAAAAAGCAAGAAAACAATCATGAAGCAAATGTGACAGGTGATGTGTTACAATATGCTTTGATTCTTTCTTTCGAAAATGTTACTAATTCTTTGGTTGTAGATTTAGGGGCTTCATTCCATGCCACACCTGATAAGAAATATTTTCATGACTATGTTCAAGGAGATTTTGGATAAGTTCATTTGAGTGATGATAAACCCTATAAAATTGTTGGAATGGATAAAGTTCTTGTAAAACAATAGAATGGAAACCAATAGCTACTAAAGGAGGTAAGGCATGTTCCAAATCTGAAGAAAAATCTGATTTCAACAGGGTAGTTAGGCGGTGAAGGTTGTGTGACAACTTTCATAGATAAAACTTGGAAGGTCACCAAAGGAGCCTTGGTAATAGAAAAATGCAAAAAGGTTGGTACATTGTATTTATGAAATGGTATTTCTAACTCTATTAATGCTTTAACTTCCAAAGGATTCGATGCAACATTATGGCATCATAGGCTCGGAAACATGAGTGAGAAGGGGATGAAGATTCTTCACTCAAGAAATTTGTTGCTGGGTTTGAAGAATGTTGATTTGGATTTCTGTGAGAATTGCATTTATGGAAAACAGAAGAGAGTGAGATTTCTCAGATTTGGGAAAGAAAAGAAGAGTGAAAAATTAGATCTTGTGCATACAGATGTATGGGGACCTTTTTAGGTATCATCTCTTGGTGGCTCTCATTATTATGTTACTTTTATTGATGATGCAACTAGAAAAACTTGGATTTATTGTATTCAGAATAAATATGATGTATTTGATACTTTCAAGAAATGGAAATATTTGGTTGAGATTGAGACAGGAAGGAAGTTGAAGTGTTTCAGATCAGACAATGGAGGTGAATATTGCAGCAAAGAGTTTGATAGATACTATTTAGAGCATGGAATTCGCAAAGAGAAGACAGTTTCAAGAACACCACAAGAAAACGGTGTGTCAGAAAGGATGAACAGAACAATCATGGAGCATGCAAGGTGCATGAGATTTCATGCAGGATTTCCTTTACAATTTTGGGCAGATGCTGTAGATATTGTTGTTTATCTAATAAACAGAGGGCCTTCAAGTTCCTTGGATGGTGGTATTCCAGAGGAAACATGGACAGGTAAAAAGATAAACTACTCTTTTTTAAAGCCTTTTGGTTGTGAGGCCTTTGTCCATATTAATAAAGAAAACAGAACCAAGCTTGAGGAAAAATCAAAGAAATGTACTTTTATTGGATATGGTGTTAATGATTTTGGTTATCGCTTATATGATTATGAAAATCAAAATAATCATTAGGAGCAGAGATGTAATATTCAATGAAAATGTATTGTATAAGAATCAGTTGTAGGAAAAGAAACAGGAAAAAGAAAACAAAGAATACACAGTTCTTGATGAGATCACAGAAAAGGTAACGGTGCTTGAAAATAATAATAATCAAGAGCCACAACAACAAAAACCACCACAACAGCAACAGGCACCTCAAACACCTGAAAGTGGTGTTAGAATATCTACCAGGATAAGTAGACCGCCTGAACGATACTCTCCTTCATTATATTATTTATTGTTGACTGATTCTGGTGAACCTGAATGTTATGAAGAAGCAATGCAGGTTGAAAGCAGGAAGAAGTGGAAGCTAGCCATGGAAGAAGAGATGGAATCCTTAATGCATAACCATACTTGGGACTTAGTCAAGTTGCCTGCAGGTAAAACTACATTGCATAATAAATGGGTTTATAGGTTGAAGGAAGAAGATGGAGGAAAAAAAAGGTACAAAGCTAGACTTGTGGTGAAGGGGTTTGCACAGAAGAAAGGTATTGATTTTGATGAAATATTTTCTCCTGTTGTTAAGATGACTTCAATAAGAACTATTTTAAGTCTTGTAGCAGCGGAAGATTTACATCTTGAACAGTTAGATGTAAAGACAACATTTCTCCATGGAGATTTGGAGGAAGAGATCTATATGGAGCAACCAGAAGGATATGAGGTCAAAGGGAAAGAAAAATTAGTGTGCAGGTTAAAGAAGAGATTGTATGGCTTAAAACAGGCTCCAAGGCAGTGGTATCTAAAATTTGACAAGTTTATGTCTGAAAAAGGTTATACTAGATGTCACTCTGATCATTTTGTTTATCTGAAAAGGAAGAATAATGGCAACTATATTATATTTTTATTGTATGTATATGAAATGCTTGTTGCAGGGTCTAACATGTAGGAAATAAATGTGCTCAAAAGAAAATTGGCAAATTCATTTGCAATGAAGGATTTGGGAGCTACAAAACAAATCCTTGGTATGAGAATAACTAGAGATAGGAAAAATCGCAAATTAACACTGTCTCAGAATGAGTACATACAAAAGGTGTTGAACATATTTAATATGCAAAATGAAAAACCGGTTAGTACACCTTTTTCTAGCCATTTCAAACTTAGTAAGGAGATGTGCCCTAGGACCCACGAAGAAATGGAATATATGTCTAAATTTCCATATGCATCAGCAGTTGGAAGCTTAATGTATGCAATGGTCTGCACAAAGCCTGATATTGCACATGCAGTGGGAATTGTAAACAAGTACACGAACAATCCAGGAAAAGAACATTGGATGGCAGTAAAATGGATTATCAGATATTTGAGAGGTACCACAAATCAAGCATTATGATTTGGTGGTTCAAACATTGCTCTACAGGGATATGTTGATGCAGATATGGCAGGTGATAGAGATAACAGGAGGAGCACTACAGGATATGTATTTACTGTAGGTGGAACACCTATCAGTTGGGTTTCAAAAATCTAGAGTGTTGTTGCACTTTCAACAACAAAAGTAGAGTATGCTGCTGCTACAAAGGCTAGTAAGGAAATGATTTGGTTACAAAGGTTTATGGATGAATTGGGTAAGAAGCATGATATGGGCACGTTATACATTGATAGCCAAAGTGGCATTCATCTTGCAAAGAACTCAACATTTCATTCCAGAGCTAAACACATACAGCTTGAGTACCATTTCATATGGCCAGTATTGGAAGATGGACAATTGAAGCTGGAAAAGATACACACTAGCCAGAATCCTACAGATATGCTAACAAAAGTTGTAACCAGGGAGAAACTGAGAATATGCTCAGTTTCAATTGGTCTTCAAGGATGATGATGATGATGATAAACATCTAGGTCCAAAGAGGAGTCATTGTCCAGTAAATGAAGCAGCAGTGGAGTTGTTACAATCAGTCTCCAAGTGGGAGATTGTTGGGTGTGGAGCCTGATTATCTTGTTTATTTTGTATCACATCATTGGACCCCTTTACCTTAATGGGAGCAGCAAAAATGCCCATAATTAAACGCTGCCTGGGGGGTCCAAGGGGGGGTGGCTGCGACTTCATGGAGCCCCCCCCTGGCAGGGGGTTTCAGGGGAAATGCCCCCAAAGCTAAAAACAAATGTAAAATTGCCTTGTAAAAGTATATTAATTTCTAGTCAATCTGGGCCATTCATTAGGTGGATGATATGACGGTAGAAGTTATGTTTAGTTTAGGGTTTTTTGCCCTAGAAGGCACCCCCTCGCTTGTATGAGGGTATTGTATTGCGGCTGTGTATGGTATGTGTATTCTCGGAGCGAGAAACAGAGAGGGAGACTGTGAGAGAGAACAGAGGATATTACAGCGGATCTGCTGTAGGTTGTGTCTCTTCATTTTGCTGGATAATAGAAAGGAAGGACTGGCTGTTCGGGGTGGACGTATCCCAAACTGGGTGAACCACCTATATTTGTGTCTCTTTGGTTTTATGTGTTTAGTGTGCTTGTGTTTTCTGCATATTTTATGTGTTTCATTGCTCTACAATATTTAATTTTCTAACAATTTCCAGTTACCGTTTCGTTATGAAGCTGGGACGCATCTCCTAACATCCTTGAAACAAGACTGGGCTACCCATATCTCAAACCACATTCCTGAATGGAGACGTCTTCGTCACCTGATCAAATTAAAAATTCCTAATCAGCTTCTTACCCATTGGTTCACTACCTCTTTTGTCAATCAGATTGAAAAATACATAGCCATGGGGGCATGTGTCACCGAGGAATAGGCCATTGCTCATGCCCAGTAGCTTGATTTAGTGTACTCTCAATCGAGCATATTGTATGATATCTTGACTGATGCCCCATGACCTGAGACTTCTAAAGCGCCGGCCACCCCATTCGTTGATGGTGTTATTGGTTCCGTGTTTCAGACTTCACGTATGTCTCCCTCTTCCAACACTAGGAAGAAAAAATCAAATTCTTCCAATGATTCTGCTCCTCAGCCTACCCTGGATTCTAGAAAAACCTCGAAGGTCAACGTCATTCAGGACAATCCTGCAGAAAAGACATCCAAGGGGAAAAAGAAGGGCAAAGGAAAGGCCAAAGCCAATGCCCCAAAACCAGATTCATCTAAACCTCATGCTAATGATGGTTCACAGCATAAGCTGATGTATCCCTGTCTGATTTGTGATGAGGAACACTACACTAAGGATTTTCCTAGATGAGCTGAAGTTAGTAAATTTCTCAAAGGCACTAAGGGAAATCCGACTGTCCTCAAAGAACCTTTTCCATCTCAACAAACACAGATGGTCGAGAAACCTGCACCATATGCACCGTTTATCTCTCAAGTGTTCATGATGAACGGTTCTACACCCATTTCCATCACTACTTGGTTGAAATATTATACTAGATCATGCCAGGCAATTAGGAAAGAGATTGCTGATGGTCCTCCTCCCTCCTGCCTCTAGTCCTCTTGATATTGAAAGGCCCAGTGCTGAACTCGTTGTACGACCACCTTCTAATGGTGTTCTCCGGAAATCTTCTTATAATCATAATGCCTGTGCTGCTCAGCATTACAGTATTTTTGAGGATTTAGGATAGGCGCCATCTGTGATGTCTGCATTAGAAGTGCTTCAGATTTTTCCGTCTCAGCGAAAAGTGTTATTATCTAGCGATCGGCGGGATTGATCCTACTAATTCTAGCCTTCTCTCTTTCGACTTAGATAATTTCATCCCTCGACTTCCGCACTAGATTGCGCTTGTCATACAAGTCGACATTAACAGTCTCAACATCCATAGAGATATTGTAGATGAAGGTGAATCCACCTGTGTCATGTCATCTGCTTGCTGGAAGGCTAATGGCTCTCCAGCCCTAACTTCGTTACCTAATGCCCTTGAGGAATTTGATGGAATGGAATTGAAACCCTTAGGTTTTCTCACCATATTGCCAATCACTTTGCAAGGAAAGACGGTCAATGTCGAGGTAGAAGTAGTTGATGCTAAACTCAATTATAGTCTTCTACTCGGTCACAGTTGGACTCACACTATGTTGTTCATTTCGTCCACCCTCTTTCATCTTCTAAAGTTTCTGCACGAGGGAAAAATCATTATTGTTGACCAGTTGTCATTCTTTACCTCGTCTTATGAGAGCAACATTCCATATGTGGATCAAATTCCTTCTCCCCTCGACAGTATAGGGCTGGGTCTTTTCAAAGACCTCGCCCTCATGGGTATCTTTCCCCTTCCTCCACCAAAAGACCGTTCAAGTTAATATGATATCTTGGTCAGATGACCCATGGATTGTCCCTTTACTTGAATAGTTTGATTCATTTGAGGATTCGATGCCGCTTAGTCCAATTGAAATCAATTATTGTGAGCTTGTAGCTGGGTCAGATTCTCCCCCTTCTGAAGATGCTCCTTTGAGCATGTCTCTCGACGTTTATTCTCAATCCCCCTAGCTTGGTGATACAGATTCGCCTGATCCTTTGAAATAAGTGTTTCCATCCGATGAGGCTATCGTGGAAACCATGTCTCTCAAAGACCTACCGTGGAGTGATGGAAATCATCGTTCCTCATTTATGCATAGCCTTGGGGTAATGTCTAACTGTCTTGAGAATTTTGTGTCTCAAGTTCCTTCTCCGCCACTTCAAATGCCTATCTTGACTCATGAAGTCTTCACTGAAGGTAACTTGAGTAACATCACCTAGACAATGCCTATCAACATTTCCATGAAACCAGGAATTGTCAAGAACATCCATGTTGGAGTCACTTGCTCTTCCAATGAAGTCCAAGTGTTTACTAGCCTCTTTCGCGAATTCCATGATGTTTTCACTTGGTCTTATGAAGAGATGGCTGGAATTGATCCTAGTATTGTGGTGCACGAGATTCCCACCTACCCCGGTGCGAAGCCTATTCGCCAACGTCTTCATCCAGTGCATCCTCGGAAAGCTGCCGCCATAAAAGTTGAAGTTGAAAAAATTCTCAAAGCGGGTTTAATTTATCCAATTCCTCTAATAGAGTGGGTTTCTAACATTGTTCCTGTGGATAAGAAGCAGGGAACAATTCGCTTCTGTGTTGATTATCGCAATATTAATCGGGCATGCTCTAAGGATAACTATCCCACCCCTTTCATCGATCAGATCATTGACGATTGTGCGGGGAGTGAGATTTTTTTCCCTTGTGGATGGATTTTCTATCTATAATCAAGTCAAAATTATCCTGTCTGATCAACACAAGGTCGCTTTTATCTGTCCTTGGGGAACGTTCTTGTATAAGAAACTCCCTTTCAGCTTGAAGAACGTTGGGGCTACGTTCTAGCGCGCAATGTCTTATGCCTTTCACGATATTTGTCATATTATTCAAGCATACTTGGATGACCTTCTGGCTCATTCAGCTGCGCGAAAAGACCATCCGAACCATCTCCGCCAGATCTTTCTTCGCTGTAGATTCTACAACATTCAGCTCAATCCGCATAAATGCGTCTTCTACATCAATTCCGGTAGACTTTTAAGGTTTATCATATCCAAAGACGGGATTTGCCTTGATTTTCTTAAGGTTGAGGCTATTGTTAATCTCCCCTCTCCATCCTCGTTACACCAGCTCTAGATTATACAAGGGAAAGCAAATTTCTTACATCGTTTTATCTCGAAATATGTCGAAGTAGCCAAAGGGTTCACACGACTTTTAAAGCAGGACATCCCTTTTTGTTGGGATGATATTGCTTAGCAATCTTTTGATAGGCTTAAGACGTTTCTTTTCAACGCTCCTCTATTACGTCCTCTGGATTATCATCATGATTTCACCCTCTATCTAGCCACCTCCTTCAGTATGATCGCCATGGTTTTGGTTTAAAATGATGATGATGGTAACAAGCATGTTATTTACTACTTGTCTCGAAACCTTCTCGACCCTGAAACACGTTATGCACATGTTGAGAAGTTAGCATTGGCTGCGGTCCAGGTCGTCCAGCGTTTTCATCATTTTATCCTTTTACTGACAATACCATAATTTCTGATTGTAACCCCATGACCTATATTCTGTCTCGACAGTTGCTGGGGGGGAAATACTTGAAGTGGATTGTTATCCTCCAAGAGTTCGATTTGGAATTTACTGCCGCCAAATCAAAGAAATCACTCATTTTCGATGATCTGATTTGTTCTCTCCCCACCGACTCTGCTCCTTCTTATTCTAAGGATCATATTCCGGACGAAACTCTTTTCATGATTAGCACCCTCAACCCATGGTATGGTGATATCATCATGTATCTCTAGACTTCTACTTTTAGGTCCAAGTTGACAAAATATGCCTGACGCCGCATTTGGCATCAGTCGCAACATTATTGTTTTATCGGAGATACCCTCTATCGTGTTGGAGTCGATTCTGTGCTCCCCCGATGTCTGACCCTCGAGGAAGCTGAGAAATTTTTAAATGACTACCACAGTGGTGCTTGTAGTGGTCACATGTCCAGTTATGCCACCGCACAGAAGATCCTGCATGCTGGTTATTTCTAGCCGTCCATTTTTAAATACTGCATTGTCGCAGTACACAAATGTCATGCTTGCCAGATATATCAATGCAAGATGCATGCACCACCTATTCCTTTACACCCTGTCATTACCGTTGGTCCTTTTGCCAAATGGGGCACCGATTTTATGACGTGTAACCCTCGCTCAGCCGGGGGGAATGCCTATATTATCGTTGCCATCGATTATTTTACAAAATGGGCTGAAGTAATGCCTACACTAGCTGTAGACGGTAAGACAATAGCGCAATTCATATTCAATCATGTTATTACTCGGTTTGGTGTCCCTCAAGCCATCGTTACCGATCATGGTTCACATTTTCGAGACTATATGATGGTGGAGCTGACGTCCAAGTTGGGTCTGTGTCACGATAGTTCAATGCCATATTACCCTCAAGCTAATGGCCAGGTTGAAGCCGTAAAAAAATTTCTTGTTACGATGCTTCAACGAACAATTGGGATCCATAAATCAAATTGACATCTCATGTTGTTTTCATCTCTATGGGCTTACCGAACGTTGATTAAGAGTGCAACTGGATTCACCCCGTTTCAGTTGGTGTACGGTCTGGAAGCTACTCTTCCGATTGAGTGTGAAATTCCTTCACTCAAATTAGTTGTGGAATTATTGCCCGATACTTCACCTGAGGAAGAGCGTCTCCTCTATTTAGATATATTGGATGAAACTCGTCGCTTAGTTGATTTGGTAATTGAGGCACAAAAGAAGTGAGTCAAATCTCACTTTGACCAAACAGTTTCCCCTCATTATTTTATCGAAGGCGACCTCGTCCTCCTGTACGACCAAGCTCATGACAAGCCGGGGGTAGGTAAATTCAAAACCATCTGGCATCGGCCCTACATCGTCAAATGTGTGTTACAGAATGGGGCTTATGAGGTTATTGATTATGAAGGTTATCCCTTAGCACAACCCAGAAATGGGTTGTATCTAAAAAAGTATTATGCTTAAGACATTCACGCATGATATGTGTACATAGGTGATTTTTTCATTTTTTTGCATGTTTTGGTTTGATGTGATTTGTAAGATTTTTTCTGCTTATTGGGTCTTGCTTGTTATGTAGATGTCTATTGCCCCATATGTTGGTTTCGCGGATGGTGCTTCCCAAAGTACCAAGATCTTGTCTTCGGCAGCCTGGGTAATTTATAATCTTGTTGGTGAGTTGATTAACCTATAAGGTATTTGTCTAGGACAAACTACAAACAATTTCAATGAATATAGTACTTTTTTGGAACTATTAACCGAGGTAGTTAACCTCGGTATACGCACATTGCTTGTAAATCTAGATTCACAACTTGTTATTCTTCAACTTAACGATCATTATTTGGTTCGAAACCCATACATTTTGAGATTGTATTTACGTATTTGTTTGTTTGAAAGACATTTTGATTTCATCACATATCAACATTTACCAAGACAGATGAATACATTAACTAATGTAGTGGCTAAAATTGTGTTAGATACACATTTGTGCAATTTATAAAACATCATCATATGTAAATAGACCCATGTAGAAAATAGATGTATATATATTGATTGTTTGCAGTGTGTGCATCATAAAAACCCAAAAATATATATGTATGTTTTAGTCACATCCAGAGACAACATGTCTCTTAAAAATATGTGAAAATAAAAGCCTAGGTGCCTAATCAGCGTGGTGCTCATGATAGCATGTCACCGCCCGTACCAACTGCCTCAGAAAGTGGTGGATACGACTCATCACCCCCATGGTTTTCCTCTAGTAGGCCCAAGGAACATCATCAAGGTGAGCATAGTCTGGAATCCCACGGGCGATCCCCTCCAGATTTTGCACTATATCCTCCCCCTCGCCGCCCTCACCATGAGGATCGAAATCGTGAGGATTTCACCTCGCTATTGGTGACATACCTGCAGATATCTCTGGGCCAACATCTGCATACATATAAGATTAATTGTCAGAACATGCATATATACCAAAAAATCATAAACTCATGAAAATAAAAAATGATTCTCACCTAGCTCTTCGTCCCAATCCTCTCCCTCTGGGAGCAGGAGGTCTGGATCACCGGTGAAGTCTGTACCGAATTAGGGTCATTCCTCCATGAAAATCAGTTGTCAGCGCAACCAATCAAATAATTTCGGCCGCCAGGACATCTGTTGGCTGCCCCCTACTCTGGGCATCATCGCAGCCCATCAGGGCATCCATGTTTCTCTGGGTGGTGGCATCGGGACAATAACCTCCTAGCGCTGGAATATCGGTAGTCATTCCAAGAAGAACGATACCAAAATTGATCCATACCCAAACTGCTTCAGTTTGGTATTCTTGCACTTGGTTAGTTGCCGCTTAATGTTAATAGTCATGGGCTCTGCCCAGTTTTAGAGAGTCGAGGTCAGGTAGTCTACGACAAGAAGCAGTTGTGTCTTTGTGGCTTCATGCGGTGATTGCGATCCTAAAGCCTGCATGATAGTGTGCAGCACTAATTTTAGTGTCAAATATAGGATGGTTTGGATGTCAACCTTTCCACTCCCTGTTCCTTTTCTTGCCCCTCGGCACACTCTGTCGATCACCATCCCCATGCTTTCCCCAAAGGGACGGGTATCAGTCAGCATAGGGACATCACCTCTCCACGACAATCCTGTGATAAAATAGACATTGGAAACTTCGAGTTCAATTTCTTGATCTCGAAGCAAAAACTTTTCTTGGTCTTCATCCCATATGCTTATCAAATACTGAATCAATTCTGGCTAAGCCCAGAGGCACGGTGTTAGGAAGAATTTATTTAGCCCACAATCTCTGAGCGCATCCATGCATCGATCATTCTCCATGGCAAGTTCATCTTCCTCACTGTGTTCCCTCTTTTTCCACTCAATCACCATTCTTTCTGCTTGGTACCTACACAAATTGTTCATATGAGTATTATTAGTCTACTTGGGAATTGAGATTTGCAAACAATTGATTGCATTTTCCTTAAAATTATGTGGATTTTTAGGTTGCGCAGTTGGCGCATCCTCTGTGTAAAAAATGGGCGATTGGCATGGGTCCGTGCCCGAAACCCATGCCAACCGTGATGCCCTAATTTTGACAAATCCTCTTCTAGGAAATAAAAATGACATGTGCAGATAATAAAATTTAGCTTAAAAGATGGCAAATGGTGTTGGCTCTTACATGAGACTGACGGAATCAAGATCGATTCACTAGATCACTCGCAATTGTCGCCACAAGATCGCAAAGCAAAATGGGTCACTGTTGCTCCACAAAGAGGTAAAAGTGAAAAGTAAATAATTTTTACCACTTATGGCATTTTATAACTTTTCAAAGTCTTAAATTAGGTTTTAAAACATATTTGTTGATTATTTTATCATATTATTTTCGAGAAATGGGTTTTACACATGTTTCTTGTGCAGCAACAGTTTTTCACATGGTTATGACGAAGAAACGAGTTATATTTTATACTTTTTTGGACTCGGTAAAAACATGAAAAATTCACTACTGGAGTCATTTTTCAGCTATTTTCTGACTCTCTAAAACTGAAAATATTGTCGAGACGCTTGTCGGTTTGAACTCATTAAATGGCTATGAAACGATATCTACCCAGTATACATTTACCCCTTTTTCGGGTTGGGATAGATTATTTACAAAAAAGGAATACCTTAGCCTATCACAACTAAGAGGTTCTCTTGGATGTTGCTTTCTACCTTTTCGGATCTGAGAGACTATTTACGAAAAGGGCCTTGTTGGAGTTTTCTTTTCCGCTTTCTTTTCAAACTATCTAAACATGAAAAGATGTCGAGTTCTCCCTTTGTTAGACTCGTTAAAAAATGATGACATCAGACTCTGTCGTTATGACGTTACTCGAGTTCCTCCTTCCTAGGGCTCATAAAATGTACTATGTTGGATTTGTCCGAAGGACAAACTTACATCGCAAGCATATGCTATCCCCTTCAAGTCTGTTTACAAAAATAATTGGGGTACTTGCCATAAATGGTGGGGGAAAATGGAACCAGAATTTAGTCGGCAGTATGTCACTCTTGAATATGGCACTTTTCTGCATTCGTGTCGAGTTGGGGACATCTCACTTCGCCATTTTTTTTCCTACATGGTTTTGGGTAATCTCTTTTGACCTCTCATTTTCTCTTTTCCACTTCATCATGACCTCAGATCCTTTGATGTCAAATACTGCCAAATCCAGTGTCATGCTGCTAATATGTTCAAGAGAATTTCGCCTCTGCAGTTTTTTTCAACCTCCCTCTGATTCTTTGTTGGTCCTAATTCACAAACATCATATTCCTCTATCTCATGTCGATGATGTGGGAAACATTATGGCCCTCCTTCGACTAGGTCACTTCTTGTTAACTTCGGTTCATTATTCAGGAAACTGATCTAGAGACTCCCTTTAGGTACCTTGGAGCTTGCATGCCTTAATGGTAGGTTCTTTGCATCTAATGCAAGTTTCACATCATCGGCCTTCAATCGGATGATTCTGCAGGTGTTGGATGCTAGATCACTGTTCACATTCTGTGGATTGTACCTTTTGTACCTTGAGAGACATTTACATTATTGGTGGTTTCTCTCGCATCTGTTAACAACTCTCATTATTGGTTGGTAATCAGATGATATTCTTGCATGTTTGACTTCAAATCATCTATTCGCATGCTCGAACATGTACTTTTTTCGGGTCGATATGGAGCGCAAGACCCTGGGTTTTGTCTGATGAAATCCAGGCTACGGGTTCTTTGTGGATTACTATGACTTATTACATGACTCTTCTGATTGGATGGCTGCGACCATACTTGAGTCTATTTGTTGATCCTTATTGCTGGATGGTTGTGTCCATACCTCAGATCTCACTTTTTATGTACTCTATTATGGATGGTTGTGCCCATGCCACATATCATGTATCAAAGATATCAGTTGTATTTGTACTTGCAGGTTTTCTGATAGTAGTGTTCGGGTCGAACGTGTTCTCATAATGCATTTCACCCCTCCCTATCTCTCTGACCTCATGCTTTAGGGGGCATCTGTTACACAACATTTCGTCACCGTCCCTGCAATCCCTCACCCCGCGTATTGGAGGGTCATTCCCGTGACTTGTGAACAATGTCATACTTTGCAAACGCCTTCTTTACATCCTTTTGCATAAGGACATATTTTCTCCTGTTGGACATTTCCTCAAAAAATCCAACAAAACCTATGTTTTGGCCTTGGCGCGGATAGCTATTTCACCCCTCGTTTTGATGTGGAAGATTTGCACTAGATCCCGCGCCACCTAGCGCTCTGTCTCAGTGCAATGCCCGCACCAAGCTATTTTAGGAATTTTTTTAAAAATTTAGAGGCAAAATTTTCTTTCTAACCACCTCAGGGATGAGTCACTGGAAGTGGTTAAGTTGATTAGCCATGGATCTCCCTCTTTAGGCAGTGGTTTCCACCTCCCATGGAATGCTCCTTGAAGATAGGCCTCCCTTCCATAATTATAGGGATCCTAACCTCTCCCTCTCCCTCTATGAAAGATATTTGAACTTGGAGAAGAATACTATAGCTGAGTAATTGCTATTGAGAAGGTAGAACCAAGGAGAACTCCGTAGAGAGAGTCCTTTTTGAATTCCCAACGAGCCTTTGTGAGATGCACTCCACTTGAACCCTGTTGGAGGAGACCGCAACGTGGAAGCTTGGTTGTACTCTTCCTTTCATTTATTAATATACTCGACTATGGCGTTGGTTCCATCATTGTGTTTTTTTTTTATGTAATGCAATTGATTTAGTCCTCTTTTACTGACTAATAGTTACGAATGCAAATTAGTATGTTGTATATTGTCGTTTTTTCTTGTGTGTGTGCAGGTTTCCAAGCATGAAAGTGAGCGAATCATGATCTGTCAAACCAAGAGCGAGAGGCAGCCACTCTTTTCGACGAAAATAGCACAATAGGACCTCCGGTAAGTCATCTATCGAATCTCCGTCCATTCGTTAACTAGGAATCAATATTATAGCTTGTTTTGATTGTTGCTAGACCCACCCTAGGGCTAGTGGGATCGCCTCTGTCCGCAAAGGGGATTTACCTCACCAACAGTGTGACAATACGTGTCAAGGACTATTAAGACAACAAAAAGGAGAAAAAGTTAAACTATAAGGAAATGAACACATAAGAGGGTTAACAAGTCATCAATTTACCTTTCCAAAGAGGGGAATACTAGGCACACCAACACTAGGCAGAAATAAGTGCCAAGTGCCCAATTTTAGTGCATTTTAAGTGCCAATTGTTAGTACATTTTAAGTGCCAAATCATCCTTTGTTACTTCTCATCCAATTTCCAATATTTGATCTCAAATAAATTTAATATTAAACCACGCCAAAGCATACCAAGGAATCTTAATGAATGCTAGACATGTTAATACTTTCCATGCACCAACACGTGCCAACTGCCAATGTGTGTTAGGGAGTGATACACATGTTATGAAATGGAAGGGAATGTCAAAGAGTGCTAAGGTGTGACAAAGTGTGCTAATGCATGCTGAGGAGTGTTAGGAAGTACTAAGACAACACAAGGGAGCACTAGGTCAAAATTCATGGAAGTGAATTAATATGAGGGTGTTCCAAGGAGTGTCAATGAGTGCTAGCTATCATGCCATGGATGGAGTGACAAGGTATGTTAAGCACTAACAAGGCATGCTAGGGAATATCAGGGCATGTCAAGAAGTGCCAGAGTGTGCTAGGGAGTTCCAGTGTGTGTTAACATGTGCCAAATAGTGCCAAGGCATGCAAGATTCTAAGTAATGATAGGATGTGTAGGGTGTCATGGTATGCCAATATGTGTCAATAAGTATCAAGGAAAAATAAATAAGATTCAAGCTAAAATTCAAGGAAATGAACACATAAGAGGATTAATAATTCAAGACTTTGTCTTTTTCGAAAGGGGCATGCTAGGCACACTAATAATAGGTTATAATACATGTCAAGTTCCAATGTGTGCCAAGTTCTCATGTATGTTAATGCATGCCAAAGTTTTCCAGTGCATGCTAGGGACTACAAGGCATGCCATCACATGCTAGTAGAGTGTTAAGCTATGATAGGGCCTACCAACAGGTGCTTGGGTGTCCTAGTCATGGAAAGATGTTCTAGGTACAAAGATGTTCTAAGACATTCGAGGTGCCAAGGGATGTTAGTGTGTGCCAAAGCATGTTAAGATGTTCCAAGAGCGTTGAGGAGTGTTATATCTCTCTCATTAATGGAATTGACAAAGCTTGATTATGTATTAAATAATATAGTTTCTATACACACTAGTGGAACTTTATCTAAAGGGAATTTGATATATAATAAACCTAATAGAGATGAATCATGTATTGAATCATAGGAAACTATATTCTCATTACTTGAGGGAAATGATACACATTAATTACCTCTTAAAAAATTGACTGACTCTAACCACTATATGGCCTTAGACACATAATGAAAAAGAATCCACAACAATGGTCTTAAATCGTTATATTTTGAAAAAAATATAATAACATGCACATAGCGTCATCAAAAACTCATTAGAATGATCAATGACGACGAACATTTTTTGACCGTCACCAAAAGTAACCAAAAAGAACATTGGTGAGGGCCAATAAAATATTGTCACTAGAAGTGTCACCAAAGAGAGAATTAATGATGGGCCTTTAAAAACCCTCACCAAAAGTGTCACTAAAAATGGACTTGGTGACAAACCTTAAAGGACCATCACTATATGCACTTACAACAATAATTTTTTAAGGACCGTCACTATATGCACTTACAACAATGATTTTTTAAGGACCGTCACCATATGTGACATTGGTGGCGGACCTTAAAGTTCCGTCACAAGCATGACCCTCACCAATGTCCCTTTTTCTTGTAGTTCTCCTTTCTAATAATTGATCTCAAATAATTTTAATCTTAGACCATTCCAAACCATGCCAATGCATGTCAAAGCATACCAAGACATTGTCAACGCTTGCCAAGCATGCTAATAATTTCCAAGTGGAAGCACATGCTATGTTCTAATGTGTGTCGAGGGGTGTTACACATGTTATGGAGTGGCAGGGCATGTCGAAGAGTGCTAAGGTGTGCTAGAGTGCCAATGCATACCAAGGATTGTTAGGGAGTATTAGGGAAACACAAGGGAAAACTAGGTAAAAATGAATGAAAATGAAAGAATATGAGTGTGTGCCAGGCAGTGTCAAAAAATTCTAGGCGTGTCAAGGAGGGAATGACAAGGTATGCTAGGTAGTGGTAAGGCATGCTAGGGAATACTGTGGCATGTCAAGAAGTTTCAGCGTGTTAGAGAGTTCGAGGGTGTGCTAACATGTGCAAAATAGTTCCAAGGCATGCCAAGACATGCCAGGTGCTAAGGCATGCCAGGACGTACAGGGTTCTAGGGTGTGCCAACATGTGTCAAGGAGTGATAAGGGAAAAAAAGAGAGAACCAAGCTAAAATGAAAGGAAATGAACACATAAGAGGGTTAATAAGTTGGTGCTTCACCTTTTTCAAAAGGGGTATGCTAGGCACACTAACAATGGGTTCTAATGCATGCCAAGTTCCAATTTGTGCCAAGTAATAATGTATATCAATGCATGTCAAGGTGTTCCAGGGCATGCCAACACATGCTAGGGTAATTCTATGTTCTGTTAGGGCATTTCAATATGTGCGTGGGTGTCCTAGTCATGGAAAGAAGTTCTAGACATATGAGGTGCCAAGGAATGTTAGTGTTTTCCAAAGCATGTCAAGGTGTTCTAGGAGTGTTAAGGAGTGCCAGGTCTCTATCATTAATAGAATTGACCGAGCTTGATTATGGTTCCTACATACACTAGTGGAACTTCATCTAAAGGGAATTTGTTAGATAATAAACCTAACACATATGAATCATGTGTTTACTCGTAAGAAAACTATATTCTCATTACTTAAGGGAAATGATAAACACTAATTACTTCTTAACAAATTGGTTGACTCTAACCACTATGGCCTTGGAAACATAATGAAAAATACAACATAAAAATGATCTTAAATCATTTTATTTTGACAAAAAAATAGAAAAAATCACATAGTGTTATAAAAAACTCATTGGAATGAATGATGACAAAAAAAATTTACCATCACTAAAAGTAACCAAAAAGAGCATTGGCGATGGCCAATAAAAGATCGTCACTAGAAGTGTCACCAAAGAGAGAATTAATGATGGGTCTTTAACAACCCTCACCAAAATTGTCACTAAAAATGGCTTTAGTGACAAACGTTAAAGGACAGTCACTATATGAAATTACGCCAATGTTTTTTTAAGGACCATCACTAGATGCAACAACTGTGACGAACCTTAAAGGTCCGTCATAGGCATGAGCCTCACCAATGATCATTGTTTTTGTAGTATATGGAAGTTTCTATTCCATACAAAAGGAATATCTCACTATTAATCAAGTGGAATATTATTTAGAAATTGAAAACAAAATTCAATAACATAAATAAGGGATGCATGACTTCTATATTGATGATGAGACTTTAGCATGAGTCATAGATGAAGTATCCAAATACGTGACACATTTTAAAGTTATTTTATAACATAACTAACTATTTAAAATTTTATTTCGTTGGTTTAAATGAACAAATATGTGTGTGTGTGTGTAAAAAATCAATAATTTTGATTTTTTAAGATAAACATCACAACACAATTTACATATTATTTTATAATTTCAAGTTCAATATAAGAGAATTTGTAGGATCAATAATTATATTCAATTTTTAATCATTAAATATTTCAATAAAATTATTATTTGAATTAACATAATAAAATTTTATTATTTTCTAGTTTGGAAAAAAATAATATTATTTTTATAATCCTTATCATGTCAATTTGTTTAAAAAAATTATAATAACATAATATTACATATTATTCAATAACTTGAAATCAAGTGGAATTTGTAAGATCAATTTATTGAAAAAAATAATAAATCATGCAAAACTAATATACCTTTTTTTTCTTTAATTTTAATATGTTTGTTTTGCTATTAATATTATAGTAATATTATTCATAGATTTGATTTATCCTAAAATTACAAAGTTACATTTTTATTTATTTTGATTTCATATATATATATATATATATATATATATATATATATATATTAACATATAATTAATTTGAAATTGTAGTATTAAATAAAATGGGATGAAAATATAATTTTAAAATAAATATATGAAAATATACAATTATAATATTTATTGAAAAGTGTGTAAAGACTTGAAGATTCTATAGGGATATGCATTGTTTCTTTCAAAAAATATGAAAAGATAATAATAGTATTTTATTCAAAAAGTATGAAAGGAATTTTATTATGAGTATTGTACTTTATGATTTTAAGTACTTACAACACTACCATGGTTAACCATGAGTTTTATTCACCACTGAGAATGTGACAAGTACCTTTAACTCAAGCAATCTCACCTCAACCATTGGGGATGATATCATCCCCTAAGATGTGATTGGTTCTCATAAAGTGAATTTTGATTGTACATTTTCCTTAGGAGGCCCATTTTAAACCTCGAAATTCCCCTAATGAGTTGTCCCCATCAGTTATGGAGTAGGGAATCAGTTGGCGTACTCCTAGAGATACATTAGGATGATATACTTTATCCTACAGATTTTTAGGTGTCTGGTGATCATCTATGCATTGCTTTGTTTGGTCCAGAGGAGGTTACATGCCTCTCACTACTACTCATGACCATTGCAAATTATACTAGTGACGAGTAGCGCATTATTTTCCCTCTTTTATTTGTGTTGATTCTTTATTCCAAAGGCCATGATTTGTGAGATGGTCTGCCATTTTTTTGCGACATTTTTGTATAACATTAGATATATTTCATTCTCAATCACGTAGGAGGTTGACCTTCCCTTTTTCTTCAGAGTTATTTTTCTTTATTTTTTGAGAGGTTTCTGGAGACGAGACCTACTTTTTTCTTCTAACCTCGTAGGCTGATTTTACATGTACGGATGCAGATGTGGGGTGAGATAATCCCCAAGAGGGGCCTGTCCGAGTATCCGACTAGGATATCTAGTGATGCACAGGAGCTGCTAGCCAGTGTTGATGATCACATGTTTGTGATGGTGTCGTGTCCTTACACGGGTTTGGATTGGCGAGGGTGTACCAACATTCTCTTCACATGGGATGAGCCATCAGATGCTAGAGGTAATATTAGTGTTTTATTTAAATTAATATATTTTCATTTTATTGTCTTAATTAATTAGAATAAAATTTTCTCTAACACGTTCATTAACTTGTTTTATTAAAATTTTTAATGAAATTGTCTAATTATTGTTGTGTACTATATATTTTGTAGATATTGGCACATTCATTGGGGACATGATTCAACGCCACCATATGATTCTGTATATGACGAGGAGATGGTGGAGGTCGCAGATCAGGGTGACAGACCTCCTCAGGTGCAGATACCCGTTGGCATGCAGAGTATGACGAACATTCGATTCAGGATGGAGTTGGGCGATCAACTGTGTAGACTCCTGGTTGATGAGGGAGGCTGCCCTACGATGATAAGAGAGATCCAAGTTGATTGTATGTTCATAGAGATCTATAGGGACATGCCTCATGATATGATGAGCCTTATGCATCATTTCATCGGAGATTCCAGGCTACTAGCGGCTAGGAGGGTTAGGCACCATGGATATGTGTGACATATCAGCTCATCGAATGATCATGACCAAGAGGGGAGTGATCATTCTAGTACTCCACCTCCTCCTCCTTCACCTTGTGTCAGAGATGATCCGCCAGCATCTATTCCTGATCAGACATCTTCTAAGGAAGCACCATCTCAGCAGGCACCTAGTCCTGAGCAGACACCATCTGAGCAGGCACCTCCTAAGCATGCACGTCCATTTGAGTAGGCACCATCCACTGAGCAGGTTGCACCATCTCAGTAGAAAACTCCTAAGAAAACACCTCCTGAGCAGGCACATCCATTTGAGCATGCACCATCCACTGAGTAGGTTGCACAATCTTAGTAGACAACTCTTGAGCAGACACCTCCTGAGCAGGCACATCCATCTAGTCAGCAGGCATGATTAACTGAGCAGGCACATCCATCTGAGCATGAGGCATCATCGACTAAGAAGGCCTCGAGTACTAGTTATAGTATTGATGTTAGTACCACAAGATATTTGACATTTATATGCAGTTCTATTACAGTTGTATATTTTTTACATTATATATATATATATATATATATATATATATGGTGCATGTATTTTATGTTCATGTTGATGTACTTAATTTACATGTTGGCGTTCATCATGATGTGTATATTGTTAGGTCATGTTAGATATGTTCATTTAATGTGCTTGCAGATAGATGTGTATGTGATAGCAGTTATTTGACATGATATGTATATTTGATGTTTGTGTTGTGATTGTAATTGTAATTTTAATTTTAATTGTAATTGTAATTATAATTGTATTCTGAAATTGTAAAATTGTAATTGTATGTATTGTCATGATTCAAATTTATTAAAATTGTAAAACTTGTAATTGTAAAATTGTAATCATAATTGTAATTGTAATTGTATGTAAAATTGTAAAATTGTAACTGTAATTGTAATTGTATGTAAAATATTTGTAAAATCGTAATTGTAATTGTATTGTGAAATTGTAAAATTGTAATTGTAATTGTATTTATTGTCATGAGTCAATTTTATTAAAATTGTAAAATTGTAAATTAATTGTCAATTTTGAACCATAACTACTGTAAGTAAAATGTATACCGTATATATTGTTAAATTACCATAATTTTAAAATTATAAATTTGTATGAATATAAATAATTGTAAAATAATAAATCTAGAATAATATTAATTAACATAATAAAGTTTAGAAAATAATGAAAATAAATTCATGTTTAGAATTATCATTATTTTATTATGATCTTACATACCAAAAATAACAATATGCATTAATCAAAAAATAAAATAAAATTTGAAGATATCATTCATATATATATATATATATATATATATATATATATATATATATATATATATATATATATATAGGGTTCATTTATTTAATTAATGATATAGTGAAAAATCATTTAAAGCAACCAAGTAGTTGTATTATTTTAGGAATTGATATTAAAAAAAAAAAAAAACCTTGATACAGTGCATTTCTTTCGAGATCAACATAATTGAAAATGATCAAGGAAATTATTTTAACATTAACACAATGCAAACCAATTAATTCAAAATACATATTATAATGTTTGGAAAAAAATAGTCTTACTTTTAAGGTTAAGTCCTCTTATTTATAAAAACCCATCTTAAATAGTATAAATGATAAAATAACACATATACCATATCACTCTCTATTCTCATGATCACCCTCATTATCTTCTAGCTCGCTTGGCATGATAACACTAATTTTCTCAAAAATATGTTTTGATCTAGGGTCATGTCTCAATACGAAACACCAATCCCTATCCGACACATCTGGGTAAAAAAACACCTGGTTGCAGTGTTTGGGGAAAACATAAGGCTCCTTAGCTTCATCGCACATCTTTCTAGAGTTGATACATATCAACCTACTATCGTGATATTCCTTTACATTATTCTGATCAAAGGTGTCCCACCACTTGCACTAAAAACTAACACATTAGAAAGAAGAGAAGTCCACTTCAATGATCTCTTGTATCTTTTCGATGTAACCTAACATCCCTCGTACTAGGTTTTGATCACGGTGGCTAGCTCAACTAGATTGATCGAACTCGACTTCCACTCCACATTCTTGTGGCATGCATCCATCATCAGCATTTTCTGTGCGAAAATGGTATCCATATGCCCACATAGATGGGAAGAAATGCACCTATAAAAAGTTAAAAAATCATAGTGTCATGTGTTTAATAACCCAAATGTTAAATTATAAAATATAGATGTTACATTTCAAAGGTGCATTATTAAGTTTAAAATGTATATAAATATATTATTATTGAGTTGTTCCAGCCAATCCCTACGTTTAGCGCATCCTCTTCAGCACGCGGGTAACGACTGGTTGCAACCCAAATGTTGGGGCATATAATTGGCATATTTTCATTTAAATTATCAGGATAAGGCACGATTATACCATTCAACCATCTGAATTCTTTCTCGTCACTATCCCATTTCATCCTGTTTTGTTCATACAATGCGACCCATGGTTGTGTCACTTCGGAATTTTAAAGAAAGAATTTATGTATTGCTTCAATTTATGTATTCACTGATGAAATAAAACCGACATATAGTACATATGAGATAAAAATAAACATTATATCGAATTTCAACGTGAATATTTACTTTGTGTAAATTTGACAAATTATAAGTCGCTTACTCTTTATCAAGCGTCTTTTTCCATTCATTTGGAGAAGTTTCCCTTCTCCTTTGTCTTTAACCCTTTCATCATCCCAAATCATTGCACCTAATTTGTTGTTGATATGCTTAATGTAATCACTGGCATAATAGAAAGACTCATATGATATGTACCCCCTACCATATAACCCTCGAGTTTTTCCCTTTGTCGAACAAACCCTTTCAATTTCTTCATGTACCTCTCTAAGAAGAACATCCAATGACAAGAAACCACCCCAACTAATTCAACCTCATCTACTAGGTGGATTAGAAGATGAACTTGCAAGTCCATGAAACTCGTCGGTAGTTCCTTCTCAAACATAAAAACAATCTCAACTATCTCTTGGCACCACCGTGGAAATCTAGCTACATGAATCTCCTTTGACGTGATCCAACGTACAAATGCAGATAATTTAGATATAGCGTGTCATAGGTCTTGGGGGAAGTCATGTTTCACACACCCATGCACAAACATAGGATAATGACACTGCAAAGTTATAAACACATGCAATAATATACAAAATTACTTATGTTTTATGATCCCATGGGATAAAAATTATTAATATAACAAAAAATAAAATCATGCTTTTGACATTATACGTACTCTTAGAATATTTGAATGGTCATGTGATTTCAACCCCGACAAATGGTCTTCCACGGTGAAGCAACGTCATAGTGAAGGCCCATATGAAGATGGCACCCTCACACCCATTATAACTTCCTTTTCCAAAGAAATATCATCTTTTTTGAAAATCCATGGGACATCACCTTCTTTAAAATACCAATTAGAGGGACTAGCCTCTGATCATGTACTTTCTAATTGTCTGGCCAATGTTTCTTTTCAGTTTTTGAAGTAACAAAATCTTTCCTAACAACCAATGTGTCACTTTGTTTCAATGATATGTGCCTCCATAAAGAAGATGAAACATTTTTAAATATATGCATGGGATCTCACAAGTGGGTAATATTAATATGCTCCCAATATGGGAGGTTATTAAATATAGATTTCCTTTTCATCCCAATGGGAAATTTCTCAACATAGGTGTCGAAGAATTCTGGATCATCGAACACAGGCTCCCCATTTTAATCAAAAATTTATATGAACTCTTTCTCCTTCTCTCTCTCATATGCTCTAAGCCATTCAAACTATGTCGTTATTGCAGACCTTTCGGTTCTCTCTCATTTACCATTGAAATAAGATGTTGCTCTTCTGTAAGGGTCTTCTTTTGGGAGGAATACCCTGGAGCAGTCATACACTAGCTTTTGTAGGTCATTGGACAATCTATATTTCAGAGAAGGTCCACAACATTTACATCCATAATACCCTTTTGTTACAAGACCTATGAAATTATTATATACAACATGCATGGCACGTTAAATAATATCATGAAGATCAAAACAGTTATAATGAATTAAATTATATGTGAAAGAATATTGTTACGCATATAAAAAAATCAATAAATATATAATTTACCAGAGAAAACTCCTAATCCTAGATAATCATATGCCGTGTAAGGACATATGCCACACAACATAAAACTCCTCTCTATTGTGATGGGTCTTGATACATCGCATACATTTATCCCATCCTATAATTCATACAATTCATCTATCAGTGGTTGTAAGTAGACATCCATATTCTTTACTTGTCTTCTACCAAGGACTATGAGAGCCAACATAAGATGTTCATTTTTCATGGAAAACCATGGGGGGATATCATTATTGATCAATACTACATGCCAAATAGAATATTTGGTGTTCTAGAGGGAATATGGGTTGACGCCATCCATTTCTATGGTGATTTGTAGACTTCTTACTTCATCCTTGAATTTTTCGGGCCATGTATCCTCTATATGCTTCATGGATATTGAATCTGTTGGGATTTTCATAACTCCCAACTCACTTCTATGTGAGGCATGCAATCCCTACAACATAGCTAATTCTTTGCAATGAAAGAGCCTTTGAATCCTTGGGATTATAGGCATGTGCCTCAATCTTAAAATGAGGACCACGTGATTTACCCTTATTTTTTATTTATCATACATGTCATGCTTACATTTCAGACATATCTCTTTGTCTGCATATTCTCCTCTATATAGAATACAATCATTTGGACATGCATGATATGATATGTACTCAACACCCAACATTTTCAACAATTTCTTTGCCTCTTCCCAGCTACCGGGCAAGACATTATCACTCGGAAGAACATAATATTTGAATAACCTATAGTTGGTAGACAATATTAAATGTACAATGGAAATAATTATTAACGTTCATAAAATTGACCATTTGTAATATTGATTGTGTGACCAGATTTCTCAAAATATAAGGGACTTGATGGTCAATTACCTCAAAATTTCCAAGAAACATGCATTCGATAAGCCAAAAATTTCTTTCAAGTTGTATTGTAACATCGTTATATCCAACTGGGTAGAATTTTATTGACCGCCAAGTCCAAAGAGATGGGTGGTGGAAGAAAATTTAAGGCTTTCGAAAAAGGTATAAGTGATAAGAGCATCATCCCCTAGCTTGTCATCTTTCTGGAATGCATCTAACAACATTGTCTCCATGGTAGTCGTATCCCTTAATTAATCATCCATACCAACCTCTATTTCATTGACTCTATTGTCAACATGTGAATAGCTACTATTTTTGTATTCATTCCTAATTTGTGAATCTGGACGTAGTGGGAATTGAATAGGTGGTTGATTCAACCATTCTTGGTATCGCTCCTCTCCGATTTTTTTTGTTAGTTCATCCTTCTCTCGATTTGACATTGTTGTGGGGTGTAATGGAAGATGGCAGGTAGGTCGCTCATCTTCACTAGAATCGTAATAATTTCAAAAAATATATTTGAACATGATTAGTATAGAATTGATGATATCAATTAGTAAGCACGTCAATGCATGATCAATTGGTTTGACATTGAAATAATTACATTATACCAAATAATTATGACCATCATTGTCCCAGGATTGTGGCTAGAATATGGCATGTTATAATTGGCAGGGTGAAGCGGTTGTCCATTTTCATCTACCAATTACGCCTTGTGGTGTGCTACTCCTGGTAAGAGCTTCTGAAATTTTGGAACTGTTTGAATATTTTGTGCATCTGAACTCGATTCTGAATTTGTATGAACCTACAAATTTGTATACATTAATTTTATTCAGTTGATTGAAATGGATAAAATAAATAAATTCAATTAGATAATGAAAATATAAATAAAATCTGAAGTAATTACGTCTGGATATGGATAGGGAAAAATCTACAATGGACTTTGATAAATATTATGGAATGAACTGGATTTTGAAGAATTGTCCATTTGATATAATTATGAGATTTTCTCCCTGCATTTGAGCAAAATCAACAATAAATTTTGGTGCACATACCTAAAAGTAATTTTGGTGCCTTAAAAAATGAGTTATTGTTATAAGTGCTAAAGTACGGTTAACCACACCAGTGCGGCTTTATTACGGAACACGTCGGTGTTGTTAGTTAACAAACGCACCAAATATCAGAAAAAAAAAGTGCAACTTTTTTTTTTTTGAAGTGAAAAAAAAACGATAAACTGAAAAATGAGCAGCAAATGGTTTTCAGAAATCTAATTTCATAAAAAATTCTTTAAATGGTAAAATTTATTCATTATTTCATTATTTTTGCAAAAAAATTCAGGGAGGGATTTGCACGAGAGACATACCTGGAGCAAAAGAGCACTATGGAGCAACAAAATACTTTTGAACAATAACACTATTCAAAGAATCAGAATTCAAAACATCTAATGGTTCACACAAAAACCCCGTAGTATAGTAAAATTGTTAAATTTCATTGTAATAATTGATTTTTATAGTTTATGTTAGATTTAATACATGCATAGTAAAAAATTTAAATTTTACTATGCATTTTACTAATAAAATCATTTACAATCTCTATTTCTATTTACATTTAATTAAAATTCAAAAAAATTAAAACAAAACAAAAAATCATTCTTACGTTAAACCCTTGCTTCTTCTTGTTTATGTCACTTCACAATTAGGGCTTTTCATTTTGTATTTATAGGGTTTGTATTACTATATATGTAGACATATGACATCTAACCCGTAGGACCACTTGCAGAGTCGGATCCCAATCCTTGTCGGCCCTTTCATGATTTTTTTAAAAACATCTTTTGTTAATCAGTGCACATTGTTTAAAATAGTGCATCGGTGCGTGAGTTTAGTATAATGCATCGGGCGCATATTGACAAAAAACATTGTTTGATAATAACAGTTATTATTAATTTATGTTTATGTTAATCGGTGCTCCGATATTAACATAATGCACCGAGTATCCTATTGACAAAGAGCACTGTACAATTTTTCTACTGTATTGGTGGTGCAATTATAAGAACCTACCACACTGTTTTCGGTACTTAAGTTGCAAAATTCGCACCGGGCGTTTAATTTAGATAGACGCACCGTTTTCTTGATTTCTTTTTTACCTAAAAAGTATGTGATTTATTTATAAGATAAATTAATAAATGGTACATGTTTTATATTGATAAAGAAATGGCTGACAAGAATTCAAATAACAAAAATACTGATAGCACATCAAGAAAAGCAAAAAAGGCAAGTTCTTTGTAAATTATTTACAAAAATTATTATTTTTGAACTATATATAAGTTTAACTAATATGTATTGTTTAATGTGTCTCATGCAGATCTACAAAATGATGAAGCTCAATAAGATTCTTTCTGATCTAAGACCAGAAGAGCATTAAATTTTGATGGAAAAATTTAAGAAGGATGAATCAGGTGAATGAAAAAAATACTATCGATCCAATATGAGTTTCTTTTTTCAATTTTCATTAATAATATACTTAAAAATATTAGATAAAATGTTTTAAAAATATTAGATAAAATGTTTCAAACAATCTATTAATTCAGATATGTTTAATGTTCTACAAGGACCAACAACGAAGAAAATGAATTATGTTCTAAGAAAGAAAAAAAAATAGAACATGAAAATGAAAATGAATTGCTCCTTAGCTCATCTAGAGTGGTGTTGGAGGTTAACTAAAGGGGGGGGGGGGGGGGAACTTTTACAAAAAATTGAGGGATCTAGTGGAACGAATGTATAGATGTTCTTTCCACTTACAATACAAAATCAATCAAATGATTCTAAGAACCAATTTTTTTTTAAACTACAAGAATAGTTTCTAGAGAATTGTTCAATGAGACATGTCAGAATTTTATTAGAAAAAACATACAACAACAAAAAAGAAGGATTGAAAAAGTAATATTCCTTTAAATTTTTTTTTACAATTATATGTAAATATTACTACAAATCAATCATTTATAAATATCACTTTTTTTATATTTATTTTTCATATATCAATATAAAAACTAAATAGTTTATTGTCATGTTACTTTTTCAGGAATATTGAGAAAATCTCAAAGGATGACTGTTCTGATATCATAAATATGCCAGTAGGAATGTCCAAAAATGTGTACAATGAGATTGTCAAAGAAATGGACATAATTGCATCGCACAAGGAGCCATATCAACAACAACGTGCTTCAAATTTAATATGTAATCATTGAATTTTTCGATTAGGTATAATAAATAAATAATTTAGCATTAAATATTAATTTTCAAATATTTCCTTCCAGAAAAGAAAAGAAAATGGAACCTATTCAACACTTAAAACAGGATGACAAGGAAGAAAAGGGTTGATATCTAATTTTGTGAGTAATTTTTACTTCCTTATAACAACTTAACTAGATTTCATTATTGTATACTTCAAGTTGTTTTACACCAATTATCATTGAATGTCTTAAAACAGGTGCTACCATAAAAAGAAGAACAATCAGAAGAATTGATTGACATTGGGTTGTTAGTATACATTGGAATATCATAAATTAATTATGGAAATTTGTAAGTATCTATATTGTTTTACTTAGCTCCTCATATAATTAATAGAATGAAAAAGTATTTTTTATTAAATCTATGATTTGTTATGGGTTATAAAACTTGCAGGAAACAAAGTATGGAACTGCATTGTTGAAATATGGCATGAAATTTGGTTTTGAAAGAATGTGTATAGTTCATGAGTCAATTCTTGCTATGTTACATTTATTTTCGATTTACATTGATGTATATTATTTAATATTTCAATTTTAATTATTCTCACAAATGTAGATACACTCATTACACTTTATTTTTATGTTTGTAGATGAAAATTGAAGAAGAATAAAACAATCAACACAATGAACAAAACATTCCTCCAAATATCCCAAGTCATGGAAGTAGCTCAAGCAGTGACAATAGTTCCAGTGAAGAATGATGATCAATATGTTTGGATATCAAAGTAAGGTGTTGTATTTTTTGAAATATTTGTCTATGAAACCAAACATTTTGTTTAATGTAATGGACATAGTGTCCCAATTGAAAGACAAAGGGATACTAATAACTGTCCCATTTAGTATGAAAAAGAGTTTCTTATATATATATATATATATATATATATATAAAATAAAAAATGTTTTAATTTATTCTATTGTGTTCTCCATTGTCATTGTGAAATGTTACACCACTGATTAAATATATGGATGATTAAATGTTATAATTAAGAGATGCAAAATCTGATGATATGATATAAAAAATTCTTCCAAAAATCACATTCAAATGCACTAACACAAATTTAATTAATATGAATATTGTTATAAGATATGTGTCAACTTTTTATGAATAATGAATTTTTAAAAATCATAATAATTTCACTGTCATGGGTCGATGTTTCTAAAAATTAGAAAATGAACATTGGTGCGTGTGTATGTTACTGTGCACCAGTGCGTTTGTATGATACTGCGCAGCGGTGTGTTTCTACGACCTATGATCATCACACCAAATACCAATACCAATTAGAATGCCCGGTGTGCTTTATCGACGACTACAACTTGGGCAGATAGGCATTGCATGCACCGGTATGGTTTGTCTTTAACATGTCGGTGTTTTTTTATAACCTAGTGGCCCGGTGCCCTTTTACACCTTAACAGCCTGATACATTTTTACACCTTAATGGCGCTGGTGCATGCACCTTGTATCAGCTCGGCGCGTATTTGTGGGTGACACACACTGAGACGTTGGTAAAAGCCCTAAAGCTTCTGAAATTTGTTTTCCATCCTGATGCTTAGTATGTTTATAGTACCGATGTGTATAGGTTAAAATGCACCAGTGCGTTCACACATGAAGTGTGCATCGATAAGAAATACATTTGTAAAAACCTTCGGCCGCTCAATTTTTTTTAGTTGTGTTTTAGTTCCATTAGAAGCTCCATTAAAACCTCTGTTACCAAAAACAGATGTTGTAAAAAATGTTTTTTTGAAAATTTTGGCCAATTTTATAACACTAAAAACCTCCTTTATAACCTCTGCTAGAGGGTATTTTCCTTGTAATGGCTACAGAAATGGTAATTATTCAGTTTTTGGAGAGCAATATTATGTCTTGTTTTGGCTTCCCATAGAAAATCGTTACTGACAGTGCAACAGCCTTCCAATCCAAAAAGATGATAGAATTTTGTGATAAATATCACATAAGACTCAAGCATTCAATAGCATATTATCCTCAAGGAAATGGGTTGGTTTAATCATCAAACAAGTCATTGGTAAATATAATCAAAAAGTTGTTGCAAGAAAACAAAAGGAATTGGCACAAAAAGTTAATTAATGCTCTATGGGAAGACAGAGTTATCACAAACGTGTCTATAAGTATGTCACCTTTTCAGCTGATCTATGGTGTAGATACAATGTTTCTAACTTCCCTAGCAGTGTCGGTGATGAAAATCCTACAATATATTGAAAGTGAGCCAAATTACATTCAGCAAAGAATCAATCAAACGATCCATTTGTAGCAATTTAGGGAAGAAGTTTTCAATAACACCTCAAAGCTTCAGGAGAAGATCGGGAAAATTTAGGGCAAGAAAACTAAAGTTGATGATTTTCAACTTGGGAGATCTTTTTCTATGGTGGGATGCCCAAAATGAGGATAAAGGAAAACATGGTAATTTTTGGAACTTATGGAAAGGACCCTACAAGAGTTCAACTTTCAGAGGGAATAATGCTTATTTATTAGAATATCTTGATGGGCAAGAATTTCTAGGAGGACCGGTGAATGGTAGGCTCCTCAAATAATATCTTACCTAATCCTGAAGAAAAATTTCACTTCCATTGTAAATAACATTTTATTTTGTTGTCAAAGAATAAGGAATCTATCAAAGAAGTCTAAAGCCAAAGGAGAAGGCCATCAAGATTCTATGATCAGTTGTTGTTTTAGGTTCAAGTCAAGTCAATTTTATTTTTCTCAATTTAGTGAGTCAGTCATTTGAGTGTCAAGTCTTGTATTTTGAATCCATCACCCAATGGATGAGGCTACCTGGTCTACAGTGTTCTTGACACCTCCTAAAGGAGCTACCATCCTCAGCTGGAGAAAATGTTAGTGTCTATGAGTCACCAGTGATCAAATTCGCTCTTTCAGTATTATTATATTTCTTTGGTTAAATTTTTAATTTTAAAAAATAAATTACGTGTATTTTTAAAGTCAAATGAGCCTTGAGTCATATCCTAGGTGTCACTACTACTCCCTCCATTTTCAAGGTCATAAAATTTCATCATGGTCATGTCATCATTCCTTGTGATAGGTCATCAAATGAGTGTTTTTGTCATAATTTTGGTCATCAAATCATATCATGCATACAAAAAAGGTTCAAAGTTCTAAATCATGGTTTCATATATGCATTTTGTGCCATCGTTAGGTCAGTTCATAATAAGACATGTAGGGAGTCATGCCATCACCTTAGTCACCATCATGGGAGTTATTAATAAGGGAAAAAATGTTCACAAATATTCCAAAGGTACATTTACCCTTCATGGATATGTAACCTTGCCAAATAAAGTTATAAAACTGCAGTACACTACCTCATCACAACATTTCTCAAAAAGGACATATAATGTCACTCCAAAAAAATCTAATTTCAAGCTATAAAGATACCATCCAAGCATTCAAACACTTCATTGCATCTTCCTAGATCTCTCCTCCACCATTGAGTTTCACCTCAGCCTTCAAAACTTTGATTCTTCCATCATCAAGCCCTTGTCAGCAAGCACATTGCGTTTTTGCCTAACACGCTACATTTTTTAGTATGGAGCTTAGAGGAAGCCACAACAGGGTTCATTCATCAATATATAGGTTCCAAAGACTCTTATCATATAAGTACAGCCTCTCATCATCTTTTATACAGTGATTTCCTACAGAAAATGGTGAATCCTTCTCCTAGGGTTTTTTGCTACGCTTTTGGTTTTCTTGGTTTTTGCTTCAGTTAAATGATCAAATACCTACATTTCCTGCCCTAATACCCCTGTACATACTTGATAAACTCTCCCCAATAATTTCTCACACTCATATCCTTCATTTCATCATCTTTCCCCAAAAAACCTAGCCACGCTACGCTTTTGCTACATTTCTGGGTTTGGACTGTGTTTTTGGTTTTTCCTCCTCTTTCCCTCATCCATTTCAAACACCCTAACACCTATCCATATTTCCCATAATTTTTCATATTTTTCCTTAACTCCTATCACCTCCATTCCCTTCCCTAAGCCAGCTACTCTTTTTCCCCTATTTTCCCAATCCTACCCTACCCTTACCTCCTATCAAACTAGGGTTTTTAATAAGAAAATCAACATTATGACATGTGAAAAGAAGAAGTACAACAAAGGAGGACATGTCTCCAGATATGAACCAACTAGCATGCAGGAAATCAATGATTCACCATTCAACAAAGTGTCTTTTGAAAAGTTAAACTTCCTAGGGTTTTGTGAAAGGATACAATAGGTGGGCTGCCATGCTAGGTTGACCAATGTTTTTTGTATAAATTTCTAAATCTTACATCTTATGCAGAAATTATTAGTGTTAATCCGGTTAAGCTCCTCCTACTAAGATAAGTTATTAATTGAATAAATTCAAGTTAACATCGAAGCAAAACACATAACAAATCTCTAACAATTCAAATCTAGAATAAGCACATGCACACATTGACAAAGTGACACAGTTATTTCTTGACAAATAGTCCCCAGAAAATCCCAATGTGGGAAAACTGGTCTCTGTGATCCAGGTGGATATTGGTGGCCACCCACCTATTCCATTTGGGCCAGCACCATCAATTCTTGCAACTTTTCACATTTAGCACAACATACTATTTTTAGTAGTTTTTCGGGTCCTCCACTCCTGGAGCCGTTTTGGGGCCTTAATGATATAGGTGGATATTGGTGGCCACCCACTTATTCCATTTGAACCCCCACCATCAGTTCTTTCAGTTTTTAATTTGTAGCACAACTTACTATTTTTAGCAGTTTTTTGGGTCCTAAACTTTCGGAGCCATTTTGAGGCCCTAAACGACGTTTTTTGGGCATTGTTCATCCGGCGCATATGACTTTAGTTTAGAATCGATATTCGTAGCAATAGTTGTATTCCTTGGATATATTTTTCTAATGATGTATAATGTGCATCAAATGGAGATAGTATGCCAAAGTTACGTCCCCGGGAAGTTGAAACACCAATTTACCCAAACTGGGCCCATAGTTTTGGCGCTTCATCTCCTAGGGTTAGGTTTTTGGACGTTTAGAGTTCTCCATTGTTTCTCAATAATAAATAGGCCCTCGAGCCTCATTTTAACATAGTTTAGAGGTCTGTAGCTGCCACATCTCTTCTAAGAGATTCGCTACCAGCACCCTAGCTATTTTATTTCCATTATGTTTGTAAGCATATTTCTGTTATTTGATATTAATGAAATGAAGAATTATTTCTGCTGTATCTCTATGTTCATTGTTATTTCTATATTCTGTTGCGTTCTTGCATAAATCTAGATCAATGGTATCAGAGCGGTCTGCTCTTTCTTTGTTTTTCTTTGCATGTCCCCAATGCGGTCAGGGTATAAGGAGTTAGGGCTCGATCTGGCTAAACCCTTGCAAGATCAGCCTAGCAAACCCCGATGACCTCCCATGGCAGAAGAAAAGAAAGACGAGGGAGCAAGAGATCCTATCAAAATATTTCTCGAGGAGGACCTAGAGAAACAAAGGAACACAATGATGGATAACTTTGCTCAGATCCTTCAACGACTGCCCACCTATGGCGCATCTGCATCCAACAGCCACTCTGGAGGTGTCACTCCCTTCAAGGTACATGTAAACTTTGACAATCCTATATTTGAATGCCAAATAGATGCAGACGTTGTAGATAGATGGTTAAATTTGCTGGAAGGGTATTTCTCAGTCCATGATTTGTCTGACCGATAAAATATTATTTTTGCACTCCTCAAAACTGCCCCCCATGTCAAAGACTAGTGGGAAACCTATTGTGAGCAAGAGGATGAAGGGGAACCCTCTCTATTCTTGGCCACACCCACTTGGAATTTGTTCCGAGACGACATTAAGTAACAATATTACCCCGTGGGGAGCTATGAGGACAAATACATCCAATGGACCACACTGCGGCAACAAAGGGATCAAGATGTGCACGAACTGAGGAACCTGTTCCATAACCTACACACAAAGTTGGGTATTAAAGATTCAGAGAGACATTTGGTGCTCAATTACTGTGGCTGTCTGCACAAACACATTCAGGAGTAAATGGATTTCCTCGACATTACATCGCTTGGCACAACATATCACTATGCCACCAAGATCGAGCAGAAATTTAAGCAAAAGAAGTGAGACTTTGGATCTTCGAATCCGTAAGGTGCCCTCGAACTGAAGAAAAAGGGGCAAGGCCAATGTGGTGTGACTTAGAACAACATCAAAAATAAAAATAGGGACACAGGGAAGTGGTGTGAATTTCATAATAGCCCCGCTCACAGTACAAACGAGTGTCGGGCCAAACAGTCATTGGTGGCCAAACTAAAGGCACCCAAATCAGATGCATTTTCTAATCCTGAGTCAGAACCAGACAAAGGAAATGACAAAGGGAAGCAGATCATTGATGTGGATCCCAGTGCCATTGTTGCCACCACCAAGATCCAGAGGGAGGATCCAGAGGAGGGGGAGCGCCTCTTCCATTTGCAGAGGTGGGTGAAGGGTTCTCCGCTGTAATTTCTTGTCGATAGTGGAAGCCAAAAGAACCTCATTTTACCAGAGGTCGTGAAGTGGCTCGACCTACCAAACATAGCACACCCATAGCCGTATACCATCAGGTGGCTCCACCCAGGGATAGCTCTTCGCATCCGCCAGCAGTGCCACCTTCCATACAGTATCAAGCCATTCACGGATGAGGTATTCTGCGATGTTTCTCCTCTTGATGTAGCTGATGTCTTATTGGGCAAGCCATACTTGTGGATGCGACATGCTGTGTATGAGTCTAGGCCTCAAATATTGTTATTACTTTGGGAAATAACTTGTACAGGATACTGGAGGTAGTACTACCTCTTGTCATCTCTTTGACTACTGCAAAACAACGTAGTAAGATTGTTTCCCAAACCAGAAAGTTTATTTTCCTTACAACTCGATCACAAGGAAAGAAGAATATTGTGGCCACAACCTCGAAACAGGGCTCCATTGCATAGCTGTAGTAGATGGAAAAAGTCATGGAGGAATATGAAGACATTTTCTCCTCACTCACAGAGGTTCCTCTACACTGTCAGGACAAGCACTCCATTGATCAGACTCCCAACGCACCACCACCTGATGTTTCCATACATCCTGCAACTACACATACAAAATCCACACATGTACTGTCTGAGGCTGATAAAGAAACCAAATTTACTAATCACATCCATCATGTCCACCCATAGGTCCATGACATCTTCAACAAATCTAATAACCAGTTCAACAGAATTTTCCTCATCTCATGGAGGATATCAACGCAATGGGGACCATTTCTTCCTAAGGAGGGAGGAATGATCTAGGTGGATATCGGTGGCCACCCACCTATTCCATTTGGACCAACACCATCAATTCTTGCAGCTTTTCACATTCAACACAAATTACTTTTAGCAGGTTTTCGGGTCCTCCACTCTCGGAGCCGTTTTAGGGCCTTAATGATCTAGGTGGATATTGGTGGCCACCCAATTATTCCAATTGAAACCCCACCATTAGTTCTTTTAGTTTTTAAGTTGCAGCACAACTTACTATTTTTAGCAGTTTTTCAGGTCTTGAACTTCTGGAGTCATTTTGAGGCCCTAAACGATGTTTTTTGGGCATCGTTCATCTGGAAAATAGGATTTTTTTTCTAGAATTGATGTTCGCAGCAATAGTTGTAGTCCTAGGATAGATATTTCTAACGATGTATCATGTGCGTAAAACGAAGATAGTATGCCAAAGTTATGTCCCCGGGAAGTTGAAACACCAATTTACCCAAACAGGGCCCATAGTTTTGGCGCTTCATTTCCTGGGGTTAGGTTTTTGGATGTTTAGAGTTCACCATTATTTCTCAATAATAAATAGGCCCTCGAGCCTCATTGTAACACAGTTCAGAGGTTTGTACCCGCCACATCTCTCCTTAGAGATTCGCTACCAGCACCCTAGCTACTTTATTTCCATTATGTTTGTAAGCATATTTTTGTTATTTGATATTAATGAAATGAAGCATTATTTCCACTGCATCTCTATGTTCATGGTTATTTCTATATTTTTTTGCATTCCTACATAAATATGGATCACTCTGGCTGCTGGAGGGTTCTATTATTAAGAATATTTATGAATACACAAATCTGGTTTCCAGATCTGGACAACCCAATAGAGAAAATACTAGATCTACAGCTTACTGGCTGATCTAGGTCCAAAATAATGACTGATCCACACCCTCAAATAGTATTTACAGAACTCAACCAAGATTAGGGCCTAGAAACCCCAGCGCTGCCCCTGAAAGGCTCTGCGTCAGCCTCTAAAGCCCCTGAAAGCCTCTGCGTCATCCTTGGAAATCCTCCGAACCCTCAACGCTACTTCGAAGGGGACTGCATTACCCTAGACTGGGTGACACGGTCACTACGCTGACCCTGAAGGGTCTCTGCATAACCCCTGAGGGTTTCCTGCTGAAAATTACGTTGTCTTTGGAGGGAATGCGTTGTCCTTTCCACTGCCTTCTTCTGCATTTTCCTTGAGCTGATCTCTACCTCTTGTGTATTCTATACCCCGGGATCAGATCATCCCCTTGGTATAAATTCCCCTCTCTGCAGCTGAAATACTTCTGAGTATTCTTAGTAAACCCTGCCCTATAATATCAGCTTAGCTTTAGTGTTATGCCTCTGTGTGTCTTTACAAATGATCCCAAGCCTTTCCTTTATACTTTTCTCGTTGGGAAACCAATGGCCATGATCAGATCTTGAATCAATGGCTAAGATTAAAATAAAGCTTGATCCGTGTGACTAAAGACAATTGCATCACATTTTTAATTAAATTAACTTTAATTATTTAAGTTCCTTAAGTTTTAACTTAGGAAATACATTAAAATAATTAATTAATTTAATATCTCCTAAACTAGATGAAATTTCCCAAATCAATTTCTGGGTCTTGTAGATCAAGTGTACTCTACTCCCTCCACAAAATTTTGGAGTTAGAGCACAATTTATGCTACCCCAAATATGAAAAATATCAACACATCAAGGGTGTGCTCTAGCAATACATCACAGTATGCATTACATGACTTTGAATACTGGTTATGTGCTATTGAATTTTGGCCTGCTACCACTCAACTCTGCACTGCTGCTGCCATTCTGTATTGCTGCCCATGACTCTACCATTGCCACTACAACATCTATACTATAGCTTCCTCTCAACATGTTGCATAAGCTTCAGAATATTCTATTTCGATGGATTACAGTGAATGCAATCTAGGCCAAGTGAGAGAAATGAAACAATCTCCTACCCACATTAGACCTGGCTGTGTTAATTGTAAGTCATCCCTCTTTCATTTATTGCTACCCATAGGCTATAGATATGTGTTGGCATCTAAAGAATGATTCACAGCTATAGCTCTACCTGTGTAAACAGAATCCCTATGCACTACTAAAGTCACATCAGCTCCTTGTGCTGAAATCTTTCACACTGCTGCTGCACTATGTTGTTCCTCTAAAGCTTTCTGCACTACTGCAACTATGCTCTACGCTGTTGAAGTCACATCATCCTCTGCACTGCTACTACTTCTACATTTTTTCTTCCTTTCTCGGTGCTGCTCCTTCCAGTCTTAATATTTGTCTTTGCTTGCTTCATCTGTGATCTATGCACCCATTGATCCACTTGTCCTGCTACAGTCTTAAGGTTTTCGTAGCTCGCTTGTGATCCAAGAGATGAGCTACTCAAGGATCCCACCTCTTTCTATGTAGCTCCTCTACGTATCCATGTTTCCCACCTTCGTGGTTCATGAGAACTCATGGTTGCATCATCTCCTGGCCCATCATCTGCCACAGCTAATTTGGAAGAAAATGCTTCCTTGTCCCTTTTATTCTCTGGAAAATGGCTGGAAAAATGTCCCATTTCACCACACTAGAAGCACTTTATCTGTGAAAGATCCTTCTTCTTCTTTGGCTTCTTCTTTGATGCCAAAGCTACATATTCCTCATATTCCTTCTTCAATTTTCTCAATCTAGAGTTGTGTTGCCTCTTGGTGAATCCACAGAGTTCTTCTTGATGCAGAATTGACCACAAGTTATCCCACTCTGGGAGGCCCGCTCTGCCCAAGATACTTTGGACAAAGGTTTCCCACTCATATGTGACTACATTGAGGGAAGTTCTTACTATCACATCATCATCCACCATTGCACTCATTTCATTCACCTGATCATGATTGACTGCATTCTGAAGAGGAAATTTTCCATGTATTCTCCCTTGGTCATCATGAATGACCTCATTTGGGTCTCCAACAACATTTTTCTTTGGAAAAACTTTCCCTCATCTAGGTAAGCCAAGGCCTTCCACATATCATTATTTGTCTTCTTCTTAGCTATGTGTGGTATAATATGGCCCTTAATACTATTCATAATCATCCACTTGGCATGCCCAACAGCTTCCTTATGCTTCCGAAGGAGATCCACATCTGTCGGTGTGGCCAGAGTCTGCTCTAGATGGTCTCTTAGATTATATGCCTCAAGTAAAATCAAGATCCTTGCCTTCCAAACTGAAAATTTGGAGAGGCCATCTAGCCTATCCTAATCACATAGTCCATGAGGAGCCATCTGCTCATGATGTGTCAAAACTTCCTTTTCTATTTAATAGAGAAATGGATCTAAAGCCCTTGGTGAAACATGTGCCTTCTTCTCCCTTTAACACTTGATTTCCCTCCTTGGAAATCTACCAAATCAAATATTATTTATCTTCTTCTTTGATCCTATAATCAAATTATAAGTTTCCTTTGGCAAGAAACTTCTTGAGAAGCTAATATCCTCCCAATATTTGTCACTTTTGCTAAGGCTAAAAATCTGAAAAATTCATAATTTTAGCCCCACCAGATCTTATGAATTTCTGTAGATTTTTTGCAGTCTTTTCTGGACCTGACATTCAAATCTGAATCATACTGGCTAGATTCAAACCAAACCAGTGTTGTTTCTGAGCTACCTCTGTGCAGTAATTGTGTGGGCTTGCTAGGACATAGCGATGGACAACGTCACCCTTCCCTCTGCGTGAATCTACTCCATAAAACTGCATTTTCCCTTCATATCTATGTTTCTACTGCTTTTATAGCTACTCTCTGCAACTAGAACCTTCAGTCTCTTCAGCTGGTGTCACTCCTAGATCTGCAATTTCTCTGATACCATGTAGAAATTTATGAATCTTACATCTTATGCATAAATTATTACTGTTAATCCAGTTAAGCTCCTCCTACTTATATAGGTTAGTAACTGAATAAATTCAAGTTAACATTGAAGAAAAAAACAACATATATCTACCACTTCAGATCTAGAATAAGCATATGCACACATTGACAAAGTGACACAGTTATTTCTGGACAAATAGTCCCCAGAAAAACCTAATGTGGGAAAACCCGTCTCTGTCTACTTGAGGGTTCTATTATTAATAATATTTATAAATACACAAATCTGCCTTCCAGATATGGACAACTCGACAGAGAAAATACTAGATCTACAACTCACTAGCTGATCTAGGGCCAAAATAATGACTGATCCACAACCTCAAATGGGATTTACAGAAATCAGCCAAGATCAAGGTCTAGAAACCCTAGCGTTGCCCCTGAAAGTCTCTGTGTCAACCTCTGAAGCCCTTGAAAGCCTCTACATCAGCCTTGGAATTCCTCCAAACCCTCAATGTTGCTCCGGAAGGGACTGCGTTACCCCAGACTGGGTGACATAGTCACTACACTTACCTTGAAGGGTCTCTGCGTAACCCATGAGGGTTTCCTACTGAAAATTATGTTGTTTTTGGAGGGACTGTGCTGTCGTCGTTGTTGTTGTTGCTGCCTTCTTTTGTGTTGTCCTTGAGTTGATCTCTGTCTCTTGTGTATTATAGACCCCGGGATCAGAACATCCCCTTGGTCTAAATTCTCCTCTCTGTAGTTGAAACACTTCTGAGTATTCTTAGCAAACCCTGCCTTAGAATCTCAGCTTAGCTTCAATACTCTGCCTCTGTGTTTCTTTAAAAATGATCCCAAGCTTTTCCTTTATACTTTTCTCGTTTGGAAACCAATGGCCATGATCAGATCTTAAATAAATGGCTAATATTAAAAGAAAGCTTAATCCATGTGACTTAAGACAATTTCATCACATGTTTAATTAAATTCACTTTAATTATTTAATTTCCCTAAGTTTTAACTTAGGAAATACATTAAAATAATTAATTAATTTAATATCTCCTAAACCAAATGAAATTTCCCAAATCAATTCTTGGGTCTTGTAGATCAAGTGTACTCTAGTCCCTCCACAAAATTTGGGAGCTAGAGCACAACTGATGCTACCCCAAATACACAAAATCTCAACATTTTTGCCACCAATTTCAAGAGGGACAAGACCACCATAACAGGGATGGACTTCATAATATTAGCAAATTTCATAGCTTCAGCCACAGGTATCCCTAACCAAGGAGAAATTTGGTTTAAGGGGATGGATTGGGATATTGAAAATTAGAAACTCTTCCTCAAACCACACAATAAGGAGTCACCCACTCATATATTTCCTTTCATGCATTTGCTAGATAGATATGATCCTTTGATGAAGGTTATTATGAAGTATTTCACTTGTGAAGGGACGTTTTCCAGGTTGTATCAGTATCACATAAGGTTTTTGATGAATTTCACTTCCATTAAACCACTAAACCTACCAAATTACTTATTCAAGAACCTAGTTAAGATGACTCAAAGAGTGAAAATTAAATGGAGAGACCATTAGGAAAGTTTATTCCATCATCGTTTGACCAAATTCATAGTTCTTCATCAACTCACACATGTTAATATGTCTTGGGAGGAATTTTTAGAGGTAGCAACTCTTTTTCCTATGTCTCCTCAGTCCAAAGCTTCAGCACTCCTGCATCATCTATGCCACAAAGAGTTGAGCCATCTAGCATACCTTCATTGACCAAAAGACAACTTAGGGAAGAGGTTTCTCAAACCTACAAGAAGGGTAAAATATTGGTTTTTTCCCTTGAGATATCTAAAGACATATATGCATATAAACCTCTGAATAAGTCACAAGCTATAAAACTGCCTAAGGAAGCTATAGCTGGAGAAGTTCAGGGAGAAGCTATGTAGCAATCACCTAGACATGGAAATGATTCACCCTTACAACACAATGATGAAGATATGCCTCCTGATATATAGATGATTGATCATGGAGATAAGACAACAACATACATCATCAAATAATAGCAAGCACAAATCAAAGAGTTAATAGATGATCTCTCAAAGGAAAACGTTTTGGTGTTGTTCTTGAAACAGGAAAATAGGCAATTGAAAGTGAGCTTGATGCAGCATAGTCCCTCACAAGAGCCTCGATCATCCAGCAAAGAATTTAAAGACAAAGGTAAGGTAGTGATACATGTAGAGCATATGGAAGAAAAAGATATTCGGAGGCAATCAAGGAGACGTACCACAAGAGCATTGGAAAAGAAGAAAGAGAAAGACAAGGAGCCACCTCTTCCTCAAGCTCATGACATCATAGTTGTTGATCATGCTCAGGACACTATATTTGACCCTATGAGTGTTGAGGATGAGAAAGGTAGAGATTATTTTCCCGACAAAGTGAATGTGTATTCGGAAAAGCTATTGGAGAAGGCAAATAGAAACACTGCCATGCAAAGGCACATTGCAAGGCATTATTACACAAGAAATCTGATTTGCAAGATTAGGGTTAAAAACATGAATAAAAAGCTCAAGAGGACCCTATCAAGATCAAGAAGAAGTATAACCTTAACATCTTGGCTAATGCATCCTTAGTTGCTTGAAGCCATGACTGAAAAATGCAAAAGAAGAGAATTTTGGTAAATTTTGATAATTGTTTAGTTTTTTTGGTAATATAGGTAAAATAGGTGCACAGAAACACAACGTGGCCACGCTGCACCTTTTTTAGGGGCCTCAAATGACAAATGGTAAGCATGTGCAGGTGTATTTTGATTTTTACATCTCATAAATCCACTTTTTTTTTCTTTTCAGCTCATAAATTTTCATAAAAGGGTAAAAAACCATCACTTTTTCACACTTCTACCACTATTCGGAGGCACACGCTGTGCTTCTGGAATAGTTGTGGAAAATTGAGTTTAAAGTGGTTTAGGAGAATTTTTTTTGCTAGTTTCAAGCTTTAGTAGTATAGAGGACATCCCCATCTACCAGTTCCAGTCTTCAGTTCAACTTATAAATGCACCAAAGCCATCCAAATCATCCTCCAAATTTCGCTACACTTCTGCATTAGCACGTTTCATTTCTGAGAGATCACACTGTGATTTTGGGTTTGAGGACATTTCTGGACACATGGAGGTCAAAGCTCGAAATGGTTCTATGTAACAGTTGTCTCATGAGTTTTTTAATAGTTAATGAGCATATTCAAGGTCATATTTGTTATATAATATTGTATTTAATTACTTGACATAAAGACTCAAACTTATTAGCTAAAAAAGGGGAAGTTGTTTCTAACTCTCCTAGAAATTAGGTTATTCATCATTAGCTACATTAATTAGTTTTTTTGGATTAGGTTTCGACCCATATAGGTGGTATGATGTTTATTTTTCTATATGTACTCATATTTAACTCATTGTGAGGGTTGGATACTTGGTAATCATAGTGTGGAGCTTGTGTACGCCATTTTAGAGTAATATCAAAGACAGTTGCAGAATTATCTTGAGATTCTTATGGTATGCTTATTAACAGTGTTTATTCTCATTTTAATCATAAATTTAAATGTATATTTATCCTTACAACCATATCTATGATTTCATGTGATCATCTCATTATTTTTTAAACCATAATACATAAGTTTTATGCTTTGTTTTGATGAAATTGTCATGTTTGTGTTTCACTTCTTCTGATGAATGAATTCATGGTTATATGTTAATTCTGATCCTTTAATTTTTAAACCATATACCATAATGAAAAAAAAAATATGTCACTAAACATACCTACTTTGCCTCATTTTCATCTATGCAATTGATCATTCAGAATCTTGACCTAGTTCCAAGATATTTGATCTTGATCCAACAAACCCTAAATTAAACCCTAATGAGCTAAATATCTAGCCTAAGATATACTTTTCTCTCCAGTCACTTCATTGGATGTGATATTAGAGAGAGCCCTCTTTTATTTGGTAGGGCTAGCTACCAAGTCAAAATTTGGTTTGAGGTTACCTCCTTCAATCTACTTTCTCATCCTTGGGAAACTGGAGGGAGTGTTGACATTTTGGCACCGCTACTAGGGAACAAGTGTTAAATATTCTCTAGGGATATTTCTTACAGTTCATTGAAGAATATACTTGTGGGTGAGAGGTGCTATCATTCAGTGAGTATTTATTTAGTAATTTCGATCAAAAGTGCAGAAGCAGAAGAACATTGGCTCCAAAAAATCATACGAGGTCTAATCATGATCCTAATCCTTCACCAATAGTTCATGACCTTGAGAGGCATTTGAGAAAATTAGAAATAACAGTCTCAAAAAGTTAAAAAGGATACTCCTCGACTTGTAAGATCCGCCTATTTTCCTACCAAGTTGGTTGCTCCTGAAACTTTATCCTTTGACCCCAAATTTGAGTCATTTTTGTTCAATTCTAAGTCAGAATCTTTCCTTTCAGAAGAAGTTTTCGATCCCAATAAATTTGAAACATACTTTCCATTTTCCGAGTCTCAGTTTTTGAGGGTGATAGTAAGGTCTGCTGAGATTTTTACAAACTTCAAAGCTTATTTTATCAATTCCAAATAACCTTTTGTAAAATCCTATATCCAATACCAAAAATATACTTTGTTTGTTTTTATACCTACTATTACACCTCCTCATACAGTTGTTCCATCATCCTCTACTATCAATTCATCATTTCCTTTGCAGTCATTTCCTCTTTCAACAACTCCTATTGTGATTTCCATTCAACCTTCTCCAATAGTCATGGAAATATTTTCTCCTTTGATTTTACTACCACATCTCACTGCTTGTTTGATGGGACAACAAAGGTCACTACTCAACAACATATAATTAAAGTGATTGATTTCATTGATCTTGAAGTAATTGATAATGATGATGCCAATGTAGAAATTATATACAAGATGCACGTATATGTCCAGATTCTCCTGATCTAACAATATTTTGTCTTCTTGCTAAATACAAAATCCTTCCACTATTAATCTTCTGCGGAAATTAAAATCAATTGCAAACACATGAAGCAATAAAAACAATCGCACATAACACAATTGTTTAATGGGAAAGCTTGAAACTGAAAACCCCAACTATCATATATTATGTACCATGGAGATCATGTAACAATCTCATACAAATCTTAGTACATCAAGCTCTCAGTACAATCAATCATCACACACTAATAAGAAGAAATCTGCAAATCCATGCACCGATTTCTTGCCACCTGATAGCCTGCCTCCACTGCACAATCCCTGCTGAAGAATAGCTCTGAATGAATTTGAATTACCCTGGCATTGACTGTGCAATCCTCATTGGCAACTCCAATGTGTGTGTGGTGCAATCAATGCATCATTATATTCACAACAGATAGTCCATCTTTCCCTTTCACCTATCTCTCCACTGGGTGTCCACTGGAACTGACATACACTATAGTTAACTGTTGTATTGTTCAGTTGATTAATGAGTTATTATTTGTGAATTAATTAACTAATTAATTCACTCCACTCTAAATAGTGTATCATTCAGTTAGACTATATACAACTATCTCAACTGAGTTTAACTCCAATAATTGAGTTAAACTGAATAACAACTCCATGAACTACTCTTCCAACTCTGTCATAACTTTGCCACTTCAGTTCTAACTGAGTCCTCCATGCATGAACCACCAGTAAACCCTAGGAATTGCATAATTCCTTCAACCCACTGATTTTCCAAATCTGTGCGCTGAAACTAAGTTCTCCAAGAGAATAATTTGTTGTTTATTGTCAAATTATTATTAAGAGCTAATAATAATCGACACTTCTATTTTTAGGTCGACGATCTATAAATAGACTTCGCCCAATATTCGAAAAATAGAATTTCATCTATTTTTACAACTTGACCAACCAACCACAAATAGCATCCTACAAATAGACGTGCACCAAAAATAGCCTGTGGGAGCACTTAATGAAGGCGACTCTTTTCACTAAGCTCATCTTGTTGAATCTCAACACTCCCTCTCAACAAGGTAGGGATTATCATTCACCCCGATCCTGCCTCTATGGTATTCGAATTTGATCCTGGTGAGTGCCTTCGTCAGAATATCTGCATCCTGATGTTCTGTAGGAATGTACTGAAGCAACATGATCTTCTGCTGCACATAATCTCTGATATGATGATACCAGATATCAATATGTTTAGACCTATCATGAAACACAGGATTAATTGAGAGTTTAATGCAACTCTGATTATCACAATGTATCACTATAGGATCTAAAGGTGAACTGAACAAACCAACCAGGATCCTCCTCATCTAGATAGCATCACATGCCACTTGACTTGATACCATGTATTCTGCTTCTGCTAAACTGAGTGACACAGATCTTTGTTTCCTGTTGTAACAAGACACTTTTGTAGATCCGATACTGAAAATCCCTCCTGATGTGCTCTTTATTTCCGTTGGGCTGCCTACCCAATCTACATCAGTAAAGCCATGAAACTTCACCTCATCTGTCTATCTGTACCATAAGCCATACTAAGATGTGCCCCTGAGATATCTCAGGACATGCTTGCCTGCCTTCCAAAAGAGCTTGGTAGGCTTAACCATCGCTTGTGAAATCTCGTTCATCGCATAGCATATGTCCAGTCTTGTATTAACTAAATACATGAGCGAACCCACCAATTGTCGATAAACAGTGGCATCCACTACCTCTATTGATGTAGCATCCTATTTCCTCCAATTTCCTGGAAGAGGAGTTTCGATAAGCTTGCAGCCTTGCATGTGAAACTTCTCAAGTATCTCCCGAGCATACTTTCCTTGAGACACAAATGGTCCACCTTCCCGCTGCCATATTTCCAATCCAAGAAAATAATGAAGGAGGCCCAAATCCTTCATCTCAAACTCCTTTGCAAGATCTGCCTTGCATGAGTGTATCAACTACTCATCACCCATTATTATTAAACCATCAACATAAATAACAATGATTAAAAGCTTACCCTCCACCATAATTTGGTACAAGTTTGCATCTAACTCACTCTTGGTGAAGCCAAGTCCAGTGAAATAGCTATCGATCCGAGTGTACCAAGCACGTGGTGCTTGCTTCATCCCATACAATGCTCTTTTGAGCCTGTAAACATGCGACTCGCTGCTGAAGATCTCAAATCCTTCATGTTGCTCAATGTACACCTCTTCCTCAATGATCCCACTAAGGAATGCATTCTTCACATCCATCTGATGAATGTGCCAACCCATCTGTGCTGAGAGATCAAGGATGGTCCTTATGGAAGAATACCGTTCGACAGGTGAAAAAGTTTCTTCATAATCAATCCCCTCGATCTGTGAGAAGCCTCAGGCAACAAATATTGCCTTACAATTCTTGACGCTCCCATCAACAACTTTCTTTATCTTGTAGATCCATCTTGATCCTACAACTGATTTTCCCACCAGCCTTGGAACAATCTCCCAAGCACTATTTCTGAAAATGGAGTCATACTCCTCCACCATGTCATCTACCCATGTGAGCTCCTGCACTGCTTCTTCAAAAGAATATGGCTTTGTCACGATACACTTGCTCATAAGAGCCATGTATCCAGTAAATCATTCAGGTGAGTATCTCTGTATGTGCTGTGATGTAGGGACTCCTACATTTTGTGCCGCATCAAGATTCAGTCTCTCAGCTTCTGTGGTACACTTTCTACCTTGTCTGATGTTTGGTTCTGCATGAGTGGACTTCACCACTCCATGAATATCCTCCTGTGGCTGATCCAAATCTAGAGGCTCATCTTTGGGAACAAGAAGTTCCTCCTCTGCATGCAAGTGTAGCCCCCTCTCAAGCGAAAACTTCATGGCTTTCACCTCATTGAATTTTATATCTTGTCGCACCACAGTCATCTGTCTGTCTAGAAAATACACATGATAATTATGGGGTGTTTCTGTGTACCGCACAAATATCCCAACTTTTGCAGTCGACTCCAGCTTCTTCCTGGCATCCTTTGTCACATGAATGTAAACAAATGAGCCAAAAATCTTCAAATGAGAAATATCAGGCTTCTTACCAGTAAAAGCTTCTTCAGGTGTACTCATGCCAAGTACTCTATGAGGACAATGGTTTTTCACATAAAATGTAGTGTCGCATGCTTCTCCCCACAAGTGCATCGGTAGGCCCTGGTCATGCAATATCGCTCATGCAACACCCACAATCGTTATGTTCTCCCTCTCCGCAACCCCATTCTACTGTGGGTTATGAGGCACTATGATTTTTCTTTGAATTCCTTCTTTTCTATAGAAGTCTTTGAATTCACCCGAGATGTATTCACCACCATTATCGCTCCGTAGAGCTTTCACTTGCTTCCTCGACTCCTCCTCCACCAATTCTTTGAACTCACAAAAATTTGAGAACGTTTCACTCTTCTTCTGCATGAAGAAGATCCAACATCTACGAGAATAGTTATCAACAAATATAACATAATACATGTGTTTTGATGTTGAAGCAACCGAGAAATGTCCACACACGTCTGTGTGAATTCTCTCCAGGATCACCGAAGCACGGTTCTCCTTCTCATGAAAGGTGGTCTTCACAAACTTACCCATAGTACATCCCTTGCAATGATCTGACTGCGCAAGAGTACCCTTTGGAAGTATAGTATAAATCTACTGCAAAATCTTCAAAGCGCCATGGTGAAGATGGCCCAATCTCCTATGCCATAATTCGCCCTCATCCCGACTCACCACTTCTTCTTCTTTTCCCACCTTTGTAGTGCAGCCATATACCTCCAGTTTGTAGAGATTCTTAACTTGAATCCCTATCCTCTTGGTTTTACCCATTTTTTTATGTCGCAGGAAATATTTTCCATCGCTAAAAACAACATCATAACCTTTGTCTTCCAACATTGCGACCGAGACCAAGTTCTTCTTCAGACCTGGAACATGTATAATATCATTCAAAAAGAATGGATTACCAAACTCCCTCTCAAAAGTAATAGTCCCAATGCCGGTAGCACTATATCAACCATCATTGCCCATCTCTATATGCATCTGTAGGTCCTTCTCCTCCAAGTCACTAAACAACTCCTTATCTCCCGTCATATGGAAAGATGCACCACTATCAAGATACCACACCAATCCCATATAGCTTGAAACCAAGCATGTGATAAAAGAGAAATCAAGTTCAAATTTCGAGGCTAAGGCCCCTCCAGCTACAGCTCCAGCAGCCTTCTTGTTCTTCTTCTTCTGTGGGCAATTACTGGCGAAATGCCCATGTTCGTGGCAATGAAAACACTTCACTTTGGACAAATTCTGCTTCTTGCCTTCAGCATCGGATTTTGAAGGAAATTTCTTCCCCTTCCCTTTCCTTTCTTTGGTATCCAAAGCGCAATTATCTTCATCTTCATTTTTCGATGAAGAGCCATCCCTGGTACCCTGCCTTATCTCCTCCTGCACAGGATCCAACCAAAGTCGCTCCCATCCCGGTAATTTCTCCTATCCATTGATGGAGTCTTCGTAGCTATTCCAACTCTTCGGAAGATGAAGGAGAGCCAAGCTCACCAATTCTTCATCATCAAGAGTAATCCCCACACTTCCCAGTTCATCCCTACAGTGGACAAACTTCTTCAGATATTTTGGAATACTGTCGCCCTTCTCCATTTTTATTTTTCTGAGCTTATCTTTCAATGCCAACTTCCTCTGGTCGCTGCAGCTTTGGAAAAAATCTTTCAAAGCCTTCCACATTAAGAATGGAGTGGCTTTCCTATGAAGGTTGGACAAAATATGGTCCTTCACACCTTTCAATAAAATTCTTCTTGTCTTTGCTATCTTCTTTTGCCATGTGTCAAGTAATGCAACATCGCTAGATCCCGTCTTAGGAACATCGCTATCGACGAACTCCTTCAGTCCATTATCCTCCGCACCACCTCCATCCTATCCTTCCAGGCTATGTAATTTGAGCTCCCATCAAGGGCATACTCCAATCTCAACCCATTGAAAGACATTTCAGTGTATACTCAACTTCTGCACCAAGATTTTTCTATAGCAAATTTGAATTGTCCACCAGCACAAACTCAACAATTCTTCACATTTGAAATCTTCAAGAATTAACACTGCTTCGATACCATGTAGAAATTATATACAAGATGCAAGTATATGTATATATTCTCCTGATCTAACAATATTTTATCTTCTTGCTAAATACAAAATCCTTCCACTGTTAATCTTTTGCAGAAATTAAAATCAATTGCAAACACATGAAGCAATAAAAACAATCACACATAACACAGTTTTTTAACGGGAAAGCTTGAATTTGAAATCCCCAAATATCATATATTATATATCATGGAGATTATGTAACAATATCATACAAATATTATTACATCAAGCTCTCAGTACAATCAATCGTCACACACTAGTCAGAAGAAATCTGCAAATCCATGCACCGATTTCTTGCCACCTAAGAGCCTGCCTCCACTGTGCAATCCCTACTAAAGAATAGCTTTGAATTAATTCGAATTACCCTTGCCTTGACTGCGCAATCCTCATTGGAAACTCCAATGTGTGTGTGGTGAAATCGATGTATCACTATAGTCACGACAGATATTCCATCTTACCCTTTCACCTATCTCTCCACTGGGTCTCCATTCGAACTGACATGCACTGTAGTTAACTGCTATATTTTTCAGTTTATTAATGAGTTATTATTTGTGAATTAATTAACTAATTAATTCGCTCCACTCTCACTAGTGTATCATTCAGTTAGACTAGATACAACTAGCTCAATTGAGTTTAACTCCAATAATTGAGTTAAACTAAATAACAACTCCTTGAACTACTCTTCCAACCCTATCATAACTTTGCCACTTCAATTCTAACTGAGGCCTCCATGCATGAACCACTAGTAAACCCTAGGAATTGCATAATTCCTTCAACCCACTGATTTTCCAAATCTGTGCACTGAAACTAAGTGCTCCAAGAGAATAAGTTGTTGTTTATTGTCGGATTATTATTAAGAGCTAATAATAATCAACACTTCTATTTTTAAATCAATGATCTATAAATAGAATTTTCCCAATATTCTAAAAATAGAATTTCATCTATTTTTCCAACTTGACCAACCATCCACAAATAGCATCCTGCAACTTCTAAAATATGATCACCATGTCTAAAAATAGGCATATTCTAAAAATAGACTTGCGCCAAAAATAGGTTGCAGGCCCACTTAGTGAAGGCGGCTCTTTTCACTAAGCTCATCATCTTGTTGAATCTCAACAGCCAAGATGCGCATGATAACACAAATTTTTTCAAGGGAAGTTAAGAAATGGTTTTTTTCATCAAAAACTTCTTATTTAGAAAATTCACAACAGTTATTAGACCTATTTTTAGCGAAGTGGGAAGAGAAAAAAAAAATCTCCAAATTTTGGCCAAATACAATGATTTGAAAAAAAATTGTAATGAATTTGTGCAAGATTTCATAGCCAAATTTAATAGGATATATGATGTTTCTCCAGAAAAATTTAATCCTCCTCCTGGCATGGTGCTTCTTCATTATCCATATGCTTTTGATCCAAACATGGCTTACCAATCGAGCGAGAGAAATCCTACTACCCTTGAAGACATGCAAAGGAATGTAGTAAGTGTTGTAAATATTGTCATTGATGGCAATGGAGGCAGCAAAGAAATAGACAGACAAAGAAGGAAGCAGATGCAAAGATAGGCAAAGAACAACAGTAGGTAATATGTACAACGAAGGCAGAGGCAGAGGTCGAGCAACAATAGCAGCTAAGGCAGAGGAAGAGGCAGCGAATATAGAGGCAGAGCCGTTATATCAGAGGTAGAGGCAGAGGCAGAGCCGTTATCACAAGCAGAGGCAGAGTAGAAAATTCCGAGAATCGCTACCCCAGCTGGAAAATACATAAACCCAATTCCGGGAATCGCTTATCCCAAGCGGCAAGTATATATATATATATATATATACAAACCTTATTCCGAGAATAATTACCCCAGGCAGAAGGATACACTAAATATTGGAGCAAAAAAGTAAATGTAATATAAAATCTTATTCCGAGAATCATAACCCAAGCAACAATGTATGCATATATATAAAATTCTGAGAATTTCCCAAGCCGACGGATATATATATTTATGAACCTTACTTCCGAGAATCGCCCAAGCCGGAGGATATATATATAATTTCGAGAATCGTGACCCAAAGGTCCAAACCATAGATATTTGTAATGAAGCGCTTTAATGGACAAAGAGCCAAAGGTATCAAAGCCTTATATGGTGGGCCCTTTCCCAATCGCATCGGAGAAAAACTGTGAAGCGGAATATGTAAAACACAGAAAGTTGCGATTGCGATATAAGTCCAGACCCAATGGGTTTATGAATTATGGTTCAAACATATTTGAAGTCCAGCATAATCGCATCGAAACAGTCTAATCACATCGGAGAATATAAAGGCATCGGAACGTCACAACAAAAGTTGTGATTGCAATCAATCGCATCGGAACAATCGCAAAAGTACCAATCGCATCGAAGTTAAAGCAGAACATGTTAACAAATATTTGCGATTGCGATGAAAGCCAGACGTGATAGTCATATAAACTCTGACTTATAAAACATGGTCGGGTTCGCATATCAATCGCAATCGGAAATTTGTGGAGCATATCAATCGCATCAGAGCAAGGCAGCTTGCAATTGCGATTGGCAATACCGGACGCGATAGTCATATAAACTCCGCCATATAAAACATGGTTGGGTCCGCATATCAATCGCAATCGGAAATTTGTGGAGCATATCAATCGCATTGAAGCAAGGCAGCTTGTGATTGCGATTGGCAATATCGGACGCGATAGTCATATAAACTCCGCTATATCGAACATGGTCGGGTCCGCATATCAATCGCAATCGAAAATTCATGAAGGTGTTGTTATATATATATATATATAGTTGTTGCTATTATATTGAAAAGTGCCATGTGGACTGTGGACCCACAAGCCTCGGCTTAAGGTGGAGGGCGATTATTAATAATTGCGATGTATGTTTGTTCCGCTTGGGGAACTTTCCACATCAACAAGACACTTACTGTATGAAAGGCGTTGGAATATGCCCAGATTTAAATTCAACAGTTACACATATATACAAAATGCACTAATATACAAAGCACAGTTACATGTTTGCATCAGTTACACCACAGCAGAGGACAGAAAAGCAAACAGAGCTGAAAAGAGATAAAACATAGTCACAGAAAAGACAGACACAGTCAAAGAAAAGACAAATTCACAGCAAGCCAAAATACTACATGATTTGAGCCGAAGTTCTCATTATAATTTGAATGTAAATATTTTTAATTGATTTATATTGTTGTGATACATTGGAAAGTCTCCGGAGGAAAAACAAAGCTCCCACTGTAATATTGAAATTAATGCATGTTGTTATATTTTCTGAATGAGTGAGTGAAATAAATGAAAAGGCAGAAAGCGAAGAGGCATGGCTGTCCATTCCAAATTCATTGAGGAATGCTAACAGTCACAAGAAAATCCTTATAAATAAAATCATCTTGATATGAAAAAAGAGGTTAGAGAGAGCAAATATAGAGAATGGAGAGTATAAAAGAGTGAGGCAGAGAAGATTAAGAAAAGAAGAGCAGAAAGAGATGCTACAGAACAGAGCTGATACCTGAGGTAAAACAACAAACACTCAGTTTGATAAATTGAGGAAGTTGGAGCTTACCTATCAAGTTGTAGCTTGATAGCTATCAGTTGTAGCTGACTAAGGTTGGAGCCTCCTGTAGGTTGGTGCCTGCAGAAAAACAGTGGTGAGAGGGAGTTGGAGCTTGCCTTTGCATCACAACAATAATAAGATGTGGTTTTCTCCCTTTATGGGTTTCCACTTATATTTGGTGTCTCTTTGTATGATGTTTATGTGTTTATTTGATTTATATCATCTGCTTACTACCTACTGCTCTCATATTAAGTCTACTGTTATATTGTATTAATAATTGTTGCTCACATTATAAGATTACTCACACATTAAGCTGGACATGAAATGAAGGTGTAAATAAGGTTTAATGAAAAGTTTTAAAAGTCCATGAATGTGTTAAACTGATTCACCCCCCCCCCCTCTTAGTTTAACTAAGGGTTCAACAATTGGTATCAGAGAAGGTTCCTTTGTACCAATTTAACAACTGAAAGGAGATTCTAGGTTCTTAGGATGGCTAGTAAAGAAGGATGCTCAACCAATAAAGCCCCTTTCTTTACAGGTGCAAATTATGCTTTCTGGAAAATCAGAATGAGGACATACATAATGTCTCTAGGAATAGAAGTTTGGGGTGCTGTGGAATTAGGATATGCCCCAAAGGAAATTGACTCAGAGAAAGAATCCAAACAAGATTTTGTAGCTAATGCAAAAGCCATGAATGCCATCTTGAATGGATTGTGTGAAGTAGATTTTAACAAAGTAATGCACAAAGACACTGCCAAAGAGATGTGGGATACTCTGGAGAACATCCATGAAGGAGACAAGAAAGTAAATACTGCCAAACATCAAGTCTATAGAGCCCAGTTTGAGAACTTAAAAATGAATGATGATAAAGACATTGACAGTTTCTTCCTAAAAGTTGCAGAAATTGTTAACAATATGAAAGCTCTTGGAGAAACCATGCCAGAAAGTATAATTGTGCAAAATATTCTAAGATCTCTTCCATCCAGGTTTAATTCCAAGGTGTCTGCAATAGAAGAAATAGTTGATTGGGAGACCTTGACCATGAACCAGCTACTTGGAAATCTAACAGCATATGAAATGAGGCTCCCACAAAAGAAGCCAAGTTCGAGGGAGGCTGCCTTTAAAATAGAAAAGAAGAAAGAAGAAGAGGAAGACATATGCTCTTGTTCGGATGAAGAAGAAGAAAAATTTGTCAAGAAAATGGATAGAGATTCAGGTAAATACAAAGGTAAACTTCCTTTCAAATGCTTTAACTGTGGAAGAGTGGGACACTATGCTGCTAAGTGTCCTCACAATAAAGTAAGGAATCAGGTTCAAGATTCAGAGAAAAATACATCAAAGAACTGGCAGTAAGGAAAGAAGTTCAGCAGAAAATCCTTCTATGCTCAACAAGACAGCAGTACATCTGAAGACCCAGATGAACTCTCAAGTGAATATGGAACCTCTGAATTTTTATTGATGGCTATAGAAGAACTTGAAGGTCTCCTGCTAGAAGATGAAGAAGAAGAAGGTGAAGTCGACCTTGAGGGGGAGCTAAGAAGTGCTCTAGAAGAGATTGATAGACTCAAGCTAAAATGCAGAAAACAAAAGGACATTCTCCTCAAGTTTGTATGAGAAGAACAAAATTCAAAAGTCCTCATGCAGCTGAAGGTAGAACTTGAAGAAGCCAAGAAGATAGAAGACATGTTACTTCAGCAAATCAAGGATAAAACCTGAGAACAAGAGAAGCTGGAAGAAGAAGTAGTATGTCTCAGGAAGAAACTAGAAAATGCTCAAAGGAAAGTGGTTATAAGCTCTTGTCAAACAACAAGCTCTAGTAAGTTGAATGAAATTCTGGTTGCTCAAAGATCCCCTATGATAAAAACTGGAATAGGCTATGAAGTAGAATCAAGTAAAAGCAAATAAAAAGAAAACAGAGGGATTATTTTTGTAAAAGCAAAGAAGAATGATGAAGCAGCTCAAACAATTCCTACAAAAGAAGAAACCTGTAATGAGGAAGACAGAGATCAGAAGAAACTTCTAATAACAAAGAAGGCAATAAATACTAAGACAACAGATAAAGGGACATATGTCTCTGAATATGTAAAATTCGGAAGCCATCAAAGGAGATTCTTCCCTCCTATGAATAATGCCACCTATTATGTCTGCCACAAGCTGGGACACATTGCTGCATATTGCCATGCAAGGAGGAGTAATTCAAACCAGCAAAAGATGCAAACATTGAAGAGATTGCCTCAAGTAAACAAATGGAAGATAAAACCTTACATCAGGTATGCACACAGTTTCTATGGTTGTTGTTTTTATTGTAAGGAATTTGGTCATAAAATCATTGAGTGTAGAAATTATGGACAAAGATTGATGTTTAACACCTCAAGGAAGTTTATGAATCAAATAAATTCTGTTCATACTCATAATTCTACAAAAATTATGATCAAATGTTGTGTATGCAATCAAGTTGGACATATACCTTCCAAATGTCCTCTAAGAAGATGTAATTCATCACCTCACAAAAGATACCAAACAAAAGGGTGCCTCCAGTGGATAAAGAAGGTGAATAAATGTGACTTGGCTCTAACTGCTCAAGATTTGAAAAGTCAATGGTATTTGGACAGTGGCTGCTCTAAACACATGACAAGAGATAAAAGCAAGTTTATAACTCTTGATGAAAATAAATCTGGCAATGTTACTTTTGGCAATGATAAATCAGGTAATATCAAGGGAAAAGGCTCAGTCAGCATAGAAAATGGCAAAGGAAAGGCCCAAGATGTACTATTTGTAGATGGGCTGAAAGCAAATTTACTAAGTGTTAGTCAAATGTGTGACAAAGGCTATGAAGTTCTTTTTAGAGCACAAGATTGTGAAGTCAGATCAAGCACCACAGGTAAGACTCTGCTCAAAGGAGTTCGAACAGAGAGTAATGTTTACATTGTGAAAGAGGAAGATGAAGCATTTCATCTTAGCAAACTAGAAGAGTCATGGTTATGGCATAAAAGGTTGGGACATCTCAGCTTCGATCACATAATCAGACTAAGAAAGAAGAACGCTATCAGAGACATGCCAGAAATAAAAAGGCCTTCTAATACCATATGTAAATAATGTCAATTAGGCAAACAGTCTTGCACATCCTTCAAGGCCAAAGATGAGTTATCAATAAGAAGACCTCTACAACTTGTGCACATGGACCTGTGCGGACCTGCAAGAACTAAGACTCCAAGTGGAGAATACTACTTCATGCTAATAATAGATGACTTCTCCAGAATGACATGGGTTTCATTTCTCAAGAATAAATCAGAAGCTCTGGAAAAATTTAAGATCTTCAAAGCATTAGCAGAAAATCAAACAGGATGCAAGCTGAAATGCATCAGATCAGACAGAGGAGGTGAATTTACAGATTATGACTTTGCTGACCTATGCAATGAACATGGAATAAAGCAACAATTTACTATTACAGGAACACCTCAGCAAAATGGAGTATCAGAGAGACAAAACAGGTCTATACAGCAAATAGCCAGAGCCATGATGTATGAAAGTAATATTGCTCAGACCTTCTGGGCAGAAGCAGTACACACAGCGGTGCATATCCTTAATAAAGCTCACTTAAGGCCAAGCAGTGACAAGACTCTGTATGAACTATGGCATGGGAAACCAGCTTCAATCAAACATTTTAGAATCTTTGGAAGCAAGTGTTACATAAAGAATAATGATGAAAATATTGGAAAATTTTATGCAAGAGCAGATGAAGGGACATTTCTAGGATATGCATCCAAAAGTAAAGGGTACAGGTGCTGCAACAAGACTCTTCGAAAAATAGTAGAAATCATTGATGTGATATTTGATGAAGAACTTACAAAAAATACAAGAGATACAGACTGCTGCAGTCCATCAGAAAACCATGAAGAAGAAAAACAAGATGATGAGGAAACAAGCAAGACAACAAAAGATACAGAGCTGAGTTCTAAAGCTCCCTCAAGATATACTCAGAAGAACCATCCTTAAGATCAGATCATTGGAGACAAGAGAGTAGGGGTCCAAACAAGAAGGCAACTAACAGAACAAAATGAAGAGGTATACATAGCCATGTTGTCACAAATAGAGCCAAAGAAATTTGAAGATGCCAACAAGGACAAGTCTTGGGTAAATGCTATGAATGAATAATTGGACCAAATTGAGAAAAACAATACCTGGGAATTAGTTCCTAGACCCATTGAGAAAAATGTCATAGGCTCAAAATGGGTATTCAAAAACAAAATGAACGAGCAAGGACAAGTAATAAGGAATAAAGCCAGACTGGTCTGGAAAGGATATTCACAAATCGAAGGACTTGATTATGATGAAACATTTTCCCCTGTAGCCAGAATGGAAGCCATCAGAATGTTTCTGGCCTTTGCTTGCTTCCAAAACTTCAAAGTATATCAAATGGATGCAAAATCTGCATTTCTGAATGGAGACTTAGAAGAAGAAGTCTATATGGAACAACCAGAAGGCTTCTCATTGACAGACAAAGAAGACTATGTGTGCAGACTGAAGAAGGCTCTATATGGACTGAAATAGGCTCCTCGTGCTTAGTACTCGAGACTAGATAAATATTTGCAAAAACAAGGCTTTAAGAGAGGCGGAGTAGACAACAATCTATACATAAAAGCCCATGAAAATGAACTCCTGATTTTTGTGGTATATGTTGATGACATTATGTTTGGAAGCAACAGAGAAGAACTAGCAAAAGGGTTTGCTGATGAGATGAAAACAGAGTTTGAGATGTCTATGATTGGAGAGCTCAGTTTCTACTTAGGACTTCAAATTCAACAAAATAACACAGGAACATTCATTTCACAAGAAAAATACTTGAAAGAAATGTTGAAAAATTTCAAAATGGAGGACTGAAAACCTATGTCAACTCCCATGATCACAGGATGCAAGCTGTGTGCTGATGATGGGTCTGCCGATATAGATCAAAAACTCTACATATCCATGATAAGAAGTCTGTTGTATCTGACAACATCAAGACCAGACATCATGCTAGCAGTAGGACTAGTGGCTAGATATCAAGCAGCACCTAAACACAACCATCTTCTGGAAGTCAAAAGAATATTTAGATATCTACAAGGAACAACACAGTATGGACTTTGGTATCCTAAAGGAAAAAGCTTCACTTTGACAGCATACACAAATGCAGATTGGGCCAGCTATGTGGATGACAGAAAAAGCACAAGCGGAGGTGCTTTCTATCTAGGAGAAAGTCTGGTGGCATGGTTAAGCAAGAAACAAACATCTATCTCTCTGTCTACAGTAGAAGTATAATATATAGCAGCAGCAACATGTTGTACACAAGTCATGTGGTTGAAGCAAACTCTTCAAGACATGAAGGTAAGCATTGATGAACCTATCTCAATCAAATGTGATAATACAAGTGCTATAACTATATCTAAAAACCCCGTGCTTCACTCTAAAACTAAACATATCCCAATCAAGTACCATTTTCTTCGATAACAAGTGGCTCAGAAGATAGTAAAACTGGAGTATGTGCCAACAAAAGAACAAACAACAGACATATTTACCAAACCGCTTGCCAGAGAACCATTTGAATATTTGAGAAACAGATTAGGGGTAGTATTTGTAGATGTTATTCTCTAATATGAAGAGAAAGCACAGCTTCAGGGGGAGAACAAAAACGAAAATATCATTCCCAGGGGGAGACCAACCAGCAAGGGAAGCATGAAAACAGGTCCTCAGGATTAAAAGGATTAAGGCAAGAATAAATTCAACTTAAAAGAATCAATAAAAAGGCAAAAGGATCAGTGGCGTAGCGGAAGAGTGGTGAACCCCGACATGAACCGAACATGGAAGAGTGGTGAACCTGACGTAAATCTAATCCAAAGGTTGAAGCGACAACGTCCAAAGTCAGAAAATTCCAGAGAAAGATAATGCACGAAAATATTGAAAAAGAATAAAATCACAGAATCAAAGAATAAGATCTACACTACGAATTCAAACCCCTTGCCATTGATGTCAAAGGGGGAGGAAGAGAAAGCAACAGAAGAAAGGATCCTAACAGGAAAACAGAGGAAGTGCATTGCCATCAATGCCAAAGGGGGAGACTGTTGGAAATATTGTCATTGATGGCAATGGAGGAAGCAAAGACAGAGACAGACAAAGAAGGCAGCAGATGCAAAGATAGGCAAAGAACAGCAGTGGGTAATATGTACAACAAAGGCAGAGGCAGAGGTCGAGCAACAGTAGCAACTAAGGCAAAGGCAGAGGCAGCGAATATAGAGGCAAAGCCATTATATCAGAGGCAGAGGTAGAGGCAGAGCCATTATCACAAGCATAGGCAGAGCAGAAAATTCCGAGAATCGCTACCCCAGCTGGAGGATACATAAACCCAATTCTGGGAATCGCTTACCCCAAGCGGCAAGTATATATATACAAAACTTATTCCGAGAATCATTACCCCAGGTGGAAGGATACACTAAATATTGGAGCAGCAAAGTAAATTTAATATAAAATCTTATTCCGGGAATCATAACCCAAGCGGCAATGTATGCATATATATAAAATTCTGAGAATTGCCCAAGCTGGCGGATATATATATATATGAACCCTAATTCCGAGAATCGCCCAAGCCGGAGGATATATATATAATTTCGAGAATCGTGACCCAAAGGTCCAAACCATAGATATTTGTAATGAAACGCTTTAATGGACAAAGAACCAAAGGTATCAAAGCCTTATATGGTGGGGCCCTTTCCCAATCGCATCAGAGAAAAAATTGTGAAGCAGAATATGTAAACAACAGAAAGTTGCGATTGCGATATAAGTCCAGACCTGATGGGTGTATGAATTATGTTTCAAACGTATTTGAAGTCCAGCATAATCGCATCAAAACAGTCTAATCGCATTGGAGAATATAAAGGCATTGAAACGTCACAATAGAAAGTTGCGATTGCGATCAATCGCATCAGAACAATCGCAAAAGTACCAATCGCATCGGAGTTAAAGTGGAACATGTTAACAAATATTTGCGATTGCGATGAAAGCCAGACGTGATAGTCATATAAACTCCGCCTTATAAAACATGGTCGGGTCCGCATGTCAATCGCAATCGGAAATTTGTGGAGCGTATCAATCGCATCGGAGCAAGGAAGCTTGCGATTGCGATTGGCAATATTAGACACGATAGTCATATAAACACCGCCTTATAAAACATGGTCGGGTCCACATATCAATCGCAATCGGAAATTTGTGGAGCGTATCAATCGCATCGAAGCAAGGCAGCTTGCGATTGCGATTGGCAATACCAGACACGATAGTCATATAAACTCCGCTATATCGAACATGATCAGGTTAGCATATCAATCGCAATCGGAAATTCGTGAAGGTGCTATTATATATATATATATATATATATATATATATATATATATATAAATTTGTTGCTATTATATTGGAAAGTGCCGCGTGGACTGTGGACCCACGGGCCTCGGCTTAAGGTGGAGGGCGATTATTAATAATTTCGATGTATGTTTGTTCCGCTTGCGGAACTTTCCACATCAACAAGACACTTACTGTATGAAAAGCGTTGGAATATGCACAGATTTAAAGTCAACAGTTACACATATATACAAAATGCACTGATATACAAAGCACAGTTACATGTTTGCAGCAGTTACACCACAGCAGAGGACAGAAAAGCAAACAGAGCTGAAAAGAGATAAAACACAGTCACAGAAAATACAGACACAGTCAAAGAAAAGACAAATGCGTAGCAAGCCAAAAGACTAAATGAATTGAGCTAGAGTTCTCATTATAATTTGAATGTAAATATTTTTAATTGATTTATATTGTTGTGATGCATTGGCAAGTCTCCGGAGGAAAAACAAAGCTCCCACTGTAATATTGAAATTAATGCATGTTGTTATATTTTCTGAATGAGCAAGTGAAAGAAATGAAAAGGAAGAAAGCGAAGAGGCATGGCTGTCCATTCCATTTTCATTGAGGAATGCTAACAGTCACAAGAAAATCCTTATAAATAATATCATCTTGATATGCAAAAAGAGGTTAGAGAGAGAAAATATAGAGAATGCAGAGTATATAAGAGTGAGGCAGAGAAGATTAAGAAAAGAAAAGCAGAAAGAGATGCTATAGAACAGAGCTGATACCTGAGAAAAATCAGCAAACACTCAGTTTGATAAATTGAGGAAGTTGGGAGCCTCTATCGTTACATAGTCAAGAATGATCGAGGTTGAGCTCGTAGGTTGGTGCCCTAAAATTGGAAGGGGAGTTATGCTTCCTTGCAAGTTGTAGTTGCAAATTGAGGTTAAGCCTCCCCGTAGGTTGGTGCCGGCTAAAACAAAGGGTGAGAGTGGTGAGAGGGAGTTGGAGCTTGTCTTTGCATCACAACAATAATAAGATGTGGTTCTCTCCCCTTATGGGTTTCCACTTATATCTGGTGTCTCTTTGCATGATGTTTATGTGTTGATTTGATTTATATCATCTACTTAATACATGTTGCTCTCATATTAAGTATACTGTTATATTGTATTAATACTTGATGCTCACATTCTAAGATTACTCACACATTAAGCTGGACATGAAATGAAGGTGTAAATAAGGTTTAATGAAATTTTTTAAAAGTCCATGAATGTGTTAAATTGATTCACCCCCCCCCCCCTCTTAGTTTAACTAAGGGTTCAACAGTAAGTGTTGAGGTAAATATACTTATAAAAAATTCAAAGATGAAATCATAAAAGAGGGCTACCATAAAGGAGGATCCATCCACTTCACGGAGGGAAAAATTGATTCTTTGATTAAGACAATGGAGAAGATGATGGATAAGATGACCATCACAGATAAACACGCAGAACAACAAATCAAAAATCCAAATTTCAGAGGTCAATAGCAGCAAACTCAATTCAATATTAAGAAAAGGGAGAAAAGGGTCAAGATAAACAAGTTTAGTAGCAAATTCATACTCCTTTTCAACAAAATTATACAAAGGGCCCTGATGAAGAAGAAGAAGAAATGTCAGGTGAAATTCACCTCTTTGAGGAAGATCAACAACATATTTTCTTGAATGAGGAGGATGAATTTTCTGAAGAACTTTATGTACCTGATGATTAGCAATATGTTCATTCTAATGATGATATTTTTGTAGTACAGATAGACGATTATCAAGGAGGCTATCAAAATGCCCTTACCCAAATGCTAATGCAATATGGTCTGAGAATTAGAAAAAATAGAATTCTAAAGAAGATGTTCATAACAAACAGATTACTTCTACAAATCATAAGGATAAAGGACCTGCTATTATCAATTAGGGAAAAAGTAGTGAAGCTTCTATCAACAATCTGAATAAAGACAAATAAATTCAAGCTGGAGGACAAAGAAAGGAGATTCCAATTAGAGATCGGCCCGAAAAGAAGGACATGCCATCTAAAGAGGTAGAAAATAATTATAATTTATTTAGTCTTGAGAATGAAATTTCAAAGCTTAAATTCTCAATTCCATTGAATGAAATAATCAAGAATGACCAATAAACGTTCCAAGTAGCTAAATTTCTTAAGGTTTACCAAATGTCTTATATGGTGAATGTTAGTGATGACCACCCTGAGCTTTTATTTGGTCCTGCTGTAGATGGTGACTTAGAAGAAAGTGAGGTTCCGCATTTTTACCTCAGTCTCAAAATTCATGATTTGTCCTCCATAATGCTATGCTAGACTCTGGGGTGTCCCATAATATCATGCCTAAAGCCATCATGGAAAAACTAGGATTGGATATTACCAGGCCATACCATGACCTTTACTCTTTTGAATCAAGAAGGGTTAAGTGTCTCAGTCACATCAAATATTTAGTGGTGTCCTTAGATCAAATTGCAGCTAAGAACATTCTTATGGACATTGTTGTAGGTGAAATTCGACCAATATATGGAATGCTTCTCTCCTGATCATGGGGAGCCAAACTTAGAGGCACTTTGTAGTTAGACTTTTCCAATGCTATTATACCAGTTTTTGGACAACTCAGAAAATTATACACGGAGAACAAGATGAAGTACATGATTAATAGCAAGGAAAACCCGATAATCACCCAATTCATGTTTTTTCATACAGATTTAGAGTCCTTTATTTTCTACAATGATAAATTTTCAGCATATTTAGAAGATTTGATGGAAGAAAAAGCAGAAATTTCATATTGTGTTCAAGAAATTCCAAGTTCAGAAAAACAAGAAAAGATGCCAAGAAGCTTTCAACCAAGTGCATCAATAAAAAAAAATAGTTGAAACAATGAAAGAGACAAAGCCTATTGGGACAACAGACCATTCTCAAACAGTTAATCAAGATCAGTCATCTAAAATTGAACTTCCCGACGAAGAAAATGGCCTATGGACCATGGATCTTGATGGAACCTTAGGTAAGGAAGGAGCTGGAATTGGAATTTGGATTCATATTCCCATCAATCATTCATCTCACCTTCCTCCTAATATTCAAATTTATTCTTACAAATTGGAATTTGAATGTTGAAACAATGAGGCAGAATATGAGGCTTTGATAGTTGGTCTTAAAATACTCAAGAAACAAGGTGCCAATAAGATTTTTGCATACGGTTAATCCAAGTTAGCAATAAATCAAGGCAAAGGGGAATACTAGGCCAAGCATCTTAGAATGTGATTAAGACCTTCATTGAATACACTCTGTCATTGATTCCAAGGAATAGCAATGTCATTGTTGATTTCCTTGCCACTTCAACTAGTATGTTCAAAATTCTAGTTTATCCCAACAAGTAATATGAGATTAATTTCAAACATCGCCCTATTCTTTCAGATAATTTTCAGTATTGGCAAGATTTTCAGGATGATAAACAAATTTACATCTTCTTGCAGACGGAAGAAGAGTTTGTGAGTTCACAAATTGATGATCAATTTTATGAATATGATCAAGAAATGCATACAGTAGAAATGAAGGTATTGTAGTTGAAAGATAACTCAATTCCAAGAAGTGTAGTACCCTTGGAGGATGTTAACTATCATGATTATGTTGCCCAGAAACCAACAATGCTACCAACTGAGGTAGGAGTGGAAGAAATCAACCTTGACACTCCTGAAAAGCCCAAAATCGTCAAGATATTAGAGTCTTTGAGTCCATAGATGAAAGGTAAATATGCAGCACTCATGACTGAGTTTGTTGATTTATTTGCATGGGAATATATTGATCTAAAGGTGTATAATAAGAGGATAATTTAGCATACCATTCCTCTAAAGCCTAATCAGAAGCCTTTCCATCAGAAACTCAGAAGGATGAATCCAAAGTTACTACCCTCCATTGAGAAATAATTGAACATATATTTGTATACTTCTGGTATTATTGTCTCTCTGTATTTCTCAAATTGGATGTCAAATTTAGTACCAGTAAGAAAGAAGAGAGGTGAGATCCGTTTATGTATTGATTTCTATAATTTGAATAAAGTGTCATTGAAGGACAACTATCCACTTCCAAAGATGGATTATATCCTTCAAAGGGTGGTTGGTTCTTCCAGGATTTCATTTTTTAATGGAAACTTTGGATATAATCAGATCTTGGTTCATTTGGATGACCAAGAGAAGACAACCTTCACGACACCTTGGGGTACTTTTATGTATGCTAAGATGCCCCTTGGTTTGAAGAAAGCAAGGGAAAATTTTCAATGAGAGATGGATGTCACATTTTCCAATGAGAAGGATGTATTTTTGTTCATTTATCTTGATGACATAATAGATTTTTCCAAGACGAATGAAGAACACTTGTAGCACTTAAGGACAATTCTCCAATGGTGCAGAAAATATGGCATATCGTTGAATCTGAAGAAGAGTTTGTTTGCTATGGAGGAGGGGAAATTTCTTGGTCATATCATATCTAAAGATGGCATCTGAATAGGTCCTTCAAGAATTGAAGCAATTTAGAATTTGGACTATCCTAGGAGTAAGAAGGAAATTCAATTATTCAATGGTAAGATCAATTTCTTGAGAAGGTTTATTCCTATTCTTGTTGAACATTTAAAGGAAATTACGAATATGTTTAAGAAATACAGGGAGGTGAAATGGTCTGACGAGGCTATAAAATCATTTAATAAAGATAATATTTCATTGTCTCACGCTCCCATTCTTATCAGCCCAAATTATACACTTAATTTTATCATTTTTTCCTTTTCTTTTGAACATACATTAGTTGTTGTCCTCATGCAAAAGAAAGATCAGAAAACAGAGTAGTCAATTGATTTCTTTAGTAGGACCATATGGGATGTGTCTTTGAAATATAATATCATTGAGAAAGAGGAATTAATGCTAGTTAAAGCATTGAAATACTTTGAGTTTACATCCTTCATTCTCATGTTCTTGCCTATGTTCTGAATGTCACTATCAAAGATGTGTTAACATAGAATGATCCTGAAGGCAGACATGGTAAGTGGATAGTTTCTATGCTAGAATATGATTTAGAAATCAGACCTACAAAACTAATCAAAGGACAAGGCTTAGCTAGCTCATGGAGGACTCTAACTTACATGCCTTGGACATCAACTTTATTGTTGCACTTTCCAAGAAGCGGGAAGATGATTCTTTACCTCAAGTATGTCAAATTTTTATTTTATCACCATGGTATTTAGATATAGTTCATGTGATGCAACATTTGAATCCTCCTCTAGGTTTGACTAGCAATAATGGTAGATCCCTAAAATTGAAGGCTCTTAAGTATTGTATACTTAATAATTATTTATATTGGAAAGATTCGAGAAGAGTTTTATGAATTATTTGGTAGAAAATGAAGTTGAGAAAGTGATGAATTATTTCCATAAAGGTGATTGTGGTGGTCATACTTTTTGGAAAACTACAGCAAACAAGATATTGAGGGTTGGCTTCTATTGGACAAGCTTGCTTTTAGATGTGTATAAAACAGTCATGAGTTGTCATGAGTTCAAAATTTTTCAAGGAAAGAGAAAATTGTTACCGCTACCCTTGCAACCAATTGTAGTTCAAGCACCCTTCTAGCAGTGGGGGCTTGATTTCATAGGTGATATTCACCCTCCATCATCATCTCAACATAAATGGATACTCACCACCACTAACTACTTTAGAAATTTGATTGAAACCATCCCCACGAGACAAGGTACATACACGATAATTATTCTGTTTTTGGAGAGAAATATTCTGTCTCATTTTGGCTGCCCACATAAAATCTTTACAGAAAATGCAGCACCATTCAAATCCAAAAATATGATAGAACTTTGTGATAAATATTAGATAAGACTCGGGAATTCAACATCATATCATCCTCAAGGCAATGGATTGGTTGAATCATCAAACAATTCATTGGTGAACATAATCAGAAAGTTGTTTCAAGAGAACAAAAGGAATTGGCACAAAAAGTTAATTAATGCTCTATGGTAGACAAAGTTAGCACAAAAAATTCTATCAGCATGTCACATTTTCATCTATTCTATGGTGTAGATATAGTGTTTCCGACTTCCCTAGCAGTGCCAGTGATGAAATCCTACAATATATTGAAAGTGATCCAAATGAAATTTAATGAAGAATCAATCAAATGATCTATTTGCAGCAGTCTAGGGAAGAAGCTTTCAATAACACCTCAAAGCTTAAAGAGAAGATCAAGAAAATTTATGACAAGAAAATTGAAGCTGATGATTTCAACTTCAGAGATGTTGTTCTCCGGTGGGATGCCTGAAATGAGGATAAAGGAAAACATGGTAAGATTGAGAACTTATGGAAATGACCCTACAAGATTTCAGCTTTCAAAGGGAATAATTCTTATTTATTAGAAGATCTTGATGGGAAATCACTTCCAAGAGGACTGGTGAATGGTAGGCTCCTCAAATACTATCTTACCTGACCTTGAAGAAATAATTTCACTTCCATTGTAATTAACATTTTATTTGTTTTCAAAGCATAAGGAAGTTGTCAAAGAAGTTTGAAGCCCGAGGAGAAGGCCATAAGTTTCTCTGATCATTTGTTGTTTTTAGGACAAGTCAATTTAGTTTTTTTTTTCTCAGTTTAGTGAGTCATTCATTTGAGTGTCAAGTATTTTATTTTGAGTCCATCGCTCAATGGATGAGGTTACCTAGTCTACGATGTTATTGACACCTCCTAAAAGAGTTTCCATCCCCAGCTGGAACCATTATTAGTTTCTATGAGTCAGAGTGATCAAATTCATTCTTTTAGTATTGTTAAATGTCTTTGGTCAAATTTTTAAATTTTCAAATAAATTTGACATGTCTTTTTAAAGTCAAATGAGTCTTAGTCATGTCCTCGGTGTCTCTACTACTCCCTCCATTTTCAAGGTCATCAAAGTTCATCATGGTCATGTCATCATTCCTTGTGATAGGTCATCAAATGAGTGTTTTGGTCATCATTTTGGTCATAAACTCATATCATTCATACTACAAAGGTTCAAAATTCCAAATCATGGTTTCATATATGCATTTGGTGTCATAATTAGGTCAGGTCATCATAAGTCATGTAAGGAGTCATAACATCACCTTAGTCACCATAATGGGAGTTAGTAATTAGAGAAAAAATGTTAAAAAACATTCCAAAGGTACATTTACCCTTAATGGAGATGTAACCTTGCCAAATAAAGTTATAAAGTTGCAGTACACTACCTCATCACATCATATCTCAAAAAGGACATATGATGTCACTCCACCAAAATCAACTTTAAAGCTATAAAGAAACCATACAAGAATTCAAACACTTCATTTCATCTTCCTAGAGCCCTCCTCCACCATTGAGTTTCACCTCAGCCTTCAAAACTCTGATTTTTCCATCATCAAGACCTTGCCAGCAAGCACGCTGCATTTTTTAGCTTGGAGATTAGCGGAAGACACAACATGATTCATTCAGCAATATACAGGTTCCAGAGACTCTTAACATGTAAGTACAACCTCTTTTCAGCTTTTATATAGTGACTTCCTATAGAAAATGATGAAATCCCTCTCCTAGGGTTTTTCGCTACGCTTTTGGTTTTCTTGGTTTTTGCTTTAGTTCAATGAGAAAATCCATAATTTTCCTACCCTAATACTCTTTTACATACTTTATAAACCTTCCCTAATCATTTCTCACACTCATATCCTTCATTTAATCATATTTCCCCAAAAAACCTAGCCACGCTACGCTTTTTCTACATTTTTAGGTTTGGACAGTTTTTTTGGTTTCTTCTCCTCTTTCCCTCATCCATTTCAAGAAATTCCACTTCCCATGTGTCCCTAACACCTATCCATATCTCCCCTAGTTTTCTCAATTTTTTCCTTAATAGTTATCCCCTCCGTTCCCTTCCCTAAACCAACTGATATTTTTCCGCTATTTTCCCAATCCTACCCTACCCTTCCCTCATATCAAGCTAGGGTTTTTATTAAGCAAACCAACACTATGGCCAGTGAAAAGAAGAAATGAAAAAAAGGAGGACATGTATCCATATATGAACCAACTAACATACAAGAAATCAATGCTTCACCATTCATCAAAGAGTCATTTGAAAAGGTAAATTGCCCAGGGTTTTGTGAAATGATACAAGAGGTGGGATGCTATGCTAGGTTGACCAGTATTTTGGCCACCAATTTCAAGAGGGAAAATACCACCATAGCAGGGATCGACTTCATAATGTCAGCATATCTCATAGCTTTAGCCACAGATATCCCTAACCAAGGAGAAATTTGGTTTAAGGGGATGGATTTGGATATTGAAAATTACAAACTCTTCCTCAAACCACACTACAAGGAGGCTCCCACTCATATCTTTCCTTTTAGAAAATTGTTAGATAAACATGCTCCTTTGATGAAGGTGATTATGAAGTATTTCACTTGTGAAGGGAGGTTTTCTAGGTTGTACCAGTATCACATAATATTGTTGATGCATTTCACTACCATTGAACCACTAAACCTACAAAATTACTTATTCGAGAGCCTGGTTAATATGACTAAGAAAGTGAAAAGTAAAGGGAGATACCATCAGGCAAGTTTATTCCATCATGGTGTGATCAAATTCATATTTCTTCATCATCTCACACAGGTTAATATGTATTGGGAGGCATTTTTAGAGGTAAAATCTCTTTTGCCTATGTCTCCTCAATCCAAAAGCATCAACGCTCCTACATCATCTGGGCCTACAAAGAGTTGAGCCATCTAGCACACCTTTAGTGACCAAAATAAAACCTAGGGAAAATGTTTATAAAAACTACAAGAATGGGAAAAGATTGATTTTTTCCCCTGAGATGTCTAAGGAAATGCCTGCATCTAAACCACTGACTAGGTCACAAGCTAGAAAACTATCTAAGGAAGCTACAGTTGAAGAATCTCAGGGAGAAGCTATGGAGCCATCACCTAGACATGGAAATGATTCACCCGTGTAGCACAATGATGAAGATATACCTCCAAGAAAGAGATGGTTGATCATGGAGACAAGATAGCAAAAAACATCATCAAAGAGTAGCAAGCACAAATCAACGAGTTATACGATGATATCTCAAAGGAAAACTTTATGGTGGCCTTCTTGAAACAGGAAAATAGGAAATTGAAAGTGAGCTTGATGTAGCATATTACCTCACAAGAACCTCCATCATCTAGAAAAGCATTTAAAGACAACGGTAAGGTAGTGATAGATGTAGACCATATGGAAGAAAAATATATTCAAAGGCAGCCAAGGAGACCTACCACAAGAGCATTGGCAAAGAAGAAAGAGCAAGACAAGGAGCCATCTCCTCCTCAAGCTCATGACACCTTAGCTACTGCTCAAGCTCAGAATAATATATTTGACCCTATGAGTGCTATGGATGAGAAATTTAGAGAGTATTTTCTTGAAAAATTGAATGTGTATTTGGAAAAGCCACTAGAGAAGGAAAATAGAAACACTGCCATCCAGAGGCACATGGCAAGGCACTATTACACAAGAAATTTGATTTGTAATATTAGGGTTAAAAACATCAAGAAAAAGATCAAGAGGACCCTAAGCAAGCTCAAGAAGAAGGATAACCTTAACATCTTGGTTGATGCGCCCTTAGTTTCTTGAAGCCATGACTAAAAAATGAAAAAAGAGATAATTTTGGGAAATTTTGATCATTTTTTAGTTTTTTTGGTAATACAGGCAAAATAGGTGCACAAAAACACAGTGTGGCCATGCTACGATTTTTCTCAGGGGCATCAAATGACAAATGGTAAGCATTTTTAGGTGTCTTTAGACTTATACATCTCATAAAACCACTTTTTTTTTCTCTTCAGCTCATAAATTTGCAGAAAAGGGTCAAAAACCATCAATTTTTCACACTTCTAGCACTAGTTGGAGGCACACACTGCAGTTCTGGAGTACTTTTTGGAAAATTGAGTTTTAAGTGGTTTGGGAGAAGTGTTTTTTCTGGTTTCAAGCTTCAATGGTATAGAGGACATCCCCAGCTACCATTACCAGTGTTCATTTCAGCTTAAAAATGCACCAAAGTCATCCAAATCATTCCTCCAAATTTCGCTTTACTTTTGCATTAGCACGTTGCGTTTCTGAGAGAGCACATTGCGCTTCTAGGTTTGAGGAAATTTCTGTACACGTGGAGGTAAAAGCTTAAAATGGTTCTATGTAACAGTTGTCTCATGAGCTATTTGATAGTTAATGAGCATATTCAAGGTCATCTTTGTTATAAAATCTTATATTTAATGACTTGAGACAAAGACTCAAACTTGTTAGCTAAAAAAGGGGAAGTTGTTTCTAACTCCCCTAGAAATTAGGTTATGAGTAATTAGCTGCATTAATTAGTTGTTTTGTATTATTTTTTGACCCATATAGGTGGAATGATGTTTATTTTTATATATGTACTCAAATTCAACACATTGTGAGGGTTGGATACTTGGTAATCATAGTGTGGAGCTTGTGTACACCATTTTACAGTAATATCAAAGATAGTTGTAGAATTATCTTGACATTCTTATGGTATGATTATTGACATTTTTTCTTCCCAATTTAATCATCAATTTACATGTTTATTTCTCCTTACAACCATATCAATGCTTTCATGTGATAATCTCATTAGTTTTTAAAGCAGAATACATATTTTTTATGCTATGTTTTGATGATATTTTCATGTTTGTGTTTCATTTGTTCTAATGCTTGAATTCATTCTTATATGATCATTCTGATCCTTCATTTTTTCAACCCTATACCACAATTACAACCCAAATATGTCACTAAAAATACCTACTTTGCCTCATTTTTATCTCTGCAATTGATAATTCAAAATCCTGACCTAGTCCCTAGATCTACGATCTTGATCCAGTAAACCCTAAATTAAACCCTAATGAGCTGAATATCTAGCCTAAGATCTAGTTTTCTCTCCAGTCACTTTATTGTTTGTGACATTAAAGAGAGCCCTCTCTGATTTGGTAGGGCTAGCTACCAAGTCCAAAGTTAGTATAAGGCTACCTCCTTCGGTCTCCTTTCTCGGACTTGGGAAACTGGAGGGAGTGCTTACAGTGTGCATGTGATGTTGTGTATAGATAGTGTTGTGTACATGTTTATGTAGTGATGTGTATAGATGGTGTTTTGTGCATGTTGGATATGTTTTTTTTTGCACATATGGTGCTTTGTGCATGTTGCATATGTGGTGTTGAGTACATATGTTGTGGTGTGCATTTTCTACATATTGTGTTATGTACATATGGTGTTGTGTGTATGATTGTACATGTGGTGTTGTGTGCATGTAGTGTCATGTACATGTTGTACACGGGGTGTTGTGTTTTTGTGTACATGTCATGCATGTGGTGTTGTGCACATGTCGTGAATGTGGCGTTGTGTACATGTGGTGTGTTAGGGTTTTTATATGTCATTGGATTCCCTAAATTTAAAATTTTGAACTGGAATTTGTAAGATTTGAGTGGCATTATGATTCATATATGAATTTATCCTATGCTGACTTAGTACGAATTTAAGTGCAAAATAACCAAATTTTGTTCCTAATTTAAATTGGTCACAATGAAATTTGTTGAAGTGAAGAAACCTATTACACTTTCGAATTTCATCTAATCCAACTTACTATTGTATCCTTAATTATTGTGTAGTTGACTAAAGATTCTTTCAGAAACAGAATTAACAATCATCACAAACCATGTTCTAAATCCAATTTAACAATTCATTATATTCATTATATTAATTATATTCAGAAATCACTATATGAAACTAACCCTAGTGTGTTAGAAACCGAAAATTAAACTCAACAATGTTCTTGAAAAATCACTCACTCTACTTCCTAATTAATAAATCCAATTGAGACTGACCAAGCGATTGAGAAAATAACACATGGATTTTTTATCCAAAATTGACCGAGTAATCAAATAAAACATTTTTTTTTAATTATCTGAGTAAGTAAGAAAATGACTTTAAAGCTCTAAATCGATAAATCTAGCTCAAAATTAAATAAGAAATCGAATGGATGACACATTGTTTTATCCAATAATTAAAACATTATTTCCTAATGAATTAAATAGCACATTTTCCTTCAAATGTTTAACACGCGTTGTTCTTGGTAAAATGAATGGAGCATTGTTCCTAATCAATCCTCAAAAACATTCCTAAACGCTAGCTATCAGGGTTTCTTGCCAAAAACATATAGATCCATGCATGATCGATTCATTTCATTTAGAATATAGGATTCAACTTAAAACTGTAAGAATTCGTCCTTCAGAAATTTGTCCTAAACTGAAACCTATTTCTTCAAAATTACAGAATCTTGAGATGAACTAAAGAAATCGATATCTATAGAAAATACATATGAATATGATTTACAGACTCGCAAAAACTCAATAAACATCAATCCAGCTATCATAACCTTCAAATCTATGAGAGCCTTCAAATGAAATTCAAGTACGGTTCTAAGTACATAAATTTTGGAAATTACCAACAAAAGGAAACAAACATCTAAGTACAGTTCTACTAAAACAATTCAAAACACACCTTCTACTGAACCAAAATCATTATATAACTTGGTTGAGCTTTGTGGTGGGCCATTTCCACAACCGGGAACAATTTTAACTTAAATCAATAACTTACATATCAAGAATACATAAATCAACTAATATATATAGAAGCCAAAATGATTATATTAAAACTTTTAATAAAACATGAGTCCAAGAGTTCCAATACTTAAAACAAAATAGATTCAAATGGTGTTTAGTCACAATCTCCCCTTCACTAGTTCATTTTGTGTGTGTAACCTCTCATACAAACACTGATCCTTTTTAAATAATTCAAGCCTAAAAAATGGTTACAACAAAATGACCAAGAATAGTAAATACATATATGATCTAGACTAATTTAAGCTAAGCTAAATCCCTAGGATCACTTCATCCATATCGTATCTACATTGTTCCATTTGTGATGCTATCTTTGGACTGAGATAACCAACACCAAACTCACGAACAAGAGAAGTTATCTTTGGGATGCAGAAGTTGACTGGTACCAAACCTAGAGTAGAGTATCGAACTAAGTATAAATTGGCTACTTGATATATTCGTTAAACTCGGTGTTGAGTCTTTGATGACTTGTCCATGTACTCAAGTGCCACACCTATATTTAAGAATCTCATCTGTAAATAAGTCAATTAATAAGTTAGGAAATATAAATTCATTTAAAACCTACTTAAATTAACCAAAGATATGTGAAAACAACCTTGATTAGTGATTCTTACCTCCACTGTAAAATAACATAGTTTAGTCAATATAAAGAGGTTTGAGGGTGCCAAAAAGGGTAAAGTATGATAGTTTATGGTAAAAATATTAGGATATGGTGTGGAAAATGGTAACAATAGTAGGGCCCAACATACCCCCATGCTATATGGAATACATGTCCTCATGCAGTTGTCCCTTTCAAAATTGACCAGTATTTTGATATTTTGATGGGCTTCAGTTGCCTCACCTTCCTACTAATGAGTCACTTATTCTCGAATATTTGTGCATCGTTCTTGGATAACAGAGCGAGATTCTGGTTTCTATACATGTCATTGATCGATTAAACATAATGAAACAAAGTTTTGAACTTACGAGACCTCTCTCTAAGTTTCTCATTTTTCTTTTGCAACTTAGCTATTTTCATTTTCATGTCTTCCTCTCCGCGAGCCAAGGTATCCTCAGTAGGTAGGGTTTTATTTCACGAAATTATCCCTTTTTGAGTTGATATTTTGTGTGTTTGGCTTATCATAGTTCTATTGCTTGTTTCCTTGTTGATGGCCCCATTTCAGGTTGGTCATGTTGTGGAGAACTATTTAAAAGATCCTGAAAGTTGTCAACCGACTCATCTTCCTCAGGAAAAATATTTTCCACTTTCTCTACTTCTTTGAATACCCGATAAGGGATTTTCAATTCTTGTTCTAGAGAATAAAACACGATGATGGGTTCGATGGTTTGAGTACCAAAAGGTGGATATCAATATCTATTCATGATCATGGCATGCCGCCGACCTTATTGTGTGGTGGGAATTTTTGATGGTTTTGGGGTTTCCTATGGTGGTGAAGTCAATGCTGCTGTCACTTCTTCCTTTCCTCAGAAGAGTTTCCTTTTCCATTTCTTAGGAGTCGTGTTAGCTTTCTTAAGTTTTTTTTTTTTCAGTGAGGAAATTGGCTTCGTAACCTACACCTGAGGCTTCTTTCGCTTACTCTATTGGGGCTCTTTTGTTGTTGAATTCTTGCTTACAGCTTCCTTCCTCTGATCATTGTCTACTTTAAATTTATTTACCTTTGAGGTTAGGGCTCGTTTCTTAATACAAGAACTAGGGTTTGAAAATTTGGGCTTCTCTAGTGGATTCTCTAAACTACCCTATGATTTTTTTGATACAGGGTTACATCAGGGCCCTGGTCTTGTTTGGAAACAGGTTTAGGAGGGGCCTAAGTCCCTTGATCTGGTTTCTTTAAATGGGGGCTAATAATATACTGGCAACCTTTGATTTTATTTTCCTCCCCCAAAATATTTTTAATCAAAAACTCTTCCCATGAATGTTTACGCCGACCCGGCTCTTAAAAGATTATCATTTTGATAAGACTATGATGGCATAGGCTATTTTTATAATTTTTAACTATAGAATGATTGCCTCAAGAAACTTTGTACATATTTTGATGAAATAAAAATTGAAAATTAACCCCGCGTCCATATGTGACATGTAAGAGGATCCTGATGTGATAAAGAAATAAATTCACATGCCTTCCCTCATAGGTGAAGAATCTTTGAAATGTTGTGATAAGTGGCCACCACTCCTCTTATATATAGCTTCGTAGAACTTATTTCGACCAGTTAATATTTTTTTACACAGGCTTAAGAAACTTGGCACAATTTTCACATTACAGCATCCCTCCTTTGAAGTACCTTTCATCGGTCAATGGAAACCAGGTTGCCTTACTTATTAGCTTTTTTGTAACCTTAATTCTCAGATTCCCAAAATTTCTAAATTTTCATTCGAAGCTCTGTGAAAATGCCATAGAAATATTTTCATTATAATCTTGAAACTTTTTAAGGAAGCCTATCCACCCTTTTTCCTCAAATCAACCCTTACAGACTGCATATTTCAGGCCAACGCAGAATTGGGAAAATGTGGGCTCATGGCGGTCATCCCTCATGCTGAAGATGAAACAATGTCAAAGGCGAGGAGGAAGATGTATGTATTCACATGTCAATTAACCATTGGATGCAACTCCTTGTTTTCGGGGTTTCAAAGATGCTTAGGTTGATTCGAAAAGGGTGGTTATGTGTTTCTTAATCATGGAATGTATTGGTTGCTTGCAATTATGGAATAGGTAGTAGACACATGTATCACACGAAGAAAAATGAGTGGAATGAGTGATTGGATAGGATGGTATAACATTAATTGGACTTCAATGTCATATGGAAAGAGCATGTATATTATTGAAACAAATGGAGGCAAATCACAATTAAGTTCTATTATCCACATTCTCTAAATTAATCTAAGTAAATGAAAATTCATTCATACCTTGATTTGACTGTATAATGATATCCAGGAGTTCAAAACTAATAAAGGTTAGGACAACTATATCCATAGCTAGTTGTCTTTTCCATCCGTTGAGTTCTTTACAGAAGACTGCTACTTTAATCATGAATGAACCAAAAACTTGTAATTTTTTACCTCCATCAATTCCAATGTTGTTAAGCCGACTTTGATATCATCTATCATTTCATGACATGATATTCATATTATAAAATATATTCATTACCCAACTTTCAGTCTATTATAAGTACTGAATTGAGTACATAATCTCTAAATTTACTCATCAAGTCATGGAAGACAATGAACAATTTTTACTGTACTGGAAAAGTAAATAAAAGACTTCCCTCATGAGATTAGGACTTAAAATAAATCAACTTTATGAATTGCAACTGAAATCTAACTGTTGTTTTTTTTATAACAATTTTTGTGCCACCAATCCATGGATTTTAACCAGGCCTCGAATGGTCACTACCTTGGGAATTTCAATTTTCGAGAGTCTAAAATGCACAAAAGAAGACTCCAAGGGGCTTCTTTCCCATCATTATTCTACTGAGCAAGGGAAATAATAATTTTGTACTCAGCAGAGCCCTATCTACTGCCTTCTCATAAATGTAACGAGCTCGAGTTCGCTAATGCTTGGGGTATTCAATTTTAGAGTGTCTAAAAAACCCAAAGTAGACTTCGAGGGATTTTTTTCTATAATTATTCTGCCAAGCTCGAAAAAGAATAATTTTGTACTTGGAAGATCCATAACTACTATTTCCCATTAATATTAACGAGTTTGGGCCACTCGATGCTCAGAACATTCGATTTTAAGGAGTCTGAAATTTTCACAGTAAACTCCAAGATATCCTTTTCCGTATATAATGTTTCAAGTGCGGATAAGTGAATAAAACTAAACTTAACAAATTTCATCTTTATTCTATTTGAGTTGTGGAGGAAAAAAAAATCATCCCACTGTTATTTATACTATGTACATATATATGCATATATAATAATAAGAAGAAATTAATTTAAAGAACCAACAAGAGTTAGATCCCCCTTATGAACTGACTTCATTTCTGGATCATGCATCACAACTTGCAAACATTCCAATTGGGAGAGCAGGTGATGGTAGAATTTTATTCCATTTACCATAAATTAAGTTTGGTCATCATCAATGGTTTTAATCCTAACAAAGCCATTATCAAATACTTCCTCCACTTCATAGGGTCCCAACCATCTGGTTGAAAATTTCCCTTTGAAGTGTTTAAAATTGCTATCATAGAGTAGTGCCTAGTATCCTGGTTGGAAGAATTTCTTCTTGATATACTTATCATTCCATCGAGATCTTTGTTCATGTACCAATATAGTTCTTTGGAAGGCATCTTGTCTGATTTCATCAAGTTCGTTCAGTTGAAATATTCTTTGTTTCTGAGCTTCATTTATATCCATTCCTATTTGAGTAGCAGTCTGAAATGTTTTTACCTGAAACTCGATGGGGAGAAGCACCTGCTTCCCATATACTAACTCATAGGGAGTATATCCTGTCACATTTCTCCATGTTATTTGATAAGCCCACAATGATTCCAACAACCTATCAGCCCAGTCCTCATGGTGTAGTTGAATTATTTTAGTAAGAATGGACTCTAAGACTTTGTTAGTAGACTCAACCTGTCCATTTTCCTAAGGGTGGTATGGGGTATATTTTTGGTGCTTAATCTGGTATTGTTCAGTGCTAGCCTTTAATAGGTTGGAAGTAAGTTTTTTCCCATGATCGGTGACAATTTATCTAGGCACCCCAAATTGAGTAAAGATATCTTCAAAAGAAAAATCTACAATAGACTTCTCAGTGGCAGAATATAAAGCCTTATCTTCCACCCACTTTGTTACATAATGAGTACAGACTATTATATACCTCTTCTTCCTTGACATAGGAAAGATAGGCCATAAAAAATCTAATGGCCACTTTTCAAAAGGCTCTATCGATATCTAAGTTTGAAGAGGCATTTCGTCACTTGGAACAAGCCTTGCCATTCTTTGGCAAGCATATAACTAGAGACAAACTTCTTGGAATTCTTAAAAAGAGTGGACCAATAATAAATTTCAAAAATTCCACCACCGGGTTTATTATGGAAAGTTCTCAAGACATCTTACATTGCATTTTCTTGTACACACCTCCTCATGTTTATATCAGGTCTGGTGTGGTACAGGTCTCCTTCTATCCAATAATATTTGGCACTTTGCTACACAATTTTGTCTTTCCCTAGTGGAAAGATTATGTGTCAACTTGCATGATACCAAATATTTAGCCACATCAACAAACCAAGGAGTATGTGTTGAAATAGAAAACAAGTTTTCATCAGGAAATTCATCTAGTACTAGAATTGGAGCAATGTCTTGTGAAACATTCATTTAGGACAGGGAATATGAAACGGAATTATCTCGTCCAGGACCTGTCAATAATAGTAATATTAAAGTCTTAAATTAAGATTAACCATATAGTAATCCTTCCATTGGTAATTGGTTTATTCATAAGGAATATAATAGCATATTGATTAGTATGGATGAAAATTTCATAACCAGTAATATAGTGCATAAATTTGTTGATAGCATGGAATAATTTGAGTAATTATTTTTTAGTAGCAACGTAATTTAATTTTGCATGTGGGATATTGTTGCTAACGAAATAAATAGCATAAGGAATGTCCTAGCACAGCTCTAAGGGTTGTATATGATGCATTGGTACAAATGTGAAAAGGGAGAGACCAATCAGGCCCTCTCAACACTAGAGTAGTTACAAATTTGTCTTTTAGTACCCGAAAAGTGTTTTGACAATCAGTATCCCATAAAAAATCAGCATCTTTAGTGAGAAATTTAAACATTTGTGCAGTAATTTTAGTAAAATTTTCAATGAATCTCCTATAATATCCTCCATGTCCCAAAAACATTCTTACCTCCTTTTGTGATGTTAGGACTAAAATGTGAGAAATTACCTCATTTTTTGCAGGGTAAACTTTTATCCCTGTATGTGACACATGGTGACCCAAAACAATCCCCCCATTTTGCATCATTTTTCATTTTTCGTTACTGAGATCCAGATGAGTTTCTTGACAACGGATCTAAACTTTTTCCAATTTTTCCAAAGCCTGTTGGAATTCATCACCATACACTGTGAAGTCATCCATATAGACTTCCACACAGTCATGTATAACATCATCAAAAATAGTTAAGCCGACCCTCTAAAAAATAGCTGGAGTGTTACACAATCCAAATGGAACAACTTTGTAAGCGTAGGTACCCCATGGGAAGGTAAAAGTAGTCTTCTCTTGGTCTTTTGGGGCTATTTGGATTTGATTGTAATCGTTGTACACATCCAAGAAGGATAAATACCTCAATACAAAAATACCTTTTCCGTGATAGAGTATTAAGCACCTGGTTAATAAAAGGAAGAGGAAAATAGTCCTCAAGGTGGTTTTGTTCAGCTCCCTATAGTCAACGCAAATCCTTGATTTCCCATTTTTCTTGGGAACCACGACCAAGGGAGATGTCCATTGACTATCATAGATGGAATATATAAAATTTTCACTCAAAAGTTTTGGCAATTCATCTTTGACAATTTCTTTGAGGGTTGGCTTCATTCATCTTTGTGGTTCTCTAATAGACCTGATTTCATCACTAGTATAATTGTGGTGTATGCAAGTATCATAATGGATTCCTTTCATGTCTATATAATCCCAGGAAAATGCCCAAGACTGGTTTTCGATCATGTCTATTACTTGATGTCTTTATTCTGTACTTAAAATTGTACCAACATACAACATTTTTCCAGTGGTGATTTCAATAGGTTGGGCGCTTGGTTCCCGAAAACGGTAAATGAGACAAACACAGAAAGCTAACATGTTTCCTAAAATTTGTTGTTGAAAACATGATAGTAGCCACTAAAAGAAATAGAATATTCTATACAATTTATATCAAATAAGAATTGTTGCAAAATGTGTTCTTCTGATTGTTTTGAAAGCCCTCTTGATTGTTCTAAAGTAAAAAAAGGAAGCATGCAATATTTTTCCCCATAGGAATTTTCCAACCAAAGAGGCACTTCAACAGCTAATTGGGCAGGTGGAAAGATATTTAATCTTCAAATTTGTGACCGATTATAGTTATTTATTTCCCAAATTAAGCATCTAATAAAACATTATTAGCACTGGTGAGCCAAGGTCGACCTAAAACTATTGGGTGTTCAGGTTTGGTAGTTTTTGGAGAAATTACTATAAAGTTAATTGGATATTCCCAGGAAGCTACTGTTACCACTGCATCTTCTAGAACCCCAATAGGTTTAAATATGGACTTATCTACTAATTCCAACACAATGAATGTGGGTATTATCTCTTTTAATTTCAATAATGCCATAGTATCGACAGTCATTGCATTGATGGATGCCCCCAAATCTATTAGAGTATTAGACAGAAAATTTCCATTGATTTCTATGGTTACCATTGGGTTCCTTGGGTCATCTTATTTTGGTAGTAGTCTAGATATTATTTCTAACATTTGGCTAATTACTTTGACGGTTTGGTTATTATTTCTCTTCCTTCCTAGTTTTTTAATACAAATATCCCTAATAATCTTAGTATAAATAGCAATGTCGCTAATGGATTGCAACAAAAGGATCTTTATACAAATGTTTCTTAGCTCAGACTCCAAGTCATATTCTATGGGTGCCTCAGTTTTATTTACAAGTAATCATTCAAAAAAATGAGGCCCCTTGGGTTATAAGAGATCTTGTGGTTATTTTGCTTCCTTGTTCTTTTTCATTTTCTGTTTGTTCAATGGGTTTAGCTTCAAATTCTACATGGGAATCTTCCTCTTGGATAAGTATCGTTGATTTATTTTTGTTAATATTTTCCCAGATCTTAGTTGAATTTCATTTAAGGGAAAGAAAGTGGCAACATAAGTGGAAAAATGTTACATTTAAATGTTCTGTATAGGTTTAGGAGGTCTATTATTGGGATTAGATATCGGTTATACAAGAAGTTGTGTTGGTTGAGGAGGGTTGAATGAATGTTGCATTTGCTGGGAACATGGATTTGTGTTTTGGGGTAAGGGCAATGGTTTGGTTGTGTTATTGAAAGTGGTAATGGTAATGCATCTTGTTGTGGGTAAGGTGGGTTATACCCTTGCTAGATTTGAGGCATATTCAATGCATATGGCATGTAGTGTGGATATTGTGATTGATGTTGAGGGTATGAAGGTGTATAAGTTTTGGGTTGAAAGGTATTTACATAAGGAGTTACTCTCCACCGTTGGTTCCATGGTGAAATTTGAGGTGGTTTCACAGGCCATGGAGAGTAATAGCGTTGAGAGTTCCATGGTTGGTATTGAGGAAAACCCTGCATGTTAGGATCTTGACAAGTATTACTATTTGGAATCCTCCATGATGGTTTCCTAGATGATTGAGGAATCTCACTTGTTTCAACCCTCCCCCCCCCCATAAATAGCTTGCAATCCTGTAAGGGAGGGGCATTGATTAATGGGGTGCCTGTGGGTGAAAATTTGACAAACTTCTGCCGCATTAATGGGGCATTCCCTCTCGGCATTTTTTCATCTACATTTAGGACATAAAATAGTTAAATCATACTTCTCTTCCTCTTGTTTTATTTTAAGTTTCAGAGTATCCAACTGATCACTAATGGTATTTAGGATGTATGTTTAAAATTTTTCCAAGAGGTTCCCTAGTTCAGTTCAAGTGACACCACCCTGCACTGGTTTAGAATTCCTAGACACATGATCCCTTGAGTTGTCCCAAATTCTCTTGCCTACCTTAGCTTGAATTCTAGAATAAGTTTAACATAATTCGACTATTTCAACAAAAGGATTCTTATATATATCACTGGAACTCAAGAGTTTTAGTGTTTCAATGCACTCTTACCTTAATCCTCTAATAAAATCAGTCCTAAAGGTTCTCTCATCCAGATTACCTATTCAGGATATATGATAGTTATAAATAAACCTTTCAAGGTATTCTTCCAAAATCTCATCTTCCATCTACTACATCCTGAAAATATCATTAACATCTCTGATTTTATAGTAATCCTGATATTTATTAAAAAATAAAACTTCATATCATGTTAGAAAATTATATATTACAGAGAAATGGAACACATAAAATATGTGGAAACACAAACACATAAATAACATATAAAACAAGAGAGACACAGATATATGCAGTTCACCCAACTTGCGCTATGTCCATAGAAATAGCCAGTCCTTCCTTTTTAATATTCAACAAAATAAAGAGACACAACCTACAACAGATCCACTATAATATCATCTACTCTCTCACACAGTCCTTCTTTCTATTTCTTGCTCAGAATATACACACGATACACATCTACAATACAGTTCCCTCGTACAATAGAGGGGTTTCCTTATAGGGAAAAAACCCTAAATTAAACATAAATTCTATTGTCATATCATCCACCTAATGAATGGCCTATATTGACTACGAAATTACAATATTTTACAAGGAAATTTTACATATGTTTTAGCTTCGAGGGCGTAGCCTCTGAAACTTCCTGCCATGGGGGGGCCTACAAAAGGTCGCCACAGCCCCCATGGGACCCCCCTAACAATGATCAAATGATGGCTGGCATTTCCACTCTGTTAATAATAGGGGTCCAATGTGACGATGCATCTAAATAAAGAAGATAATCAAGGTACACACCCAACAATCTCCCACTTGGAGACTGATTGTAGCAACTCCACTGCTACGGCATTTGTTGGATAATGACTCCACTTTGTACATGGATATTTCTCATCTTCATCATCATATTTGAAGACCAATTGAAACTTATCATAATCTCAGTTTCTCCCTGGTTACAACTTTTGTTAACATATCTGCAGGACTCTGGCTAGTGTGTATATTTTCCAGCTTCAACTCTCCATCTTCCAACACTGACTGTATGAAATGATACTTGAGTTGTATGTGTTTAGTCCTGGAATGAAATTTTGAGTTATTTGCAAGATGAATGGCACTTTGGTTGTCATTTTATAACCTTTCCATCTCTCCTTCTTACCCAATTCATCCATAAACCTTTGTAACCAAATAATTTCCTTACTAGCCTTTGTAGTAGCAACATACTCTGCATTTGTTGTTTAAAGTGCAACAACACTTTGCATTTTTGAAACCCAACTGAAAGTTGTTCCACCTAAAATAAATACATACCTTGTAGTGCTCCTCCTGTTATCTCTATCACCTGCCATATCTGCATCAACATATCCCCGTAGAGAAATTTTTGAACCACCAAATCATAATTCTTGATTTGTGGTACCTCTCAAATATCTGAGAATCCATTTCACTGCCATTGAATGTTGTTTTCCTGGATTTTTCATGTACCATCTTAAAACTCCCATTGCATGTGAAATATCAGGCCTTATGCAGACCATTGCATACATTAAGCTTCCAACTGTTGATGCATATGGAACTTTAGACATATAATCCATTTCTTCTTGGGTCTTGGGAACATCTCCTTACTAAGTTTGAAATGGCTAGCCAAAGGTGTACTAACTGGTTTTTCATTCTGCATATTATATATTTACAACAACTTTTGTATGTACTCATTCTGATACAATTTTAATTTGCGATTTTTTCTTTCTCTAGCTATTCTCATACCAAGGATTTGTTTTGCAGCTCCCAAATCCTTCATTGCAAATGAATTTGCCAATTTTCCTTTGAGCACATTTATTTCCTGCATGTTAGACCTTGCAAAAAGCATGTCATCTACATATAATAACAATATAATATATTTTCCATCATTTTTCTTTTTTCAGATAAACAAAATGATCACAGTGTTATAAAACCAATTCACAAAATAGAAGAAAAGAGAGATCAACAACTTGGAAATCAGCCTCTTCGAGGGGGAAACCTCATTTATATTACATAAATGAAAAATTCTTGGATGATTCAAATGAAAAAACCTCCCTTATATATATATATATAGATAGATAGGAGTGCATGGGGTCACAATATAATCCTAGCTGACATAACAATAATAATTTAAGGGCACAAAAATAAAAATAGTGGGCTTTTATGGGGCACAATAATAAAAATATGGGGACTACATGGGTACAACAATAACAATAAGGGGGCTACACTAAAAACAATAAGGGACTACACTAGTAATATAGGGACCTAACATGCCCCTCTCCTTCAAAAAATCGTCTCCCTCAATGCTTGAGTAGTTTTGTATGCTTCTCTATAAAATTCTCATCCTCCCATGTGGAATCTTCAATGGGTAAGTTCTTCCACTTGATGAGATACTCTAAAATTGATCGATTTTGTAGATGTTGAGTTCTTATTTCTGTGACTGCTTCAGGTTCCACTATTATTTTTCCTTCCTCATCAAGTTTTGGTAATATCGTTTGAACTATAATTTTGTCACCTATAACCTTCTTTAAGCATGAAACATGGAAAGCTAGGTGCACTCAGGAAAAAGTAGGAAGCTCCAATTTATATACCATAGTACCAATTTTTTGCAACACCTTGTAAGAACCATAGTAATTTGGAAATATTTTATTATCCTTCTTAGCTTCCTTGAGGGACATTTGTTTGTATGGTTGTAGTTGTAAAAATACCCATTCTCCTACATCAAAACTTCTCTCGCTGTGATGTTGATATGCAAGTTGTTTCATTTGATTTTGTGCCAAATTTAGGTTATCATTTAAGATTAGGAGAACATGTTTTTGATGCTCGATGTGATATTCCACTGCTTGAACCTTAGAATTTTCTCTTAAATATGATGTGATGGATGGTGGATGATATCCATAAAGTGCCATAAATGGGGTCATTTTTTCTACATTATGGAAGGAAGTGTTATACCACCATTTAGCCAATGGTAACCACTTGACCCATTGTGTTTGTTTATCAGATACAAAACAATGAAGATATCCTTCTAAACATTTGTTCACTATCTCATTTTTCCCATCGGATTGAGGATGATAAGATGAGCTATGAGCTAGTCGAGTACCCAAACAAGAAAATAATTCGATCCAAAAATTTCCAGTGAAAATGGGATCTCTATCACTTACAATAATCTTTGGGTTTCCATGTAGCTTTTGAATTGTTTCCATAAACACAATAGCAACTGTACTTGGTTTAAATGGATGAGATAATGCACAACAGTGTGCATACTTATTAAGTCTATCAAATACCACCATGATGATACTATTCCCTTCATACTTAGGTAAACCTGTGATAAAATCCATTGAAACCTCCTCCCAACTTTAACTTGGAATGGATAAAGGTTGTAGCAGACCTGGGGTCTTAATTGTCTCAACTTTATTTTGCTAGAAAACCAAACATTCCGCCACAAAATTTTGAATATCATATTTAATGCCATCCAAAAAAAATCTTTCTTCACCCTATGGTTAGTTTTTAAAAACCTTGAGTGTCCTCCTAGGGGAGAGGTGTGCAATTCCAAAAGAATATTTTGTTTTAGTTGGGAATTCTTACAAAGATATAAGCGATCTTTGTACCATAATGAATCATTTTTCCAACTAAATGTATCATATGTACTGGGATATTGCTGAAAATTTTGAATGAGTGTCCACACTTCTTTGTCATGCTTCCATTCCTCCCTTGCTTCGGTTATCCAATGTGTTTGGATAATAGAAATGGCACAAAGAAATGCTTCCACCTCCTCATCCTTTCTTGAGAGTGCATCTGCAACAACATTTAGCTTCCCTTTTTTGTAGATGATTTCAAATTCATAACCCAACATCTTTGCGACCCATTTTTTTTTCTCTTTTGAATATAATATTTGTTCCAAAAATTATTTAAGACTATCATGATCATTTTTACCTTGAAGTGTTTTCCCATTAGGTAAGGTCACCATTTCTCTAGTGCATGTAGTATTTCTAACATTTCCTTCTCCTAAATAGTTTTCTGTAAATACTTTCCTTTGATTGGATGACTTTCAAAAGCAATGGGTCTTCCTTCTTGCCTCCTCTGGAATACGACCATCCAAGGAACTTGAAGGCCCTATTTTTATTAGATAAACAATATTATCTACAGCATATTCCAACAATTATAAAGGCAATCATACATGCAATATCTTGCACCTTGCACGCTCCATGATTGTCCTATTCATCCTTTCTGACACACAATTTTCTTGTGATGTTCTTGGAGCTGTCTTCTCTTTGTGAATTCCATTATCTAAATAGTATCTATCAAACTCTTTGCTACAATATTCACCTCCATTATCTGATCTAAGAAACTTCAACTTCTTTCCTATCTCAATCTCAACCAAAGCTTTCCATTTCTTGAAAGTATCAAATACATCAGATTTATCCCGAATACAATAAATCCAAGTTTTTCGAGTTGCATCATCAATAAAAGTAACATAATAGCAAGAGCCACCGAGAGATGATACCTGAGCAAGCCCCCATACATATGTATGCACAAGCTCTAACTTTTCGCTCTTATTTTCTTTCCCAACTCTAAGAAATCTAACTCTCTTCTGTTTTCCATAAACAAAATTCTCACAGAAATCCAAATCAATATTCTTCAAACTTAGTAACAAATTTCTTGAGTGAAAAACATTCATCCCCTTCTTACTCATGTGTCTGGGCCTATAATTCCATAATGTTGCATCTTATCCTATTGAGGTTAAATCATTAACATAATTAGAAATACCATTACATAAATACAATGTACCAACCTTTTCTCCTTTTGCTATTACCAGGGCTCCTTAAGTGACCGTCCAGGTTTTATCTATAAAAGTTGTCACACAAAATTTACTGCCTAATTGCCCTGTTGAAATCATATTTTTCTTCAGATTTGGAACATGCCTTACCTCCTTTAATAACCATTGGTTTCCATTTTTCTGTTTTACAAGAACTTTACCCATTCCAAATATTTTACATGGTTTATCATCACCTAGATGAACCTGTCCAAAATATCCTTGAACATAGTCATGAAAAGGTTTCTTATCAGGTGTGGCATGGAATGAAGCCCCTACATCTACCACCCAAACATCAATAACATTTTCTTAAGAAATAATGAAAGAATCTTGTAACACATCACCTGTCACATTTTCTTCATGATTTTTTTCTTGTTGTGTGTCTCCTTATTTTCCCTTCCAAGACTTACAGACTTTCTTCAGGTGTCCTTCTCGTATTTCCAGCACACTATCCCCAATCTAGACTTAGATCTTCCTTTCCTTGATTTACTGCGATATCTTGAGCTCTTTCTTCTTTCCATTTTTATTTTCCTAAGCTCTGCACTCAAAGCATTACCCTCTGTCTCAGCAGAGCTTTTCTGTCACATTCTCTCACTAAGGATAGCACCGAAAACATCATCAAACTTTAAAGAACTAGTTCCAAAGATAGAGTTACTAATGGCCATAACTAAACCATTCCAAATTTCTGGAAATGAGCATAGAAATAATAGAGCCCTAAATTCATCATAAAATTTTACCCTTATAGAACTTAACTGACTGGTAACTGTATTAAATTCATTTAAATGGTCAACAATAGATCCACCTTCCGAATTATTCATATTAAATAAATGTTTCATAAGAAATACCTTATTTGAGGCTGAGGGTTTTTCATATAGTTTCGACAGTGCGGTCATTAAACCATCTATTTTTGTTTCCTTCAAAATATTAAAGGCTAACGACATTGCCAGGCACAGTCGTATTGTTCCAAGTGCCTTTTTGTCAAGAATCTCCCATTATTCGTTTGTCATACTCGATGGCTTCTTTATTTTTTTGCTCAATGGTAGGTATAGATATTTTTTATACAGATAATCTTCTATTTGCATCTTCCACAATGGGTAGTTTTGGCCATTAAATTTATCGACACTAAACCTACCATTTTCCGCCATTGCTCCCACTCGAACCAGAAACCCTTCTTTCCTGTGAGTTTATTAACCAAATAAACCTTCGACTACGATATTAGTTGTTAGAAAATTATATATTACAGAGAAATGGAACACATAAAATATGCAAAAACACAAACACATAAATAACATATAAAACAAGAGAGACACAGATATATATGTGTTTCACCCAACTTGGGTTACGTCTAGAGAAACAGCCAGTCCTTCATTTTTATTATCAAGAAAAATGAAGAGACACAACCTACAACAGATCTATTGTAATATCATCTACTCTCTCACACAATCCCCATTTTTATTTCTCACTCATAATATACACACAATACACAGCTGTAATACAATTCCCTCATACAACATAGGGTTTCCTTCTAGGGAAACAAACCCTAAATTAAGCATAACTTCTACCGTCAGATCATCTGCCTAATGAACGGACTAGATTGACTATTAAATTACAATATTGTATAAGGAAATTTTACATTTGTTTTTATCTTCGAGGGCGATTCCCCCAAAACCCCCCACCAGGGGGGTCTCGAAGAGGTCATTGACGCCACCGCCCCCCCCCGCCCCCCTGGACCCCCCTAACAGCGATCAAACAATGGGCGGTGTTACTGCCCTGTTAAGAATAGGGGTCCAATGTGGCAATACATCTAAATAAAGAAGATAATCAGGCTTCACACACAACATATCATCCCGTGATTAAATAGTATGTTCTCCCAAACTCATGAAACCTCTCAGGGCTGAATATTTTAAGGTAGAAGGAAAAAGTTTAATTTTATGTGCATCATCATAATAATTGTAGCTTCTAAAAAGAATATCAAATTCAAACATAAAATATTCAAGGTCTTCAAAGGATGTACCATGGAAAAGTGGAACAGATTCCAGAGGTATATTTTTCATAGTGTTGTTTCTAGTGATATCTAGAATTGGAAATCAGAAGGTAGTCTCTGAATCCTCCTAATTCGCCTCAGGTACCCCTCTTGGACCATCTCTCTGGTCAGTGTTTCCAATGAATAAATTATTGAATCTATCATTATCCCTAGTGTTGGACCCACCATTATTCATGTCATTATTTTGGTCATCATTTATGTTCTCACCTCCTCCTCTGTTAGCCATCTTTGTTATAGGTTCAAAAGTAAGCCCAGGTAGAATATTCCAGCAAGAAGAAGATTCGACTCGATTGGGCCTTATGTACCCAGGTCCCAAATCCCTTCGAGGTCCTATAACTACTGAATCTACTTGTGAGACTACCACAAGTTTCTTGCCTGCAGCAGCTCCTAAGATATTTTTTTCTTGTTGTGCTATATCTTGAAGTTGCATTGCCCCATCTTGATGTAATATTTCCTTATCTAAGGCCACCTTTGTAGTTGGGATTTCTCCCTCCTCTTTGATACCTGTGTAATGATTAGCAGGGTTAGTTCGGGGTGTTTTTTTAGGACCAAATAATTCTGAAAGTGATTTTTTACTTTGAATAAATCTCCCCTTACTATCTCTAGGTCTACCTCTACTTTTACGCATACAAAAGAGAAAAAGCACTACAAAATTCTACTAAAGACAACCAAAATTTGGAGCAACCCCACCATAGTCGACGCATGGATCTTCACTCACGTATTACTGTACACTCTTTGCCTCTCATTTCCCTGCAAAATACCTTATCACACACATAAATCTTAAAAACACATTACCTAGACCACTTGCAACTCCCCAGAAACAACGCTAAAAATGTTAGGGCTTTTATATGTCGTTGGATTCCCTAAATTTAAAACTTTCAACCAAAGTTCGTAAGATTTGAGTTACAAGGAATTATAGTTCATAGATGAATTTATTCTATGTAGACTTAGTACGAATTTGAGTGTAGAATAACCAAACTATGTTCCTAATTTAAAATGGTCACATGGAAATTTGTTGAAGTGAAGAAACCTATTACACTCCTCAATTTCATCTAATCCAAATTACTAATTTATCCTCAATTATTGTGCAGCTAGCTAAAGATTATTTCAGAAAAATAAAAATAAAAAATAAAATAAAAAATTAAAAAAAAAATTAAAAAAAATAAAAAATTAAAAAATAATGATCATTACAAACCATGTTCTCAATCCAATTTAACAATTCATTCTATTCAAAAATAATTATACAAAACTAACCCCATGGTGCTAGAAATCGAAACTTAAACTCAAAAATGTTCTTGAAAAATCATTCACACTACATCCTATTTAACAAATCCAATTGAAATTTACCTAGCAATTGAGAAAATAACACATGGCTTTTTTATCGAAAATTAGTTGAGTAATCAAATAACACACGGTTTTCTATTTATCTGAGTAAGTAATAAAATGACTTTCAGGCTCTAAATTGATAAATCTAACTCAAAATTAACTATGAAATAAAATGGATGACACATTGTTTTATCCATGATAATTAACACATTTTTTCCTAATGAAGTAAATAGCACATTGTTCTTCAAATGTTTAACACACATTTTTCCTAGTAAAATGAATGGCACATTGTTCCTAATCAATCCTAAAAAATATTCATAAACACCAACTACCAGGGTTTCTTGCCAAAAACATACAAATCCACGCATAATCGAGTCATTTCATTTAGAACAGAGGATTCAACTTAACACTGTAATAAATTTTCCTTCATAAATTTTTCCTAAACTCTAGCCTTTTCCTTCAAACTTACAAAATATTGAGATCAACCAAAGAAATTGATAGCTGCATAAAATACCTAAGAAGATGATTTACAGACTCGCAAAAAATCAATAATCATCTATCCAACTATCATAACCTTTAGATCTACAAGAGATTTCAAATGAAATTCAAGTGCGATTCTAAGCACATAAATTTTGGAAATTACCAATGAAATGAAACAAACATTTAAGTATAGTTCTACTAAAAAAAATCAAAAAAGGATAGAGAAATGATTGGTTTTTTTTTTCCGCTGCTACTACGAACAAGGATGACCTAGGACGTGCTGCAGCTGCAGCCGCACTGCAGCTGAGCCAGCACCCTCATCCCCTGCTCCCCTTATTCTACTAGCATGGCCCCTATGGACTCTACCCCGGAGGTTGCCGCTATTCAACTGGCCTTTTCCACCCTTGTTAAATCTCTGCCACCTCAGCGACCTCGACTGACTATCTCTAAATTTGTGAAGAAACTTGATGGTCTGCAGGAATTCATTCTTCCACCATCTCTTCCTCACATGTCCGCTCTCTCTCTGGCTAAAAAAGGACTTATTGGACAATTTACTGGGCGTTGGCCCTCTCCGAAGACGGTGCAACGATGGGTTGAGCGAAACTGGACTGATAAAATTAATGGCAAAATCTCCATTCGTTTTTGTGGAAAAGGTTATTTTACTTTTCACTTCGAATCCAAATAAGACAAGGATTTAATCTTCAGGAATGGGCCTTATTTCATGGACTCTAGAGGTATGTATCTCAACAAATGGACCCGGACTTCGATCCCGAGCTAGATGTGCCGAGCGTGGTTCCGGTTTGGGTGCGCCTCCCTCACCTTCCCCTCCATTGTTGGGGAGACGAATCCGTCCATTCCATTGGGAATATCATTGGAAAATTCATTGATCATAGCGAACCAAAGGATAATATGCAAGCCTGTGCCAGGATCTGTCTTGAGGTAGACCTTAAAAAAGGTCTCCCAGAGGCCATCAAGCTCAAAGTGGATTATTGGAACCATATTCAGCAGCTGGATTACGATCAAATTCCGTTCAAATGTAAGGTATGTCACGAATATGGCCACTTTGAAAATCGTTGTCCTAAAATAATTGATGTTGAAAACCCTGATCAAGATGCTCAATGGGAAATGGTTAAAAAAAAGAAGACTGCCTCTAACTGTAAGGCTAACTCATCCACTGTTCCTCCTAAATCCAATCCCTTAGCCTCCTCCTCCTCCCCTTCTTCCCAGGATCCCTCCCTCCATCCATCAGCACCTCCTGTCTTGCCTGCCCCCCCCCCCCCCCCCCAAGACTGACCTGGAGTCTTCCAATCCCTTTTCCTCCATTTCTCCTCCCAATGATGACCCTCCCTTCTCCATCCCTCTCTCTCAATCTGAAGCCCATTTCTCCTCCCATAACCTACAGGATCCTCCTTCTGCTCATGACCCCCCCTCCACTCGAGCAACTAGGAACTCTTCGAAAGAGCATGGTGCAAATCTTGAACCACATAAAAAGCAAGGGCTAGGAAGGAGATCCATTAAGCAGCAAAGGGATGAAAATGCACAAAAATATATTTCAATGGGTACCCAAAAGCCCATATAAACCTACATTTTGGGCCAGAGTAGCAAGGAGGCGGGGCTTAAGGAACAAGGAGGGCGAGCAGCTCTTCGCACTACCTACACTCAAAAATGAAAGTCCTTTCTTGGAACAATAGGGGATTAGGGCACCCCTCCAAAATTTTTGCCCTCAAAGATTTGATAAATCATGAGACACCATAAATCCTTCTCTTGCAAGAAACTAAGCAAGGAAGACTAGAAATGAAAGGAATAAGTGATGAGTTCAAGCAGTATGAAGGCCTTCTCTCTGAATCAAGAGGGGCTTCTGGGGGTTTAGTTACCCTTTGGAATCACAGTGTATGGAGACTTAAAGAAAACATAATCAATCAGAACTGGATCAAAGTTATAGTAGAGAACTTCGGAGACAAAAAAAAAATTGCCATTTACAATGTTTACTCCCCAAATCACTACAGAGATAAAGAGTAGTACTGGAATTCTATCAAGGCATATATTGATGAAGAAGAGAATAGTAATATATTAATAGGAGGAAATTTTAATCTCATACTTCATTCCAATGAAAAGAGAGGAGGATGTTTCACTCAAGATCCATTCAGGGCTCAGCTTGAAGGCATCATGCAGGAGCAAGAATTGGTGGATATTGTTCGTAAAAATCACAGATTCACATGGAGTAATTGAAGAATTGGGAAGGACAATATCATGGAGAGGCTAGACAGAATTCTCGTGGATATTTCCTTCCTTTCATCTTACTCTATGGCTTTGGCCTTCGTGCTTCCCTTTTTTTCTTCTGATCATTATCCAATCGCACTCACATTCAAAGAGCAACGCCCTTTAGGCCTATTCCATTTAAATACAGTCCACTGTGGAACAATATTCCTGAAGCCAATCAAATTGTTCGGTATACTTGGAGCCAAAATATAGAAGGATCACCTGTATTCATATGGGAAAAAAAGCTGAAGAAGACTAAAATCACTCTCAAGGAATGGGCGAAATTCCATTATAAAGAACTAGAGAGGATTCAATTAGATATAAAGAGTAGATTGGAAGGCGTCCACAACAAAATTGAAATAACTGGGCTCATCCATGAACATCGTGCACTTGAAAATGATCTATACTGCCAGCTTTACTGCGCCAATAGATATGAGGAGAAAAAATGGCACATTAAATCGAGACAGATTTGGTTGCAAGGAGGCGACAAGAATTCTGCTTTTTTCCACAAACAGGCCACTGTTAGGAAAATTCGAAACAATATAAATTCCATTATAGATGCATAAGGCCACCTCCATTCTGATCAAGAAGAAATCAAAAAATCCACCTCTGAACACTTTCAAGATCTTCTCACTAAGACGAGAGGCGATGAGGACTATTCTGACTTCCTCCAGTACCTTCCCACTACGGTCAATAAGGAAACTAACAATCTTCTCAACATGAAAATTGAAGAAGCAGAGATCCAAAGAGAAATATGGACCCTGCAGCTAGAAAAATCTATGGGCCCAAATGGCTTTTATATTAGTTTTTATAGGACATATTGGGGAATAATTAAAAAATATCTAGTCAAAATGATATAATGGGCCCAACATAAGAGAAAAATTGGTGGCTATACCAATGCCACCCACCTCGCCTCATTCCCAAAGAAAATCGGCCCTGATCCTTCTCTAGATTTCGGCCCATTTCTCTTTGAAATTCCTCTTATAAAATTCGGACCAAAATTCTTGCAATGCGCCTTAAACCCCATCTTCATACTCTCATTTCCAAGAATCAAGGAGGCTTCATGTCCAATAGACAAATCTCAAATTCCATCCTCCTTGTTCAAGAGGCAATCCATTCTTGTCTCTCTCGCAAAGAAAAAGGCTTTATCCTAAAGCTTGATTTGGCCAATGCTTTCGACTGGGTTAGACACTCTTTCCTTCTTGTTGTCCTTAAAAAAATGGGATCTGACCCCTCCTTTCTTGATCTTGTTAAAGCATGCATCTCTGGCCCGTGGATCTCTCCCCTCATCAATGGTAGGCTAGCCCCTTCATTTCAATCGTCTCATGGATTAAGACAAGGTTGTCCCCTATCTCCTTACCTTTTCATTTTGATGGCTAAATCCTTCAGCAAGGCCTTGGACCACAAGCATCAAGTCGAGCTCATCACTGGCATTAAGTTTGGCAATGGAGTCAAAAACATGAACCACTCTCAATTCGCAGATGATACTCTGCTAATGGGAGGTGCTTCCAACATCATTGCTCAATGTTTCAAAACCATCTTGGATAAATTCATGAGCTACTCCAGAGGCATGATTAATCATCTTAAAAGTTGTATTTATGGATGGAATGCTTCAAATCGTTCTCTTCACAGAATTTCCAACATATTTGGGGTCCCTTGCAAGTTGGAATGGGGGCATTTTTATTATTTGGGCATGCCTGTGAGCACAGGTCCTCTGAAGGCTGAAGTATGGGACATTATCATAGATAAATGAAAAGAAAACTGTAGCATTGGGGCTCTTCTTGGCTCAATCCTGTAGGCTGCCTCATCCTCCTCAAATCTGGTCTCTCTTCCTTGCCTTTATACTAATTTAACCTTCTCCAAGTGCCCGCCATCTTCCACCATAAAGTGGAGGCTATCATTTGACACTTTCTCTAGAAAGGGGGGAAAAGTGAAAAAATAAAATACAATCTCATAAACTGGAGACAGGTCATCCAAGATCAGGAGCATGGTGGATCGAGAGTCTGCTCTCCAAAGCTTCCAAATGTGGCTTTTGGTGGGAAGATTGTTTGGATACTTATCAATGGTAAGCCTGCTTGTTGGAAGAGTGTTTTGGAAATTAAATATCTTAATACTTCCAGGCAGCACCTTCTTGACCAAGCTATCCCCAATAAATATTTTCCAGAATCTGGGGGCTATGTAAAAAATCTATTCCTTTTCTAGCACAAAATATTTCCAAAGTGCCCAAGGGTGGCAGCAATATCATCATTGGGGCGGATAGAATTATGGGGCAGCCCCCATCAACATTAATCAGGGAACTCACCATATTTTAACCTATCTCAGTAACATGGGGCTGCATAGTTTAAATCAAATCTCTAATTGGGATGCTCAATCTCTGCTATGGACTGAGTGGCAATTTCCTGAAGTCCCTGATTATTTAAAGGCGAGTCTTGCAACCCTCCAAGCTCATCTCCATGGCATTGCTCCTATTAAACAAGACAACGAGGATGAATTTTGTTGGGATCCCTCAGGATCGACTTACACTATTAAAGTTGCTTATAAAAACCTTTGCAATAAGGAATATCCCACACACATTTGGTCAATCCGGAAGGTAGCTTGGAGATCTGAGGCCCTCCCCAAGATCAAATTCTTCATATGGACTTTTCTTAAAGGGAAAATCTTAACCTCAGAAAATTTTAAAAGATGAGGTGTGATTGGACCTTTTCGATGCCCAAATTGCATTGCTACTGAAGAAACCACTCAGCATCTCTTTATTGAATTTCCTTTTGCCACCTTCTGTTTGAAGGAGCTCACTCCTAACTCCCATCTCCCATGGAGCTCACATAGCTCCATTGTTGAAGCCTTGAACTTATGGAAGAGAATCTACCCCTGGAAATGTAAAAATAATAGTATAGCCAAAAGATTTTGGGATGCTCTCCCCTACACATCTCTCTGGAATATATGGTTGGCTTGAAATCAAAAAGTTTTCAAAGATAAAGAAACCATTTTCAGGAAGCTTTGTAGTAAGGCTTGGAGTCTTACTCTCGAAACTATTTCAACTAAGAGTCAAGAAAACCAAATTGATTATAAGGACCTTTGTGTTGAAGAATGAAAATTTATAGGCTACCTGTTGGACAAAAATAATAGCATCAATCCCAGTAGCGCCATCATCAATCAGTCGCACATCCCCAATTTCAGTTGGAAAATTCGACTGAGTGAGGAGGATTTTATCACTTGGTTAAAAAGTTGCAATAGGCCTTCCCTATTCTTTGATGGCGCGTCTAAGTCCAATCTGGGTGTGGCTGGGGAAAGTGGTATCATTCATAATGAATATGGTGCCATTATAACTTATTTTGAATGGGAACTAGGTTCTCTTTCCAATAACAGGGTCGAAGCTCTTGCCTTGTTCCAAGGGATAGTATATCCCAATTACAAAACCTTGGTATAACCAACGCCATGATTTTTGGTGATTCGACTATTATTATTAGTATGATGATCCACAATCACTTGGAATCCAATGTGGCGCTTCAAAAAATCACCAACATATGTCAATCTCTTATTGTTAATATGCGAGGTATCAGCTTCTACCATATTCTTCGCAACCTCAACAAGGAGGCAGACCTCCATGCCAACAGGGCATGCAACAGAACCATAGGGTGCCTCTCCTGCAATGATGTCAAATCTAAAATCCATATTCCATGAATCTGTACAATATTTATCGGATCCCAAGTAGAGGATTCTTTCCACCTTGGATATGTGTGCCTATTCCATCACAACCTCAAGCCGAAGGCGGATTCCCGTGCCATCTGAGCCTGTACATGGTCCAAATGTTATCTCCTCTTCAATGATTTCGAATCCCAATCCTCCTACCATGAATATACGTCAACCTTACATGAAATCCCCAACAGAGGATTATGTCCTTCTTGATCCTTCTCGTGTCAATATCCTTAGCAATCTCGTGACTATTTCCTCGGCCTGCATCACCTTCCCATACTCGACTCTCCCTTATTATATTCCCACCTTTCCTTCTTGGAAATAACTCTCCTCCTTAATTTTTTCTATCGTGGAGCTCTGTTTCCCTTATTCCTTGGTCCGAACTGTTGTTCCATCTATCCACAGTTTCAATCCTTAGCTGGTGTGTATTGTTCTCTTTCCCTTCTTAGCATCGGGCTTCCCATATTATTCCAATGTCTGTCTCGTTATCTCCCTTTTCCCCAGTTTCGACCGCAGCAGCCTGAAGTGGTGCTCCAACCATCCTTACACTCAGTTACAGTTCTTGAATATTGGAATCTTGCATTTGCTTCCCAGAAGGGTGAGGAGTGAAGATTGTTTACATTGTGTAGACCTCCAAGTGGAACTGGAGAAAATTTGAGCCCATCAGAAGATCCTAGATGATAAACTTCAATACCAAGCTAAGATGTTTGATGAGAAACATGAAGCTGATCTCAATTTATTCCACCATAGGATCTCCTCTCTTTAGGAATAGTTCAATGAGCTCTCCAACAAATGCACTCACGCTCAAGAATCAATTCAAATCCTGAAGTATATGCTGGAAAAGAATAGCGCACCTAGTTCCAGCTCTACAAAATTAAGAAATATGGGCGCAGATGCCAACCCTGAAGACTCCACTGCTCACCAGATCAGCCATATAAATATATACTAAGCATCTCTTGCAAATTTATCTTATTACTGTTTCAGTTCATTCGAATCTACACACCTTCTGTTTTTCAGATACTTAGGAAAGTTAGAAGCAAAAGGGCTGTAGTAGTTCCCATTGCCACACCCTTTATTTCTACCTATGTATCTCATCTTGTAACACCTGAGCTTTGTCTCCCCTTTTTTGAATACTAATAGCAACTGATTGTGTAAAAAAAAAAAAAAATCAAAACACACCTTTTACTTAACCAAAATCGTTACAAAACTTGGTTGAGGTCTGTAGTGGGCCCTTAACATGACTTGGAACAAGTCCAACTTGCCTCAACAACTTATAGGTCAAGAAGACATAAATCCATGAATAATTCAAAATGATTATATTAAAACTTTCAATAAAACAAAATTCCAAGAGTTTCAATACTTAAAACAAAATAGATTCAAATGGTGTTTAGTCACAACCTCCCTGTCACTGGTTCTTTCTGGTTCTTTCTGCACATGTAACCTCTTAGGCCTTTTTAAAGAATTCAGGCCTGAAAAATGGTCACAGAAAAATAACCAAGAAAAGTAAATACATATGCGATATAGACTAATTTAAGCTAAGTTAAATCCCCAGGACCACTCCATCCACATCGTATATGCATTGTTCCATTTGTGATGCTATCTTTGGACTGAGATAACCAACGCCAACCTCACGAACAATAGAAGCTATCTTCAGGATGCTGACAGTTGACTTGTTGATGGGTACCGAACCTAGAGTAGAGTACCGAACTAAGTACAAAATTGTTGCTTGATGTATTCGTTGAAATTTGTGTTGGGTCTTTGATGACCTGTCCATGTACTCAAGTGTCATCCCTATATTTAAGAATCTCATTTATAAATCAGTCAATTAATAAGTCAATAAATATAAATTCATTTAACACCTACTTAAATTAACCAAATATATGTGAAAATAACCTTGATTAGTGATTCTTACTTCCATTGTAAAATAACATAGTTTAGTCAATATAGAGAGGTTTGACGGTGCTAAAAAGGGTAAAGTAGGATAGATTTTGGTAAAAATAATATGATAGGGAGTGGAAAAGGGTAGAAATAGTAGGGCCCAACATCCCCCCATGCGAGAGGGAATGCATGTCCTTATGCAATTGTCCCTTTCAAAATTGACTAGCCATCAAATTGGGCTATCCCTACCTTCAGATTCATGCCGTACTAACTAAGACTTCTAAACCATGTTTTTTTTGCATTGGTTTCCATCAAAACCTTAGGGCTTGTTCATGGGCAATAAGTATTTTGATGGGCCTCACCTTCCAACTAATGAGCCTCTTATTCTTCGACATTAGTGTATCTTTCTTGGATACCATAGCCAGATTATGGTTTCAATGCACCTCATTAACTGACCGAATATAACGAAACAATGTTTTGTACTTCTGACACCTCTCTCTAATTTTCTCTTTTTTCGTCTGCAGCTTCGCTATTTGCTGTTTCAATTCTTCCTCTCCATGAGTCGAGGTATCCTCAGTAGGCATGGTTTGCTTCCCTGAACTACTCCCTTTCCAAGTTGATCTATTGTGTGTTTGGCTTATCATATTTTTAGCTGACTATTTCCCTATTTTCGGTCCCATTTTATATTGGTCATGTTGTGGAGAACTATTTAAAAGATCCTAAAATTTTTCAATCGTCCACTCTTCCTTAGGAGAAATATTTTTCACTTTCTTTTCTTATTTGAACACCTCAGAGGTTCTTTTCATTTCCTGTTCTGGAGAAGAAAAAATGGTGAGAGGTTCAAGAGTTTGATTACCGAAAGGTGGATATCATTATCTAGTCATGATCCTGGTGTGTCGTCGACCCTATGGCATGGTTAGAGTCTTGGATGCTTTAGGGTTTTCTTATGGTGGTTAATTCGGTGTTGGTGCCACTTCTTCCTTTTATTGAAAGAGTTTCCTCTTCCCTTTCCTAGGATTCATGTTATATTTTTCAAGTTGTTCTTTTGGCAACAAGGAAACTAGCTTCGTAACCTCCACCCAAAGATTTTTTCACTTACTTTTTTGGGGCTCTTTTGTTGTTGCATCCTTTCTTACAAGTTCCTTCTTCTGCTCATTGTATGCTTTACATTTATTTTCCTTTGAGGTTAGGGATTGTTTATTAATATACAAACAAGGGTTTGAAAATTCGGGCTTCTCCAGGGGATTCTTCTAACTACCCTCTTCTTTTTTTGATATAAGGGTTCCATCAAGGTCCTAGTCTTGATTGGAAACAGAGTCAGGAGGGGACTTGATCCCTTGATCTGGTTTCTTTGAATAGGGGCTAATAATCCATTGGAAACCTTTGATTTGATTTTCCTCCCTTGGAAAAATTTCAATGAAAAAATCTTCCCATGACTTTTTATGCCGAACCAACTCATAAAATATTAGAATTTTTGTAAGACTATGGTAGCATAGGCTAGTTTCAGAATTTTTAACAGTATACTAAACACCTAGAGCAACTTTGTACAGACTTCAATGAATGAAAAATGGAAAATTAACCTCACACTCATCTGTGAAATGTAGGAGGAGCTTAATGTGATAAAGAAACCTCTTACCTTCCCTCGTAGGTGAAGAACCTTTGCAATGTTGTGATAAGTGGCCACCACTCCTCTTCTATATAGCTTCACAAAACTCCTTTCGACCAGTTGATATTTTTGTACGCGGGCTCAAGAAACTTGGCATAGTCATCCCATTCATGTGTCCCTCCTTTGAAGTACCTTTCATTGGTCAATGGAAACCATGTTTCCTTACTTATCAGCTTTTCTGTAACCTTAATTCTTAGATTCAAAAAATTTGTGACTTTTCCATTGAAGCTCTACATGAATGCCATGGAAACCTTGCCATTATAACCCTAAAAAATTTTAAGGAAGTCTATCAACCCTTTCTCCACAAATCAACCCTTACAGACCGCACATTCCAAGCCAGTGTGGAATTGGAAAAATGTGGGTTCATGGTGGTCGGCCCCCATGCCGAACATGAAACAATGTCGAAGGCAAGGAGGAATATGTAGGGATTCACAGATCAAGTAACCACTAGATTTAGCAAATGAGATAGGCATATCCTTGTTTTCAAGGTTTCAAATAAGCTTAGGTTGAATCGAAAAGGGCAGATATATGTTTCTTCATCATGTCATGGATTGGTTGCTTGCAATGATGGAATAGGTACTAGACACATTTATCACACGAAGAAAAAAGAGTGGAACTAGTGATTGGATAGGATGGTCTAACATTAATTTTATTTCAATGTCATATGGAAAGGACATGTATATAATTGAAACGAATGGAGGCAGATCACAATTAATTTATATTATCCACAATCTCTGAATTAATGTAAGTAAATGAAAATTCATTCATATATTTATTTTATTGTATAATGATATCCAAGAGTTAAAAAATAATAACGGTTACGACAACTCGATCCTTAGCTGGTTGTATTTTCCATTCATTGAGTTCATTGTGGAAGATTTATACTTTAATCATGAATGAACCAAAAACAATTAATTTATTACCTCCATCAATTCCAATGTTGTTGAGCCGAAGTTGATACCATCTATCATTTCTTGACGTATTATTAATATTATAAAAAACTATTCAGTACCCAACTTTCACTCTGTGATAAGTACTGAATTGAGTACAGAATCTCTAAATTTACCCATCAAGTCATGGAAGACATTGAACAATTGTGATTGTACTAGAAAAGTAAATAAAAAGGCTTCTGTCATGATATTGAGACTTAATATAAATCAAATTTAGGAATTGCAACTAAAATATGATTGTTGTTTCTTGTAGAACAATGTTTGTACCACAAATCCATGGATTTTGACTGGGTCTGGAACGGTCACTTCCTTGGGCATTTTAATTTTTGAAAAATCTAAAATGCAAAAAAGAAGGCTCTAAGGGACTTATTTCCCATAATTATTTTTCTGAGCCCGGGAAAGAATATTTTTTTACTCAACAGATCCCTATCTACTTCCTTATTATAAATTTTAATGAAACTGAGTTAGCTAATGTTCGGGGTATTCAATTTTAAAGAGTCTGAAAAACCCAAAGTAGACTCCAGGGGATTTATTTTCCATAATTACTCTAACAAGCCCAGAAAAGATAATTATGTACTTGGAATATCCCTAACTACTATTTTATGATTAATATTAATGAGCCTAGGTTAGTCGATGCTCGTAACATTCAATTTCAAGGAGTATGAAATGTTTACAGTAAACTCCAAGATATCCCTTTCCGTGTATAATCTGTTAAATCCAGATAAAGGAATAAACCTAACCTTGACATATTTCCTCATTATTCTCTGTGAGACATTGAGGAAAATAAAAATTAGCCCACTGTTATTTATACTATGTACATATATGTGTATATAGAATAATAAGAAGAAATTAATTTGAAGATCCTACAGGAGTTGGATCCCCTTTTTTAGCGCAAGGAGTCACTCCTTGACTGCAAAAGGAGTAAGCCTTACACATCATAGTTCATTTAAAATTTTAAAGGGATTTTTGAGTGGTGGGATGGCTTCTCAAATATTTTGAAATGATTTTTATATTCTTTAAGACTTTCATGCATTTGGCAAGTTGTGGAAAGTATAAATTGTATGGGTAAATTGGTAGTATAGGGAGCAGAGTGTAACAAATGAAAGAAGATGGATAGCTAGTACCTGTTCTAGGAAATATTCATATCCTAAATCAGTCACATAGCTATAATGATGGCTCTTTACACAAACTCTGTTTATGCAAAGTAAACAACATTCAGAAAGTAGATTACATGCATAAATTATTTCATGAATCCTTTATGAAATATTCACTAACATGTTATACAACACATATATGATTTGCAGGAAGATGGAAAGAAGATAATTTACTATTAAATCCTTTAACATTTTCTCACTCACACTTTACTAATTATTGCAACTCATAAATTAGAAGAAATTAACAAAGACAGAAAAAGCACCATACATTAGATAGTTCTTGAGTCACAAAATCCTCCAACATGAAGTGAAAAAGGGCTTTTATTTTTTATATTCAATCTTCAGGTAGACCAACATCCAACCTGGAAATGGTATTTACAAATGGTATATATAGAAAGAGAGGCACCAACTCCATCTCTTATAAAAATAATGAAACACTAATCCTAACATTACATAGGTGTCATAGGACATTAAAACCATATCCCATCGAAATCTATCTCAAAGTATAGATGTAAATGAAAGAAGAGAAGATAATTTGGGCTGAACTGCTGAGTATGCTAACATGCTGCCCCTTTTTCTGTTGATTTGTCTCCTTATGTTTTTGGTTCCTAAATAACCATGTATCTTCATTTAATATGACCTCCAACAACCTCATAACCACTTATCACCATCACTTTTTATATCCATTTGGTTATGAGTCCTTATATTTCTTTAAATTGATTAGAAAATTCGCTGACGAGTGTCAAAAATCAGTTAAAACAGGCACTACCAAAAATTCCGGAAAAACCCTGTAACTATGCAAAAATTGTAACGGTTCCGGAATTTCTGGTAGCACTCTATTTCTTTTTCAAAATTGCACAGAAAACATTGAAAAACCTGTCCAGACATACATTCTTTGACATTTGAGTTGTTGTTCAAAATTTCACTTGATAATAAAAAAGGTGTTTTATCAAAAAAACCTTTTTACCTTCCTTATGTGGGCTGCAGCTTCAACAACTTTGTCCAAGTCTGACTTGTTGTGAATAGTTGATCTTGATCTGGTTGTTCTTTTGGCTGCTTCTTTGATAGTGGCCTTCTCCTCCTTTGAACTCTTTTGGATCTTTATTCTTTTTGAGGATTCTATGTACTGCTCTGAAGGGGTTTTGCTTTTATCTTTCTTCTTGGACTCATTTCTCTTTAACCCTTCATATTTTCCTTCTATATCAATGACCTATGTCAATAAACTTGGATTTTACAAACCCTTGGACTTGAGCTTGAACTTGTTTTTTTCTCTGGTATGTCTTTTTCTGGTACCAACAACGGGTTTGGCTTCTTCTTTCTTCTTCTTTCTACTTATCTCATACCCTGCATATTTGAGGACTTCTTCCTCAGACTTTGTGGGTTGATACTATTTATGAATTTTCTGTCGAATATCTGCTTCCGAAATTTCTGGTAGAATCTGAACTTTAGATTTATCTACAGTTGCAGACCTTCCTCTTCGAGATCTGGTGTATACATTAGGAAAAGGAGGAATGGGGGCACCATTTTCATATACTTAGGTTTATTAACTAAGGAGCTCCATGGAAAATTTTAGGGGCTAATATTCGTAGGTGGGCTAATTTTCCATGGTTTAAAAAAAAAAAAGATTCTCCAATTTCCATTTTTTTATAAAAATGATTCGCCCAAATTTTACAATATAAAATTATTTTATGTTAAAAATCGCCAACATTATATAGACAATATATATAATATCATTATAAATTTGAATAATTTTACAAATACATCAATAAAATTTTTATAGTTTTCATATTAGGGACTAGTGAGATTTGCCAATTTTTTAAACTTCAAGATAATTTTCCATCCTTGAAAATTATCCTTGACCTCTCTCCTTTCTCCAACTTTCTCTCAAACATTGCTGAATGAATCTTTTATTTTCTTCTCTTGGACTTATGGATATTCTCATTTTTAGCCTTCCTCTTGGTTCTTTTTTCAAGTTGATGGTGTTGTTGTGAGGATGGAGGTGTAGGTACAGGTTGGCCTACCCTATAAAACAAGAAATAGTCCCATGTCTGATTTGTTTTCCTTAACTATTCTTCAACTAACACTTTGATGAGAGGTTGATGATACAAGCTATATTCTGAGGCAGAAATATGTGTTTGGATCCTGGCTGACATCTTTGTCAAACTCTTCAGCAAAAAATATGGAAATTTGAGGGTCTTCATACTTGCAACATGAAAAAGAAATCTCATATGATAAAGAAACACTACTATATACATCCTTTCACAAGTGAGGTAAATCTTGATGAGTTTAACATCTTTTTCCCATTCATTATTGAGGTAGCTACTGGGAATTCCTTTAGCCCAGTTGGGATCTCTATGTCCATCCTTGAGGAAACTGTTGAGGTATCCTCCAATGATAACCTGGCCTTTAAACAACATTTATCCTTCCTATGGAAGGTTGAATGCCTCAGCAATTGAATATGTTGATACCTGCAATTTAAGACCATATACTATGGCTTCATGTCCTTTAAAAAGAGTTTGAAAACTCTTGAGCTACTCCTAAGTGAGAGCTTCCAAATCTAGAGCACAAAGAATACCACATTGCTTGGACAAACAACCTTCTCACCTTCAAATTTTCATCCACTAGTTCAGCACCTTATGGTTCAATTTGTTTTATCTTTCCTCCTCTTTTACTCATCTTCGGAAATTAATAACTCTGTCTCTGAAATCTTATAGGTGGTAGAGCTAGAAGCTCTCACCTAAGAGGTGTTGTTATTTCTTCCTCTGAAATATTTATTGAAATATAAGACTCCTCCTCAAGCTGCAAATCTAGAAAACCTGTTCTCCAATAGTTAAGCTCACAACTGATGCTTCTCCTTCTATTTCATTTATTTAAAATAGCAACGATGGTTCATCATCCCATGCAATGGATTCTCATTATGGTGAGTATACTTGACTGTAGTATACACCATGTGATAGAAATCATGGTCTTTAGTTGGTTGTGTAGCTTTAGATAGCATGCTACAAGTGGATTGAAATAAGCGGATCTGTGACTAGCAGTCACCTTCACTGCATGTTGGTTTATTGGCCTAAATTTCTGATAGCATCTATGTGTAACCATCCAAACGGTCACTGCATTAGACCTGCGGATCCACGATATTTTCCATTTGAAAATCACGTGCTTTGACATGAAACTAGACCAACTCAGCTGACAGACGGGATGGGATCAATGATTGGATTCAGTTATTACGGACTGACACCTAGACAGTACACATATACCACGACTTAAGATTTACATGACTGACCACAAACCTCTCATATCACATGGTTTAAATCATAATAAAATGATTTAAAATGTATTTAAAACATGAACACATGGCTTGACGCAAAGTGGATGCGCTTTTTCTTTTAATTTTTAGAAACGGGGGAAGTTTCTGAAATTTCCAGTAGCATCGAATTAAAAGAAAAATAGACACAAACAAGAATATAACATACTATCCGAAAAGGGCTAAAACTGGCACTACCGTAAATTTCAGTAACGACCATTTTTTTTTTTTAAATTTCAAAATCTAATCCTAAAAACAAAAAGAATAAAATGGACTCATGACTTAGCAAAGAATTGTGCAAACATTGGCTCCACATTGGATAAAGCTCTCCCTGTGAGGCTTTAAGAATATTTTGTAGTTCCAGTGCCTTGTCATTGGGCTGTGGAGTCTTATTATGGAATACATCGGTATTTACAGTGAACTTAGGCCACCAATAGCCTTAGTAAAATATTTTTTTGAGAAAGTGCCGATTGAATGGGCCTCCAAACATTTTTTTCCCATCAATATGTTGCAACTCAAAAGTATTATTTTGTAGAATATTTGAGATTCTGAAAGGACCAATCCATAAAGCATCAAATTTGGTATTCTTACCTAGGTCTTGATGCTGTGCATCCCATTTCAACACCAGATATCCAATCTGAAAATATTCTTTTTTGGTTCCTCTATCAAAAACGTGTGTAACAACTTGCTGATATTTTCTTACCAGATCATATTGTTGTTCTCGATTTTGTTGCACTTCTATGATCTAATAAATTCTCCTCGTCATGTCATTTGGCTCAACTTCATGATATTAAAAAAATTTAGCTACAGGAATGGCCAATTGGACTGGAAAAAAAACATCAGTTCCATAAACCATTTGAAAAGGTGATGTATTAATAGACTTTTTGATTGTCACCCTATTAGCCCATAAAGAAAACTCCAGTTTTAAATCACAGGCTTTCTTTTTTTTCTCCAATAGCTTATTGATGATTCTTACCAAATTTTTGTTTGAAGATTTAGCTAAACCATTCCCTTAGGGATAGTAAGTTGTATAGTGAGTAAGTTGAATACCATAATCTTCACAAAAATTTACCAATGGTGTAGCTTTAAAAGCAGCTGCATTATTTGCTACTAGCCTTGATGGAAATCCAAATCTGGTTATGATTCCATCCATAAATTTAATGATAACTTTATGAGTAACATTCTTGGTAGCTATTGCTTCAATCCATTTGGTGAAGTAATCAGTTGCAACAAGGACCCAACGATGTTTTCCACTTGATGGTGGATGAATTTATCCAGTACAATCTAAGCCCCATTACTGAAAAGGTGTAGAAACCACTATGGGCTTGAGAGGCAAAGACTTCAAATGTTTCTTACTAACGAACTTCTAATATTTTTCACATGCTCTCACCTTAGCACATACATCAGAAAATAAGCTAGGCTAGAAATAGCCAACTCTTAGAATTTTGTATGCAGAAGTTCTCCAATAATGATGACCTCCACAACACTATTATGCATGTCAAACATAACTTTCTTGGACTCATTTGGGTCAATGCATCTCAAAAAAACTCCTATAGGATATTTCCAATATAAACAACTATATTTGATGTAGAATTCAACATTTTTCATCTTTAAATATATTACTCTAATTTTATAAAAAATTGGAGGAGGTTTAAAAGGTTGCAGAAAATAAATGATATCTTTATACCAGCTGCACTCAGAAATATTTACATCCACTACCATGTTGTCAATAGGTTCAGAAATTTTCCCTTCAAATTTTGTATCCATGAAATTCAAGCCCAAAACTTTACAATTTTCTTCAGCTAGTAGTTTGGCTAATCCTTGACCTTTGATTAGTTTAGTAGGCTTTATATCTAAATCAAACTCTAGAACTTTAGTCACCCACTTACATATTTTTCCATCAATATCAATATGAACTACTATTTCTCTAAAAGTAGATGAAGGTACATAATCAATAACTTGAGCATCCATAATATAAACTCTAAAATCCTTCAGAGCTTTCACTAATTCATAGGCATGTTTTTCCAACATTTCATACTTCAATTTTTCATGTCTAAGAGCTCTACTGAAAAATGCTATGGGAGCTTCCTTATTTTCTGAATATTTTTGTAACAAAACAACAACAATAGTATATTGAGAGGCAAATGAGAAGATCAAGGAAGGCTTTGAGTATTCAGGGCTTACCACTGAGGTGCTTCAATAATAGTTTTTTTTTATCAACTCAAATGGATTTCTAGCTTCAATTTTCCACTTGACTTCTTTGTCCTTCTTCAACATGAAAGTAATATGCTTCACCACTTCAGAAAAAATTGGAATGAACCTTCTTAAAAAATTAATCTTACCAGGGAAAGATTGTTAGGTCCTTATATTACTAGTATAGTCCCTTATTATTGTTAGTGTAACCCCCTTATTATTATTGTTTTACCCCTGTAACCCCCATATTGTTATTATTATGCCCTTACATTATTATTGTTAGGTCGACTAGGATTACATTGTGGCCCCACTAGGATTACATTATGGCCCCATGGACTCCTATATATATAGAGGAGGTTTTTTCATTTGTATCATCGAATAATTTTTCATTCATGTAATGTATTAGAGGTTTCCCCCTTGAAGTGGCTTATTTATAAGGCATTTATGTCTCTTTTCTTCTCTTTTTGGAGCTGGTTTCACAACATTTGGTATCAGAGCTTTGGATTCTAGGGTTTCGCTGCCCCAAACAGGTCATCGTGGAATTTTTGCTATAAATTTGTTTCTACAAAGGTTCAAAAGATCAAGTTTTTAGAGTACTAAGCCAAAATCCTGAGGAACATCATCGCAAAATTTTAGAGCTTGGTTCGCAATATTTTCGGTGATATGAGCTATGGAAGTTAGTTATTTTTGTAGGCTCCTGAATTTAACATAAACAGGTATCGTGGAATGTTCGATGTAACCTTTTTTCTATGAAGTTTCAGAAGCTAAAAGTTTTAGGGAGTGAAGAATAAATACTGCGAAAGATGGTCAAAAAATTTCAGAGCTTTGTTCACAATATTTTCGGAGATATGGTCTGTGGAAGTTAGGTCTTTTTCAGGCTCCTGAATTTCATCTCAAAGAGGTGATTGTGGGAAAATATTCATAACTATCACTCTGTGCATCGGATTGGAATTCTGTAAAAATTGGCCACAAGTACACAGAATGTAGTTTTCTCTATATCAATTTCAGAGCCGAAGGAGGAAACATTGACATGTGGCAGGTCGTACAATTTTTCTCTATTGAACCAATCCATAATTAGGTCATCGTAGGATATTGGGCATAACTTTGTCTTCGAGAATCCAAATCAGGTCAGACCTATGGCATTCGAAATAGGATTCAAAGGGATAATTTAGGGCTAAATTTCAGATATTAAAGATCCGAAATCACAGATATAATTCAATTTCAATATCGAGATCTTCAAAATCAAGAAAAAGGTGTGTATTTTTTTTTTCAAATTGCATAAGTCTTGTTTGAAAAATTAGTTCTAGGTGATTCCAAAGGCCTATTGAGCATATATATCAGTATTGGGTTCTAAATTTCCTCCTAAAAATAATTAAACACCCATTAAGCCTTCAGAAGGCTCTACTATGACTCATGAAGATGAAGAAATGTAACATGAGATATCAAAAGTCCATGAGCAAGTGCACCAAATTTCGCTATCGCAAAGAGAAACAAAAAATGAAATGGAAGTTTTGAAGAAAGGAGTGGAAACTAAGATGGATGGTTTGAAGAAAGGCATGGAAGCTAAGATGAATGGTTTGGAAGCTAAGATGGATGGCATGGAAGTTGGCATGGAAGCTAAGATGGATGACATGAAAGCTAAGATCGATGAAAAAATGGAAAAAATGAAGAATGATCTAAAAGTAGATATCGAAGGTTTGGCAAAGTTGATACAAGAAATGTTTCCTAATGGAAAAAAGATAGTAGAGGAAACTCATGATGAGAACAAAATAAATGTTAATCATGATTTCATAAACTCTAATGTTGGATTAAAGAACCACCATATTCCAAAGATGGATATGAGGAAGTTTGATGGCAAGGATCCCATAACATGGATACTACATATGGAGCAATATTTTGATCTCAACAATGTGAAAAACACACAAAATGTATGCATTGCATTTTTACATCTAGAACAAAATACATTTGTATGCTATCGATGGCTTTGCTCCCGTAAAAAAAAATTCACTTGGTCAATTTTTACAGAGGAAATGATAGCACATTATGAAGATACAAAGAGAAAAACCTTCTTTAGCCAATTGATCAATCTCAAAGAAAAGGGTTTAGTGGTGGAGCACATTGAGGACTTCCAAAAATTGAATATAAGGGTAATGATATTCCAGAGAAACATAGGATTGATGTCTTCATAGGGACTTTAAAGGATAACATCAACATGAAGTTCACGTTTGGGAACCAGATTCATTAGAGAAGTTATTCAAGTTGGTAAGAAAAATTGAATGTAAAATTATGGCGACAAGGAAGCCTACCACTCACATCTATAAAGATGGAAATGTTGCTACTCCTAAACTTCCATAACCTACAAGGTTGCCACCACAACAATTGGAAGAAAAAAGAGAAAAAGGGCTCTGCTACAGTTGTGATATAAAATACACTAAAGGTCATAAGTGTGTTGAGAAGAAATTATTATACATAGATTGTGAAGAGGAGGAAGAAAATGAACAAGAAACTTCAAAAGAAGAGGATATACACCAAGAAGCAACCCTAGAAGAATAAGAAATGAGTCTGACCATATCATGTAATGCATTGGCAAGAATTACCACTCCTCAAACTCTCAAGATAGAAGGACATATCAAGAAGAAAAAGGTAATAGTGTTGATTGATTCGAGTAGTACCCATAATTTTATTCATTCTAAGGTAGCCAAGGAATTGAATTGTTTCCTATACCTAGCACTAGAATTTCAAGTGATGGTTGCAAATGGAGGAACTATAAATTGCTCTGGAAAATGCCATAATATCAAGCTATCCATGGGGGAATATGTATTTAATATTCCAATGCTTTCCATCCTAATGGGAGGTGCTGATGTCGTACTAGGAGTACAGTGGTTACAATCTTTGGGGATGGTAGCTTTTAATTTTCAAGAACTTTTCTTGAAATTTTTTTCAGAAGGAAAGGAAATAGAATTATGGGGTATCACAAGGAAGCCATGAAAGATAATAAGCTATAATGTCATGATAAAGCTTTTTAAGAAAGAACAACGAGGCGTAATTTCACAATTATTCTCACTGGAAGTTCCAACATCAAAATCATATATTTCTACAGATCTTCAAAGAGTCTTGGACAATCATTCCAATGTGTTTGATACTCCCAAAGGACTCCCACATATTTGTGATCATGGTCATGCTATTCATTTTATTCCAGGAAGTGTTGCTCCAAACATCCAGCCTTACAGATATCCTTATTTCCAAAAGAGTGAAATTGAACGTATGATTGCAGAAATGTTAGAGGCTGGTATAATTCAACCTAGTCAAAGTTCTTTCTCTACTCCAGTAGTATTGGTGCACAAGAAGGATGGATCATGGCGCATGTGTCCGGATTATAGGGAGCTCAGTAAGCTCACTATTAAAGATAAATTTCCCATTCCTGTGATTGATGAATTATTGGATGAATTACATGGAGAAATTTGTTTTACCAAGTTGGATCTTTGTTCAAGATATCATCAAATTAGAATGAAGATTGAAGATATTCTGAAAACAACATTTCGAACTCATGAGGGTCATTACGAATTTTTGGTCATGCTTTTTGGCCTTACCAATGCATCTTCTAAATTTCAAGGGTTGGTGAATTCCATTTTCAAACCCTTCCTTAGAAAATTTGTGCTAGTGTTTTTTGATGATATACTAATCTACAACAGGTCTTGGAAGGATCATGTTAAACATGTTTACAGGGTGCTCAAACTATTGGAAGAGAAACAGTTATATGCAAAAACATCCAAATGTTTCTTTGGTGTAAAAGAGGTGGAATATCTGGGTCATTGTATTGCACGAGGGTGTTAAGGTAGACCCTAACAAAATTAAAGCCATTAATAAATGGAAAGTCCCCACAACCATAAAGCAGTTGCGTGGATTTCTCGGGTTAACAGGGTATTATCACAATTTTTTTAAGAATTATGGGAGAATAGTAGCACCTCTAACAACATTGCTGAAGAAAGATGCATTTTCATGGACTCCTGAAGAAACTAAGGGGTTTGAATGTCTTAAAGAGGCAATGTGCCTAGCACCAGTCTTAGCTATGCTAGACTTCATAAAAACCTTTATTGTGGAATGTGATGCCTTAGGAAATGGAATTGGTGTTGTTTTAATGCAAGAAGGAAGACCCATTTCTTTTGAAAGTCGTTCAATCAAATGAAAGTATTTACAAAAGGATATTTATGAGAAGGAAATGTTGGCAATACTACATGCACTAAAGAAATGGAGACCTTACCTAATGGGAAGACACTTCAAGGTAAAAATTGATCATGATAGTCTTAAACACTTTTTGGAACAAAGACTATCTTCGGAAGAGCAGCAAAAGTGGGTCACAAAGATGTTGGGTTATGACTTTGAAATCATCTACAAAAAAGGGAAGCTAAATGTTGTTGCAGATGCACTCTCAAGAAAGGATGAAGAGGTGGAAGCATTGCTTTGTGCCATTTCTATTATCCAACCAGATTGGATAACCGAAGCAAGGGATGAATGGAAGAAGGATGAAGAAGTTTGGACACTCATTCAAAATTTGCAGCAAGATCCTAGTACATCTGATACATTTAGTTGGAAAAATGATTCCTTATGGTACAAAGATCACTTATATCTTTGTAAGAATTCCCAACTAAAACAAAAGATTCTTTTGGAATTACACACTTCTCCTTTAGGAGGACACTCAGGATTTTTAAAAACTTACCACAGGGTGAAGAAAGAATTTTTTTGGGATGGCCTTAAATCTTATATTCAAAAGTTTGTGGCGGAATGTTTGGTTTTCCAGCAGAATAAAGTGGAGACAATTAAGACCCCGGGACTTCTACAACCTTTATCCATTCCAAGTCAGCGTTGGGAGGAGATTTCAATGGATTTTATCACGGGTTTACCTAAGTCTGAAGGAAAGAATGTCATCATGGTGGTAGTTGATAGACTTACCAAGTATGCACACTTTTGTGCATTATCTCATCCATTTAAAGCAAGTACAGTTGCTACTACATTTGTGGACAGAATTCAAAAGCTACATGGAAGCCCAAGGGTTATTGTGAGCGACGGAGATCCCATTTTTACGGGAAATTTTTGGACAGAGTTATTTTCTTGTTTGGGTACTAAATTAGCTCATAGCTCATCTTATCATCCTCAATCTGATGGTCAAACTGAGATAGTAAATAAATGTTTGGAAGGTTATCTTCGTTGTTTTGTATCTGATAAACAAACACAATGGGTCAAGTGGTTACCTCTTGCTGAATGGTGGTATAACACTTCCTTCCATACTGCAGCAAAAATGACCCCATTTATGGCGCTTTATGGATATCATCCACCATCCATCACATCATCTTTAAGGGAAAATTCGAAGGTTCAAGCAGTGGAAGATCACATCGAGCATCAGCAAGAAGTTCTCCAACTCTTAAAGGATAACCTGAATTTGGCACAAAATCGAATGAAACAACAGGCAGATCAACATCGCAGTGAGAGAAGTTTTAATGTAGGAGATTGGGTATTTTTACGGCTACAACCATACAAACAAATGTCCCTCAAGCAAGATAAGAAGGATAATAAATTATCGCCAAAGTACTATGGTCCTTACAAGGTGTTTCAAAAGATTAGTACTATGGAATACAAATTGGAGCTTCCTACTTCTTTGCGAGTGCATCTATTTTTCCATGTTTCATGCTTAAAAAGGTTATAGAGGACAAACTTCCAGTTCAAACAATATTTCCAAAACTTGATGAGGAAGGAAAAACCATATTGGAACCTGAAGCAGTCATGGAAACAAGAACTTGATAGCTACGAAATCAATCAATTTCAGAGTATCTCATCAAATGGAAGAACGTACCCACTGAATATGCTACATGGGAGGATGATAATTTTATACAGAAGCACCCGAAGCTACTCAAGCGTTGAGGACAACACTTTTTTTAAGGAGACGAGCATGTTAGGTCCTTATATTACTAGTATAGTCCCTTATTGTTGTTACTGTAACCCCCTTATTATTATTGTTGTACCCCTGTAACCCCCATATTGTTATTATTGTGCCCTTACATTATTATTATTAAGTCAGCTAGGATTACATTGTGGCCCCATGGACTCCTATATATAGAGAGGAGGTTTTGTCATTTGTATCATTGAAGAATTTTTAATTCATGTAATGTATTGGAGGTTGCCCCCTTGAAGTGGCTTATTTCTAAGGTGTTGATATCTTTTTTCTTCCCTTTTTGGAGTTGGTTTCACAACAAAGATTGAACCTCTTTCTTGGATCTTGGAAGTGTTAAATCCTGAATTACAATCACTCTTTTAGGATCAATTTTCACTCCATCTTTAGAAACTACGTGACCCAACATCTTACCTTATTTAAGAGAAAAATGAGGCTTCTTTGGATTTAATGATATACCATATTTTGTGCATTTAACAAATAATTTCTCAAGTACTAAAGGTGTTCTTGATCTGAAGCTAAGAAAACAATAATATCATCCAAATAGATGACCAAGAATTTATCCTTTTCTACAGTGAATGAAAATTCCATAGCACACTGAAAAGTAGCTCGGGCATTCATAAGCCCAAATGGCATCTTTGCATACATGAATGTTCCCCAAGGAGTAGTGAATTATGTCTTCTTTCGGTCTTCTGGCCAAACAAAAACTTGATTGTACCCAAAGAAGCCATCTAACATGGAAATTATGTCTGATTGTTACCTTTTGAAGAATATGATCCATCTTTGGAAATGGATAATTATCTTTCTTGGATAATTTGCTAAGATTCCTGAAATATACACATATTTGATGCCAGGATAGTAGGTTAAACAGATCCTTGCATGTAAAAGCTCATGTGCTTCTTTTAAAATTAAAATTCTTCGTTGAATACACAAATATGTTTAGCTCAAAAATACATATGAAGGAAAGACAACCACATAAATAAAATACTGATATAAAAACATAAAAAAAAAACTCTTTGGCCAAATATTACAATTGGTGGCCTCTTGTCTCTCGGCCCTTCAAACCATTTCTCTTACTCTCTCTGTATTCCTTACTTCCTCACTTCCTCGCTTGTCTCACTTGTTTTTCTTCCTCACACAACCCTCCTATTTATACATAGATATAAATTTATTTCATTCCATAATTTCCTCCACACAAATATCAACTTAAAATATAATTTAGATTTATCTTTTTTTGGACTCAACTAAGTCCCGTTTATCGAATTCCTCAAACCTAGATTATCTACCTAATTCACTCCACTCATATCCTTAATTATTTAAGGAATATTTACAATAATCATCAAATTTATATTTTCTGACCTAATTTATTAAAAATGATAAAATTAATTAATAAAATAATTAAAATATCTCACCCCCTAAATTACACAATTGAATAATGAAAATTTAACTTGATGCTCCTGCATCAAACTCCCCATGTAGAAAAGTTTCCATAGATTCTTGTCTATGAGGTCCGTCACTTTTCTGTAACAATGTGACAACCGCAAGTCTTGATGACTTGCTCCCTCCACGATTCCAAACTTTGTTCTGCCGCAAGTCCTTCGAAGTATCAACTCGATTTGGTAACTCATCACTCACTCTGTCAATCGGATTCCATCGGCTTCTCCAACACTTTCTTTCGTCAATTCCTCGGATCAATTCCTCTTTGTTGAATTCTTTCGTCTCCAACTGAGTTGTACTCTAAACTTTCTGCAATGGAGAATAATCAAGAACTCCTTCTTGATTACAATTGTAGTCTTTGATTGCTTTTATAGCAACAACTCTTTCATCCAGTGTTGTACCTGCATTCACCAAAAAACTATTAGTTTTATAAAGATAATACCTTTCAATCTCTTTTGATGCTTCAGGCATGAATCTCCCAACACCGAATTTTTGGACTTCAATAGATTCTATTTCAAACTGCTGGCTGCTTCCATATTCATCCTACTGGATCAATATTTCTATCTCCTTTTTTTCTCTATGGACACAACTCCCTTGTTGTACCTGATGCTCAACCTCTCTGACTTCAACATCATATCTATTAATGTCGCTTTTTGTACATACACTTACATCATTATCTGAAAAGTTATAACATTCATTCAACTCTATAAATATTTCATCTCTGTCATGTATAGTAACTGTAATTTTTTCTGGATCAGGTTCTGCAAGTTTTACTTCTCCATCAGGTTCCTTAAGCCAATATCATTCCAAGAACTTTATTTCCATATGAAATATTTTCAGCACTTCATCACAACTTTCCTTCCCAGCTTCATTATTCTTCTAGAAATCTTCCTGAGTTGTCATGTTTTCGGTTTCATCACACTACAAAGTTCTGTCAGCAATTTCATTAAAAAAATACATTTGTTTACCTCCTTTGAATATTTCTTCGATAATTCCATTTTTCTTCTGCTTCATAACAGCTTCAACTTGCTATCTTACCCCAAACAATAATTCATTTATGATTTCTTCCTGTTGCAATAAATCAGTACCTTCCTTCTCTGAAAGGCATTCTCCATCACACTTCACCTCAAGAGTTTCATTCTTCTCTGTGACAGTTTCACCATATGTTGCACATCCTGCAAACATACATAAACTATGAGATTTGAAAATGCAAGGCTTCATAGCCTCATGTGCTTCTCTCAACAACATATCTTAATATTCTTCTGAACTATCCCAATAGTTCATGAGATCTTCCTCATTGATCTCTTCACCTAGAATTTCACCCTGTTCTAGGCCACAAATGGAAACTTCCATTTTCAACTCAGCCTCTCTAAGTTCTTCACACCTTATCATCTGCTCGAGCTTCCTCAACTCTTCCGTCAACTGTATGTTTACCTGCTTTTCCCTTTTTGCATGTAGCCTCTTCCACTTTACCTTCTTCCTCATGGTCCAACCATGTGTCTGGTCTTTCACATTTCTCTGCAACAATTTCATTAAAAATTCAAGGTGAACTGTTATCTCAGCCTTCTCACGCTCATAATCTTCATCTTTCAACTGCTCACACATGCCACTTACCTTGGCATTTTCCTTCTTCTTCCCTCTACTATGGTCTTCATCAGATCTTTGGAAATGACTGACACCAATCATCTTATCTTCCTTTGTGAACTTCATATGTTCACGAGTGGATTTCATTCAATCCACCTTTCAGCAATCCTTCACACTTGTTGTTCATCAAAAATGCAAGTTCTCCTCCTGCGCTTGGCTTCTCTTGGTTCTTTGTCTTGGAATTAATCTTTGGCAACCCTCTTGCTTCACTTTTCTACAAACAGCACTTTAGTAACTCATGTATTACAATGACCAACTCTTTGGGTGTCGGGCTCTGCCGATCATGTACCCCATTACATTCAAACTTTTTACTTAGCTTATGACTCTTTGACTTCAGAATTACACCAATTCTTCATCTTGGATGAAAATACTCAATATTAACTCAAACTATCCAAACTTTCATTTGACTCTAACATATGTTTTGACTTCAATCTTTGCCCCAATAATAATGATAGTGGATATTTTGACTTAATTCAAGTTATACAATCCTCCAAAAAACATATGCCCCCAATACATTTTTATGATGTAAAATATTCACTCTCTTTCATACTTCATACTTATGAAAAATCATCAGTTTGCCCTTATCATTTCACATGATACTAAAGTCTTTAGTCGAAATGCAATTCAGGTTTTTCAAGATTTATTTTAAGGTGAAAATAAATAAACCATTCAATCTTCAACTTTCAAAAATACCTTCCTGAATTATCATACCTCATGCTCCTGTCAAGGTTACTAATAAACCTTTCTTTCTACAATCTCAATTCTCTGGTTTCCATTCTTCTATGTCGTCTTTGTCACTGTAAATACTCACATTCCCACAAGCTCGCCATCTTAATGTGAACATTCCCCTGCACTTTTATGCACCATACAACATCAATTGACTTCTCTTCACCTATATACATAGAACATGTCTTTAACCTCTTCGATGAATAATGTAAAACTTGTACATCATGTCCATCCTAAATATCACCTCCTTAGATACTGCCACATGATGGTAAAACAAATATTTTACAACATCGAGCAATTATGTTTTCAATCACAAATCAAAAGAATTCTCCTTTTTCCAACTACAATATTTGGTCCAAAATTGCTTCACCAAAAGTACGAAGAAACCACATTATGCATACTAAACCCTCTCACATAAAAATGCATGTTTCTCTTTATATCACCTAGGATTAGAAAAATTTCCCATTAATTTTCCATTCATTTATACTTCCACATTTGCAACGAGTATGGCAAGGAAATTTAATCATCCAAATTTTAAAATACCTCTACTCAATGAATATTGATTCATTCAATGAGCACTTACCTTGAATCTTCTCGTGGTTGAAATGATCCAACCCTTCTCTCACATATTCTTTTAGGAATACATTCAAGCCTCCACATATTTACTTTGAATGTGCAAGGTCCATTTTCTCCCCAACAAATAAACCTTTAACCTGCAATTTTCTAACATAAATATTTTCCCAGAAAATAATGCTAGAAACCTTCAAAGTACGCATAACCTCCCCTCTTATTTTAAGCCAAGTTCCCTCATCTCAATCTCTTCAATTTCAATTTATTTATTTCAAAACATGAAATCCTTTCAAGATTACATTCTCCAAAAAGAACATACATGAATTTTTCAAAAAATTTACCTCGATCAATCCCAGTGACCTTTTCTTATGCTGGAAGGTGGTATCATGGAAATACTGGATCCATACCTTGAATGTTATGTTGGAGCCGTACCGCTCTCACAAGCCCCACAGATGCCTTTTTTTAAGTGCCTTGATATGACTGACTTCCAAAACTTGTTGTAGAAAGAAAATTTCCACCTTCAAAGTAAAATATTCAATTTTACTAAGACCTAGGTTAATCTTCACTTGATGCAATTGATTTGTTCTTCGCCACTTAGTGTGCAATTAGATACTCCATTGTATTAACACATAATATTTGTATGTCGCAACATCTTGTCATCTTCGCGTTTCAATAATAAATGGATTCTTTTAGGGACCATTTTATTAATAATGGATAATATAAATTTAACCATTGGAGTCCACTTAACCAAAATTGGCCAACATACTTCTTGATAAAACAGAGGAATCAAATATGTTGATTATAACATAACATACCACTCGTAGGTCAAATCCACAACGTCATCCCTCCATGGAAAATACGCAACAAGGTTGGGTTTAATTCTTGCGTAATTCCTCAACTCATAATTATGCATTGAACCACGGTCCACTCAATTCAATATAGGATTTCAAACAACTATCAACCCCATTGTTAAACCTCTACGCAGTCTAAATACAGTCTACACAAGATTACACACAGCAATCGACCCTTTGTAATATTTATGCCGGATTACACACAGAAAAATGAATTGAATGTTTCTGAATTGAACTCAACATGACCAAACCTTGCATTGCAGATCACAATGTTTCTTTGCTTCACAGTATTCCACTGGACGCCGAAAACCCATGCATCTGACTAACATGTCTTTTTCGGTGTTAAGACTGCATCAAGTTTACATCTCCTTCCCTCATATCCATGTTAATTTCTTGCTGCTTCCTTAATAGATTTTTTGTCGGCTTCATCCATCCTTCATACTTTTAACTCTAGCCTTTGTTTATGATTCATTCGATTTGAGACTGCTTCTGCTGCAAGCATCATTCCCAATGTAAACTATCCTGGAAAAATTCTCTCTAGTTCCCAAATGAGCTTCTCCACAAGCTTTGCTCAATCTATCATTGTATCCATTGATCCTTTTTGCTCAAACCTCCACAGACCACATGAATATCCCACAGATGGTAATCGGATGAATGGCTAATGTTGTCTCACTCAAAATTCAATCCAACTCATTTATCAACTCCACAAAGCTCACATGGCCACAAAATGTAATTTTCTTGAGCATTGATCCATGATATGCTCAATGCACAACTTAAAGGTACCTTCACAATAACTTCACTGCTCAACCTGCTTTCAATGCTGCAAACTACTCTGCACAGTCTCCTTCATGCCAAACCTAGAAAGTAACATCAGCTACATGCCAAACCTAGGAGTAATATCAACTACAACAATATCCATCACCATCCATCTCATGGGTAACTGAAAGAGGCTTAATGCAAGGTCTTTGATGACACCAATGCATTGGAATTTCCAGGAATCAAAAGAGTAGATATCTTGGTATTATCTAGTTATTTCAAGACCTAGTTCATCCATGACTACCTTGGGCATTAAATTATGTGAGGCTACAGAGTCCATTAGGAAATTATGTAGGATATTATCGTGAATATTAAATATTCAGAGATAGATAGAAGGGAGGAGTAGATTCATCTTTGTCTTCTACCAATGGACCTAAAATAACAGTGGGCTTGTCATCTTTAAGGTTAAAAAAATCAGTAGCTACTTCGGTAGGTGGAGGTTGAAGAGATTTCATAAAGGTCTTTTTGAAATCATCATTTTTCATGAGCTCTACAAGAGGAACAAGAATCTTTGTCTTTTGTATCTAATTCTCAAAATTGAAAACAAGGGGCAGTTTGTGAGCAGTTTTTACCTCAAGTGAAGCAAGATTAACTACTATCGGAATCTTCTGTCTGCTTGTTTCAGCAACTTTCTTTCTACTGGAATTTTAACTACGTCCTTACTTTTCTTGGGCTGTGCAATAGGATTTGGATTATCATCAATATTCTTTGATCTGAGATTGTATCTACTTTGATGATCAGCTGCAATCATGGAATGATCAGAAATCACTTCATTATTCTGAGTATATGACATGAAATCTTCATACTCTACTTGTGTAAGATGGATCAACCCTTCTTTATCTCTCAGAAAATTTGTATCAACAGCTTTCTCCAACCTTTCAGCTTCGTCTTCATCTTCAAATATAGCATTCTGCAAAGGGGGCTGCACTTTTTTATCATCGGCATATCTCCTTTCTCGCTGCAAAATTTGAGGAACATTAGGTCTTCTAAATCGTTTCCTATTAGGCTGATCAAATGAAACATTTCTAGTGGCAGCTAGTCTTGCTTCCAATTTGAGCTTGGACATCTCAGTATTCAATGACTTGACCATCTTGGTCAGCTCATCTAGCTTAGGATCTATGTCTGAAGTTCCTGAAGTTGAAACTTCAGCTTTTTTATTTCTTTTTTCTCTGTCAATCCCTCCTCTAAGCCTATCAGCTGCTAACACATTAGATTCTAGCTCTAGTGCATTGTCCTCCATTTTTTTTTAGTGTTGTAGATCTTCTTTCTCTCAATAATAATAAAAAATTAGGATCAAAAGCACCAGCATAAGTGATTTTAGCTTAAGCTTCATTAGGCTTGATTTCAGTAGGTATTTTTCTATGCATCTTATTCAATATCTTAGAAAAATCATAAACTGATTCTTCTTCTTGTCTTTTTATTGCACCAAATTCAGTGATATAATACATAAAATATTTCTCATCACCCCATTTCCTTAAAAATGTATCATCTAGGGTTTTAATTCCAGTGATGCTACCAACTGTCAAAGATCTGAACCATTTCCTAACATCACCCTCAAGACTATGAATAAAAACTCTCATCCAAACATCTTCATGCTCAATATTCAGATTGTCAGCATAGGCATAAAAATAAGCAAGGTGTTCTTCATATGTTACCTCTCCCTCACCATTAAAATTAGGCATATACTTTATATAATATCCTGTAGGTAATGCATTCATAGGTTGAGGTAAAAACAAAGGGGCATACATTGCAGCAATAATTGCATCCATTCGGCTAGGGGTGCGTGAGGACCTACCATGGTGTGTGTTGTTGGGATTTGTGGAACAAAAATTGGTGGATTGTGAACACCAGATGACGAAGCACCAAATTTTGATGTAGAGAATATTTGTTGGCTGGAAAACAAGGGAGGTACAAGATTCTATGCAAAATCAGAGGATAGAGTTTGCAAGACTTATTTAGGGACAACCTTTGAGAAAAAAATAGCAGAAGCAGTAAAATTTCATTTACTCTATTTATTGATTAGATTTTTGGGTTCAGGGACTGGGATTCTCAAAGGGGAATATGGTTGAGCCCTGGTTCTATTCCTTCTAGAAGCCATAACTTCAACAATGGAGTCACCAGGTGTAAAGCAATCTAAAAATATAGTTGGAAATATACACCTCAGAACCATAATTATAACGTTGTCATTCACCCAATGATAAACTTCAATTCGCCTCCTCGGCAATGGCACCAAAGATGTTAGCACCAGGAGTCACTCCTTGACTGCAAAAAGAGTAAGCCTTACACATCATAGTTCATTTCAAATTTTAAAGGGTTTTTTGAGTGATGGGATGTCTTCTCAAATATTTTAAAATAATTTTTATATTCTTTAAGACTTTCATGCATTTGGCAAGATGTGGAAAGTATAAATTGTATGGATAGATTGGTAATATAGGGAGCAGAGTGTAAAAAGTGAAAGAAGATGGATAATTGGTACATATTCTAGGAAATATTCATATCCTAAATCTGCCACACAACTATAATGATGGCTCTTTGCACAAAATCTATTTATGCAAAGTAAACAACATTCAGAAAGTAGATTTCATGCATAAAGTATTTCACAAATCCTTTATGAAATATTCACTAACATTTTCTACAACACATATATGATTTGCAGGAAGCTGGAAAGAAAATAATTTACTATTAAATCCTTTAATTGTTTCTCACTCACACCTTACTAACAGCTGCAACTCATAAATTAGAAGAAATTAACAAAGAAAGAAAAAAAACCATACATTAGATAGTACTTGAGTCTCAAAATCCTCCAGCATGAAGTGAAAAAGGATTTTCTTTATTATATTCATTCTTTAGGTAGACCAACATCCAACCTGGAAATGGTATTTACAAATGGTATATATAGAAAGAGAGGCACCAACTCCATCTCTTCTAAAAAGAAGGAAACACTACTCCTAACATTACATAGGTGTCAAAGGACATTAAAACCATATCCCATCGAAATATAACTGAAAATATAGATGTAAATGAAAGAAGAGAAGAGAATCTGGGTTGAACTGTTGAGTATGCTAACATGATACCCCTTTTTCTGTTGATTTGTCTCCTTATGTTTTTGGTTCTTAAATAACCATGTATCTTCATTTAATATGACCTCCAACAACTTCATAACCACTTATCACAATCACTTGTTATATCCATTTGGTTATGAGTCCTTATTTTTCTTTAATTGGCTTGGAAACTTTGCCGATAGGTGTCAAAAATCATTTAAAACAAGCGCTACCGGAAATTCCGGTAAAAACCTGTAACTGCGCAAAAAATATAACGCTACCAAAATTTTATGTAGCACTCTATTTATTTTTCAAAATTGCACAGAAAACATTGAAAAACATGTGGAGGCTTACATTCTTTGACATTTAAGCTGATGTTCAAAATTTCACTTGATAAGCAAAAAGGTTTTTTATCAAAAAATATCTTTTTACCTTCCTTCTATGTGGGTTACAACTTCAGTAAGCTTGTCCAAGTCTAACTTGTTGTCAACAGCTAATCTTGATCTGGTTGTTCTTATGGCTTCTTTTTTTACAGTGGCCTTCTCCTCCTTTGAACCCTTTTGGATCTTTCTTCTTTTTGATAGTTCTGTTTGCTGCTCTAAAAGGTTTTTGTTTTTATATTTCTTCTTGGACTCATTTGTCTTTAACCCTTCAGATTTTCCTTCTATATCAATGACCCCTGTCAATAAACTTGGATTGTGCAGACCATTGGAATTGAGCCTGAACTTTTTGTTGTCTCTATTATGTCTTTTTCTGGTACCATCAATAGGTTTGGCTTCTTCTTTCTTCTTCTTGCTACTGATATCATACCCTGCATATTTGAGGAGTTCTTCATCAGACTTTGTGGGTTGATACTCTTTTTGCATTTTCTGTTGAATATCTGCTTCCAGAATTTTAGGTAGCATATGTAATTTAGATTTATCTGTAGTTGTAGACCTTCCTCTTCGAGCTCTGGTGTAGACATTAGGAAAAGGAGGAACGGAGGGCACCATTTTCATAGACTTGGGTTTATTTGTTGAATTCTTAGTTAAACTGAGAGGGGGGGGTGAATCAGTTTAACACAGACATGAGCTTTTTAAATTTTTTATCATCTTATTTACAGCTTAATTTTATAATCAACCTTAGTATATGAACAGTCTTAATATGTTGCAGAAAGTATTAAATTAATGTGACATAAAACTTATTATGAGAGCAACAAACATTAAGCAGATTTGGTAAAGCATCTCAGTACACAGGAAACACAGATAGAGACAGAAAATATAAGTGGAAACCCATAAAGGGAGAAAACCACATCTTATTATTGTTGTGATGCAAAGGCAAGCTCCAACTCCCTCTCACCACTGTTTTTCTGCAAGCTCCAACCTACAGGAGGCTCCAACCTCAATTATGCAAGCTACAACTTGCAAGGAAGTTCCAACTCCCTTCATTTTTTTGTAGGCACCAACCTACAGGAGGCTCCAACCTCATTCAGCTACAACTAACATCTATCAAGCTTCAACTTGATAGGGAAGCTCCAACTTCCTCAATTTAATAAAATGTTTGCTGATTTACCTCAGATATCAGCTCTGTTTTGTAGCATCTCTTTCTTCTCCTCTCTTCCTTATCCTCTCTGCCTCAATCTTCTATGTTTTTCATTCTCTATCCTTACTCTCTCTCTCTCTCTTTATGCATATCAAGTTGATATTATATATAGAGTTCCTCACATGACTGTTTGTATTTCACAAGGAATTTGGAGTGAACAGCCATGACTCTTTGGCTTCTGTCTTCTCATTCCTTTATCCAACTCATTTTAAAATTATAACAATATGTATAAATTTCCATGCTACAGTGGAATTTTTATTTTCCTTAGGATACTTGCCTTTGCATCACAAACAATATAAAACAAAAAAATTATTTACATTGTCAGTTACACATTTCAATTCCACTCAGCTCCTTTTCTGGACTTTGGCTTTACTGAATTTGTCTTTTCTGCTACTATTGAGTGACTGTTATGTATAATTTGGTTCACCTCTGTGTCTATTCATCTATTCACTGTACTTGTGTGCACCAGCTATATATATAACTACTTTTCAGGTTTTATGCTCAAATACATATGAATCTGGGCAATGTCTATTCATTACCAATCTCTGTTCTTGGGCTGCCTATTTACATTCTCTGATCTGGGCAGTTTTGATACTTTGTTTACTGAACTGGAAATTAAACAAATGAATCTGAAATCTTTAGCATCTCAAATCTGAGATTTGAGATGTTAATCAAATCCTCTTGCATATATAACCACCTGCCTACACCTTTGTACTCAGTCCCGCTTAAACCTGGCAATTCTTCTAACTGTAGGAACCTCCTTCAAACATTGTAAAAGCCCCCAGGTCTATGCAATAAAACAACTACACCACATAGAACCCTTACAAATATCCAAAACGATGTCATCTAGTTCACATACGATGCTATATCAATCTATGATCACGACCTCCGTTCAATGTTAGATACAATGTTTCTCATCCTACTCTGTCCTCATCGTCTTAGTGAAAATTCTATATATATATATATATATATATATATATATATATATATATATATATATATATTGTCACTTATGTTCTTTGATTATACGCACGCAGTCATATAAATATAACTGTCTTGTTATGCTTACTCGAATGTTCGGACCTTGGGAATCTTAAATATATATCTCGAGCTTTAATTCAACTGAACCACTTATAACATACCTTTCACTCCAGGCCCACATATATAAGCGATGGCTCAACTAAATATGTGCACCATACCTTGGGTTATCCTTTGAGCTGCTTCCGAATGTGATCATCATTCAATGAGCCTTCCTCCAGATCGACAATGTTCGTTGATATCGCACTGCCTCCTCAATCGAACATTAATGTGCGATGGGGCAGCTTTGAAAATCCATCACATGCCACGTGTCCTCCAGTCTATGGAATCGCTCTGAATTCACAATTACCGCTCGTCCCACAAAGGTGGTACGATTAAAACCGGAAACCCACCTTTACTGTTCCTTCATGGTTCCTCTTCTGCTCACAATTTCGTTCTTTTATACGTTGACCCTTTGGTTCATCGGTATTTTACCACGATGCTTTCATCTATTACAACACATAGCTCCATTCACACTGTGCATTTAACTCTGGTTCCGCCTCTCCTTTTTTGGCATCGATCCTTCTGGCAATCGATAAAACCTTAGTCCATATGACCCTTCAGATATATATGTGTAGAATCTCGAATGAACCCTTATTTCAGAGTTATTCGATCAATACAACACATATAAGTTCGGAAAGGAGGATCTTCATATATCTATACTAACCCTTATTTCATTCAATTCAAACGATACAACATATATCCTCAGTGCATCAGAATTGTTTATAAATAAAACCAATGGCTTTAAACCTTAAGACAAAGCTTTATCATGCATTTCTCATATATTTTCTTATTGAACTCATGGCCCACCACATAGAGGTTCAATCAATAATAGAGGCAATTTGGGAAATCGGTTACTCTGTGATCGATTCACAGAAACTTACAATTACTGCTTCAAATTTTAACACAAAACTTCAATATGCACTTCTTATATGCTCTCTCTCTGGTACTTAAGGCACTCTTCACACAGAGTTTCGTGATTCTTGCTAGATCTACAACCCTTCTCTAACTCTGCCTCTGAACAGGATATGGATTTTTTTCATTTATCTGCAGAACTCCACAAAACCCTCACCACAAAGTTTATTTATTTGACACACACCACACCTCATAATTGCACTCCACAACATCATAGACCCATTTAGACCCCCAATTATAGAGTCTCATGTAATGCAAAACTTCTTATTCACTACTTTGTACCTTGAATAGCTCTCTACTTCAATTCACTGCTTTTCCTTCCTCTGCTCCTTGACTGATGCTACTCCTTACTTCTCTTTTTGCTGCCTATGTTCTCCGCTACTTTGCTTCTCTCTTTTCCTTGTTTCTGTTTCAGGTGTTCCTTCTTTTCCATCTCCTTTGTCATCGATGACAACATTTCCAACAGTCTCCCCCTTTGGCATTGATGGCAACACATCCACCGATAATTCAATACTTCCTCCAAGTCTTCCTCTTCCTAGCTCCTTTTAGAAGACCCTTTCTTCTATTACCTGTTTTTCCTCCCCCTTTGACAGCAATGGCAAGGGGTTGCACATTTCTTAGTGTATATTCTATCCTTTGATCCTTTGTTTTTATCCTTTTTTCAATATTTCTTGCATTTCCTCTCTCTAAGATCTTCTGACTTTGCACCCCTTTAGCCTTTTCATTGATCCTTTTATGCTGGACGTATTCTTTCCATAGTCCTTTGATCCTGAGGACCTGTTTCATACTTCTCTTGTTGGCTAATGTCCCCCTAGAATGATATTTTCATTTCTGTTCTCCCCCTGAAACTGTGCTTTCTCTTTATATCAGATAGTAGCATCTACAGATACTACCCCTAGTCTATCTCTCAAGTATTCAAATGGTTCTCTAGGAAGAGTTTTGGTAAATATATCAGCTGCCTATTCTTTTGTTGGTACATATTCCAGCTTTACTACCTTCTAAGCCACTTGTTCTCGGAGAAAATGATACTTGATTGGGATATGTTTAGTTTTTGAATGAAGCACGGGATTTTTTGAGATATTTATAGCACTTGTATTATCACATTTGATTGAGATAGGTTCATCAATGCTTACCTTCATGTCTTGGAGTGTTTGCTTCATCCACATAACTTGTGTACAACATGCTGCTGCTGCTATATATTCATCTTCTGATGTAGATAGAGAGATAGATGTTTGTTTCTTGCTTAACCATGCCACCAAACTTTCTCCTAGATAGAATGCACCTCCACTTGTGCTTTTCCTGTCATCCACACAGCTGGCCCAATCTGCATCTGTGTATGATGTTAAAGTGAAAATTTTTCCTTTAGGATACCAAAGTCCATGATGTGCAGTTCCTTGTAGATATCTGAATATTCTTTTTACTGCAAGAAGGTGATTTTGTTTAGGTGTTGCTTGATATATAGACACTAGTCTTACAGCTAGCATGATGTCTGGTCTTGATGATGTCAGATACAGCAGACTTCCTATCATGGATCTGTAGATTTTTTGATCTATACCAGCAGATCCATCATCAGCACACAGCTTGCATCCCATGATCATGGGAGTTGACACAGATTTGCAATCCTCCATTTTGAACTTTTTCAACATTTCTTTTAAGTATTTTTCTTGTGAGATGAATGTACCTGTGTTCTTTTGCTGTATTTGAAGTCCTAAGTAGAAACTGAGTTCTCCAATCATGGACATCTCAAACTCTGATTTCATCTCCTCAGCAAACCGTTTTGCTAGTTCATCTCTATTTCTTCCAAACATAATGTCATCAACATATACTACAACCATTAGAAGTTCATTTTCATGGGCTTTTATGTATAGATTGTTGTCTACTCTGCCTTTCTTAAAGCCTTGTTTTTGCAAATATTTATCCAATCTTGAGTACCAAGCACGAGGAGCCTGTTTCAGTCCATATACAGCCTTCTTCAGTCTGCACACATAGTCTTCTTTGTCTGTTAAGGAGAAACCTTATGGCTGTTCCATGTAGACTTCTTCTTCTAGATCGCCATTCAGAAATGCAGATTTCACGTCCATTTGATATACCTTGAAGTCTTGGTAGCACGCAAAGGCTAGAAATATTCCGATGGCTTCCATTCTGGCTACAGGGGCAAATGTTTCATCATAATCAAGTCCTTCGATTTGTGAATATCCTTTGCAAACTAGTCTGGCTTTATTCTTGATTACCTGTCCTTCCTCATTCATTTTATTTTTGAATACCCATTTTGAGCCTATGACATTTTTCCCTGTGGGTCTAGGAACTAGTTCCCAGGTATTGTTTTTCTCAATTTGATCCAATTCTTCATTCATAGCATTCACCCAAGACTTGTCCTTGCTGGCCTCTTCAGTCTCACCCAGCTCCTTTGATGTGTGGCTTTCTCCTCTTGTCCCTATTCAATTAGACTTATTTCTTATCTGGACCCCTTTATCTTGTCTATAAGTGATGGATGTTTACAGGATGGGTTCTTCTATGAGTGTGTCAGAAGGGGCTTTAGAGCTGAGTAAACTCTTCCTGTGTCTGCTTGTTTCATCATCATCTTGGTATTCTTCTTCATGGTTGTACGATGGGTATCTTTGCATTATATATCTTTGTGTGTTAAAGGAGTTCTTCATCAATATATAATGCTTTCTTCTCTTTTAGTTCATCTTGTTAGCAACACACACACACACACCCTTTTCTTTTGGATTACCTTATCCTGAAATATCCAACATACTGTCTTGCATCAAATTTTCCAATATTTTCATCATTATTCTTTATGTAGCATTTGCTACCAAAGACTCTAAAGTGCTTGATTGATGCAGGTTTACCATGCCATAGCTCATAAGGTGTCTTGTCACTGTTAGGTCTTAAATGAGCTTTGTTTAGAATATGTACTGCTGTGTGTACAACTTCTTCCCAAAAGGTTTGAGTAATGTTACTCTCTTGCATCATAGCTCTGGCCATTTTCACTCTGTGGATCTAATATTTTTAACATCTCTACATATACTCTGTGCAAAAGTGTCTATAATCAGTAATTGTTGCTTTATCCCATGTTCATTGCATAGATCAGCAAAGTCATAATCTGTGAATTCACCTCCTCTGTCTGATCTGATGCATTTTAGTTTGCATCCTATTTGATTTTCTGCTAATGCTTTGAATATCTTAAATTTTTCCAGAGCTTCTGATTTATTCTTGAGGAATGCCACCCATGTCATTCTGGAGAAGTCATCAATTATTAGCATGAAGTAGGATTCTCCACTTGGATTTTTAGTTCTTGTAGGTCCACACAGGTCCATGTGCACAAGCTGGAGTGGTCTTCTTGTTGATAACTCATTTTTGGCCTTAAATGATGTGCGAGTCTGTTTTCCCAATTGACAAGATTTGCATATGGTATTAGAAGGCCTTTTTATTTCTGGCATGTCTCTGACAACTTTCTTCCTGTTTAGTATGATGATGTGATCAAAGCTGAGATTTCCCAACCTTTTATGCCATAACCATGAATCCTCAAGTTTGCTAAGATGACATGCTTCATCTTCCTCTTTCACAATGTAAACATTACTCTTTGTTCGAACTTCTTTGAGTAGAGTCTTACCTGTGGTGCTTGATCTGACTTCACAATCTTGTGCTCTAAAAAGAACTTCACAGCCTTTATCACACATTTGACTAACACTTAGAAAATTAGCTTTTAGCCCATCTACAAATAGTACATCTTGGGCCTTTCCTCTACCATTATCTAGACTGGCTGAGCCTTTTCCTTTTATTTTTCCTAATTTATCATTGCCAAAAGTAACATTTCCAGATTTCTTTTCATCAAGAGTAATAAACTTACTTCTGTCTCCAGTCATGTGTTTTGAGCAGCCACTTTCCAAATACCACTGGCTTTTCAGGTCTTGAGTAGTTAGAGCCAAGTCACATTTATTCACCTTCTTTATCCACTGGAAGCATCCTTTTGTTTGGTATCTTTTGTGAGATGATGAACTACTTCTTCTGAGAGGACATTTGGAAGGCATATGTCCAACTTGATTGCATACACAACATTTGATTATAATTTTTGCAGAATTGTGAGTATGAACAAAATTTCTTTGATTAATAAACCCCCTTGAGGTGTTGAACATCAATCTTTGTCCATACTTTATACACTCAATGATCTTATGGCCAAATTCCTTACAATAAAAACAGTAACCATAGAAATTATTTGCATACCTGATGTAAGGTTGTCTTCTCCATTTGTTTGTTTGAGACAGTCTCTTCACTGTTTGCATCTTTTGCTGGTTTGAATTACTCCTCCTTGCATGAAAATATGTAGCAATGTGTCCCTACTTGTGGCAGACATAACAAGTGGCATTCTTCATAGGAGGGAAGAATCTTCTTTGATGGCTTCCAAATTTGACATACTCAGGGGCATATAATCCTTTTTCTGTTGTCTTAGTATTTATTTCCTTCTTTGTTACTAGAGGTTTCTGTTGATCTCTGTCTTCCTTATTACATATTTTTTCTTTTGTAGGAATTTTCTGAGCTGCTTCATCATTCTTCTTTACTTTTATAAAAAGAAACTCTCTATTTTCCTTTTCTTTGCTTTTACTTGATTATCCTTCATAACCTATTCTTGTTTTTATCATAGGAGATCTTTGAGCATCCAGAATTTCGTTCAACTTACTAAAGCTTGTTGTTTGAGAGGGATTTGTAGACACTTTCGTCTGAGAATTTTCTAATTTCCTTCCTCGTACATACCGTAGAAATTTGTTGAATAATGATTAATTATCCACCGAGACTATCCTGATCACATACAATTCGAATTTATATGCAAAACATAATCTCTTCCACTCAGATCATCAAACATGCGGAAATAAAATCAAGCGATAACACATCAAATCATCATACACATTAACACAGTATGTATGGGGAAAGCTTATAGCTGAAAATCCCGCAGCTATTGTGTATATTATAATGGAGAAATCATGTAACAAACTCAGTACAATACTCCTCACAAGTACTCAGTACTTTCTCATAAAGTTACACACAAACTAGCTCATTTTTGAACAGGTTACTGGTTCAAAACTCACCGCCAATTGCCTTGCCTCTATTGCGCAATCCAGGCCTGTCTATATAGAGATCCAAGGTTCGAATCTCCTTGGCTTGAAAACGCAATCATCATGGGCAATTCCTCCAAGTGTGGTGCAAATCTCATGCACAACTGATGTCGCCACTGATAGCTAACTCCACCCTTTCATCTACCTCTTTCACCGGTCTCCACTGAACTGATCATGCACTGTAGTGAACTGATGTGTTCTTGAGTTGAATAATGAGTTACTAATTAATGAATTAAATAATATTTAATTCACTCCACTCATAAATAATTTATTAGCTAGTTAAACTAATCTCAACCAGTTCAACTAAAATAAACAGAACACAACTCCACTAGGTGTCTCATTAACTCCACCAAACTTCTGCCACTGAAGTCCTAACTGAAGTCAACCATGCATGATGCCATCAAACCCTTGGGAATAGTGTAATTCCTCTGTTAGATGCATGAGCCACTTCTGTAGCTCGAACTGAAGTGCTCCAAGAGAGTAAACTGTTGTTTAGAGTCCAAATATTATTAAGGGTAAATAATATTTGACTTCCCTATTTTTAGGATAGGCAGTCTAAAAATAGAGTTCGACCTATCGACCTATAGGTCAAAAATAGAGTCCCATCTATTTTTACCAACATGACCAATACTCCAAGAATAACATACTGCAACCCCTGGACCATGCTCCATATGTCTAAAAATAGACATAGTCTAAAAATAGACTTTGCGCTAGAATTTGCCTACGGGCCCACTTAGTGAAGGCGACTTCATTTCACTAAGCTCCATCATCTTGCTGCATTTTCAACACTCCCTCTCAGCAAGATATGGATTATCCGCAACCCCTATCCTGCCTCTGTGGAATTCAAACTTGCTCCTGGTGAGCGCCTTCGTCAGGATGTCGGCATCCTGATCCTCCGTGGGAACATATGAAAGCATCATGATTCTCCGCCGAACACAATCTCTGATATGATGGTACCTGATGTCGATGTGTTTGGATCTATCATGAAATACTGGATTAGCCGAGAGTTTAATGCAACTCTGGTTATCACAGTAGATCACTGTAGGCTCCAAATGCAACCTGAACAATCCTGCGAGGATCTTCCTCATCCAAATAGCCTTGCATGCAGCCAAGCTAGCTGCCATGTACTCGGCCTCTGCTGAACTGAGTGCCACGGATCTCTGCTTCCTGCTGTACCAGGAAACTGTTGTCGACCCAATGCTGAAAACTCCTCCAGATGTGCTCTTCCGATCCGTTGGGCTCCCTGCCCAATCTGCATCAGTGAAGCCAGAAAGCTTTGCTCCATCCTCCTGTCTGTACCATAGACCATATCCAGCTATTTTGTGGAACTCTATGCTACAGGTGTCTACAAGGGAAACGAGCCACATGGGCAGGCTAGGAATGATGTGGACATGGTTCGTGTCCTATTGGTTCAAGCAAACTCGTCCAAAGAAGCCGCGGTCAAAGGCGTCCACATGGAAGTCAACCATGGAGTTTCATGTCGGCCGGACTATGTTTCGTGGCACATAAAGATCCATACGGCCGTTTCTAAGCCTGCGGAGGTTAAATCGACATCTGTGCAGAGCTCTGGAGTCGAATTCAAGCATCCACCTTCCGTAGATTCACTTTCCAACACGGCCATGCTCCTATATCCGTGGACGTAGTGGTCTACGTGCTCTCTGCCAGCATGAACTTTAGGAGACAGTTACAGTTTGTTGTTATATATGTTGCGTTTGCATACGCACAAAAAGTTAGTTGTTAGTTGTTGTTCGTGAATATAGTCTCTGTTATTTTTAATTAGTCTGCTCTGTAGTGATTACGCTGCACTTGTGCCGTAACATTACCATTCTGTAATGAACTGCTTTTTAATATGAGAAGACTCTGTTTTCCAACTTAATTCGTATTTGAGGACCGTTGCCAAGGCTGTGTAGAGGGCCCCTGCTCAGCTAAGGTTTTGTGTATTAGTGTATATTTCTCATTTCGTTTCTTTAGAAATCATTGTATCATAATTCATTCATATGTTCATACTTTGCAGTTGTTTCATTTCTGTTTATACACTTCCATAATTTCCATTTCATTTTTGTCTTTCATGCTTTATGATTGTTAATCACTGATCAGTGTTTATGTTTTTCAGGTTTTAGATGGGCAGCCCAGGCATTTTTATAGCTTTTTGACTAATGACATGAAACTAACATTGTTCTGCTGCTAGTTTGTTTTTCATAGCTTTTGTTTAACTTCAGTATTGCTCTGTTCATTTCAGTTTTGTTTATTTGCTTCAGTAGTTAAAATT